>CM043123.1:15793920-16363463 GCA_023701765.1 Hylyphantes graminicola | reverse complement strand
ACAGTCTCAAAGTAGCAATCCGACACAATGAGTAGGCTCCCAGTGCAATTTTTAGGAGTGACATCGTACACGTTTATAAGTAGGCAGTTATTTTGGCAATAACCCTGCCTCAACCTATGACCTTTCGCATGCAAGGCCTCCCAGCCCCTGCTATCGCAGTTGAGAATTACAGAGAAATGTTGTGAGTATGAAAATGGGGTAAACTTCTAAATGTAATCAATTCCGGCGCCTATTTTCTAGCCTCCTTTAGGAGCGATTAACACAGCCAATAACGCCTCGAATTTAGAACCCTGGTCTAGTGACGAGGTCGACACCTGAGCGGGCACCCAACGGAACTTCGAGCGACATCGTACGCTGTCGCCGTCCGGACTTTGGATTCCACAGATTTAACTAGCACGTCTGTCCCAGTGTACTCGGGCCCATCCGTCACGAGTTGGATTTTTTCTACTCTTTCCCAGTACAGATATCCAATTTACGGGATGACTGGCAGTAGGTGGGATTCGAACCCCCGCACTCCTGAGAAGGCTGAATCCAGAGGCGAATGCCTTACTACTCGGACACGGACAGGCCGAGTATGAAATCTACGAAAGACTACTATTTACTCCTTGATAGCTAATAAGGCTATCAAACCATGTTACAAATCCTCGCATTGGTGTTGCACTGGTGATACTGTAGTAACTACACTGCTCCAAACAATTAGGGGAGCGCATGGTTTAAACTCATGAATTGAAATCATAGCCCCTATGACTTCAATTCGAATCATCAGCTGGCGATTTTTTTCGCACTAAGTTGACACCTATGGTTTTTAGATCGAAGAATCATGCGTTTTGAAGAATTTAAAAATGTTTGTTTTAATTAAATGAAAATATTAAGAACATGGTAAAATAAAATTCACTCCCAAAAAATTTTATGATGTAAATTGACCCTAAATTCCTCGTTCTTGCATTCTTAGAAGTTTACAAATTAGTTTTTACTTTTTTTTAACAAAATAGTTTTGAAAAAATTATGGTTATAATATATTCAAAAATTATGATTCAAGTTTTTTCCACTTTAAATTTAGTTAAAAAATTAAAATTTTTCTTCAATGTTTTTTTACCATTTCATTCCGGATGCAGAGTGAATCTATTTCACAAATTTTAGATTTTTAGAACAAAAAAAAAAGTTGTAACTGCAAGGGTTTATAAGAGTACGCAAAGTGCTCCCCTAATTGTTTTGAGTAGTGTATAACTGTTTTCCGATTTCATTGTGTGAAACTTTTAAATCTAAGTTCTGTATTCGGGGACTGCATTTTTAACTTTCTCGTTCCCGAAATCCAAAATTTTATTTTGATGTGCACAAGTGACCCACCGAGAGATTAATTCTATATTCGATGCCATGTTCGTTACTTTTTCGAATTTAGGTGTTTACTATACAGTAGAGTCCCGTTTATCCGAATCCCGGTTATCCGAAAATCGGTTTATCAAAAACAATTCCCGATCCTTTCAGTTAAAGTAAGAAATGTATACGCTTAAATAAGTACACAAAATATACTTACTTACAAAGTTGGATTTATTTCTCAAAACATGCAGTGTTTTTTTGTATTTTTGCTGCTCAATTTTGGTCCCGTATCTTTCGGGACTTTACTGTATTGCAGCATTTCATCGTTATGAAAACAGATCGAACAAGATTTCTATTACACAAATTTATAAAACACGTATTTAAAAAATTGAAGAGAAAGCATAATAAAACAATATATAGGGGTAAGTGGTGTACCTCGGACGTATGTGTACCTCGAACCTATGCTGATTCTAGCTCGATTAGCTTAGATATTGAAACAACACCATATGCAGTTAAATTATTTGCTACCAGGGATCTCAGTGAAGTTCTATCTGTTTGTTTAAAAGGTCAATTTATTAAAGAGGTTTTGAAAAACTAAATTCACAGTTCAAAAGTAAATTTTTGTCAGATTCTGTAGTGTAATTTTATACTCAAACATGTAGTATTTATCAGAATAAGAAACGATGGTTATGCAATATAAAGCAAAGTTTTAGCTATAAAACAGTATGCTTGAAATTTAAGTTAAGTCTAACCTTAACTTGGTGATTAACTATTTTGTTTTTAATATCCAAGTGGTGTACCTCGAACCTAATACAGGTAGTGTACCTTGGACTGGTCCAAGGTACACTACTATAGGTCTTATATGTGCTTCAGATTGTTGAAAACCTTTTTTAAAATTCAAGTAAATTCTTTCCTTTGAAAAATTAAGTATTTTAAGCTATTAATATGCAACCCTGATTTGTAAAATCTAGAAAAATGGAAAAAATATTTGTAAGAAATTTTGATGTGATAAAGAATTTTTTTTTAGTTAATTATTTAGATTTATGGAAGCCTATAAAATTTTTACCATATTGATATAATATAGAAAATAATTATTGCATGCTCATCTAAAAAGATATTTTTTATAATAAATATCTAAGCAGAACATCCTTTTTACGTTTAGGCCTATTGAATAAACATAGGGGGAAATATTTGAGTTTTTTTTTCAAATTTAAGACAGAAAGATAGCAAATGGCATGAAATAACAGTTTAATTTTTTGCTGCATTTTAGGATTTAGCGAATACACCGAGAAAGATTGCATTGCAGCTGAAAAAACCAAAAGGGCACTAAAAAAACTAAGGCAATAAAACCCCTTACTGAGCCAATTGACCTAACATAACCAATTACTACAATCTTGGCTAGAAATAAGAGTAGGTTGTAAAATGTATTTTTGAATTTTATGTGGCTAATAAATATTGGTTTTCGGACTGTAAATCGGGTCTCTATACCTATTAATAATTGGTCCAAGGTACACTACCGGTTGGACCAAGGTACACCGCCGGTGGTGTACCTTGGTCCTAATTACAATTTTCTGTATTTATTTTTTTAATAGTTGAAATCATTTATATAACATGGTAAAATAAATATATGTTGTATATAACAACATAAAGTATTCAGTAAAAATATTTTTATTCACTTTTTGCAAGCAATTAAGAAAATAAAAATTGAAAAGTCAAAATAGGTCCGAGGTAACCCACCTTCCCCTATATATTTTTAAATAGTAATATTTTTTAAACTCTAATAAATAATTTAACATAAATTTGTTAGTTGCAAATAAAACATGTTCAAGTGAAGCTATTGTTAAACTTAACTTTAAGTGGCATTTATGTGTCAACGGGGGAATATTTAGGAGTTTAATATATAAGTTTATAGCTTTCGTTATTCCTCCCCTTTCACGTCATCACTTAAGAAAGGAAATTTACGATCTGAAATCGATAATATTTCAGCAACACAGCCATCCAATTTGCGAAGGAGATATTAAAGGAGAACACATTTTTGCTTGTATTGTATACAGAATGTAATAGAAGTGACACTGATGTATTTGCGCTGCAAATATTAGAAACTGTAGAAGTTTTCGATCATAAACTAACAAATAACTTTAGACCATTTTGGCGGAACTGAACTGATAGTTAAGCATAACAAACGGGCTCTAGTCTGTCTACCACATACTTTTTCGACTCAGTTTTCGCAGTTTACGTTAGATTAGAAATAGACGATAATTACGTCGTTACGTCGTTACGTTAATTAATATTAATTATTATTAATTAATTATTAATATTATTAATAGATAGATAATTACGTTAGATTACAATTAGAAAAAATAAAATTAAACTCTTGTTTTTTGTGGGTCCGAAATGCATTTTTTCTGTACAAAATGTTTTGTTGAATAAAATTACGATCATTTTAAAACTTAGAAAAGCAAATGGATTTGCTTAGAATCAAGCATTTTCCCTGATCTTCTGCTTTTAAGTGCCAGACACATTTGACAACAGTTCTTACTTTTGAGTTTGATAATATTAGCAGCAAATATTAAGTTTACATTTTATTCTAAAAAGAAACAAGTCTAATTACAATCAATATTCTATCAAAATTAATTTAATAAATAAAAAAAATCAAAATAATTTGTCGTTTAGACAAAAGTTGGGTAAATAAAATTTTTGATCATTTCCTTTATGTCAAAAGATTTTTTAAATTTTATAGATTAATTTACGAATCTCATTTTTGTATTTGAAAATACTTCGAAGCATTTAGGTGAGATAAAAGAGTACAGATGGAGTGAAGCATGTTTCAATGAAGATTTTTTTCAAGTTAATTTTTTTAATGTATTTGGATACGAGAGAATTTTACATAAACTGCATTTTTAACGCTATGGACAAATTTAACACACGTGCAAAACAAAATGGTCACATTTGAGGTTTGCCGCATCTAAGAACATTAAAATTAGAAGTTTTATGATTAAATAAACCTTTATTTACGTTGTGTTGTAGTTAAAAATATCTTAAAAACTTTGAATATGCGTTACAGGGGAGATTACGCATAAAGTGCGTTTGTTTTGATTGATTTAAATATATTTATTTTAACAATTAATCATTATTCCACGAGAGTTTAGTTAAATGAAACAAGATAACAATGGTAAATTTATTTTAATGAATTAAGTATTTAATTAAGTCAAATTCATTTTATTGTAATTTTAATGACCTTTACACTGCATTTAATAGATGTGTATGATTAAATACACAAGATTGCATCTAGACATATTGAAATACCAACCTCCTATATCAATCATCCGTAATAGTAGATTCAAAATGATAACCAATGAAAATCTATATATAATGATACAACCTTTTTTGACTTGTAGAATGTAAAATTTAAAAACAGTGTTTCACAAACTATTTTGTTTATAAAGGGTCTTAGGAGTCTTAACAATGTGTAAAGGATTTACTAAAAAGCATAGTTTGTGATATCATGGAATTTTTTAACTCCTCAATGTATAAGTATAATTTTTTTTATAATTCTATAAGATTTATTTATTATAAAACAAATTTTAAAAATTATGAAACTTTATCCTAAACTAAAATAAATGATAACAAACATAAAACTATTTACAAGATTTGAAAACATTTGGATTAGGCTTGCGCGCCACATTTTGAGGTCAAAATTGAAGAAATGACCAAGAAAATGACTTTATATTGTACAAATCTGTACAAATAAAGACGTATACCTGATAATAATAAAACCTGATATAATAAAACAATATTTAAACCTCTAAATTTTAAACCTCGAAATATGGCGGGCGAGCCTAATCCAAATGTTTTCAAATTTTGTAAATAGTTGTATGTTTGTTATCATTTATTTCAGTTTAGGCTAAAGTTTCATAAATTTTAAATATTGTTTTATAATAAATAAATCTTATAGAATTACATATAAAAATATACTTATATATTGAGTAGTTCAATTGTTAATCTTTAATCCTTTACAAAGCTTTTTATTTTCACTATATCAAAAAAAAGTTTTAAAAACTCAAACGCTACAAACATTTTATAGTGGTGCATGTCAAGTTATAAAGAACAAAAATATTTATTCTATTTCAAATAAAACGAAAATACTTGATTTTAAATCGAGTCTATTTAAATCAGATGAACGTGATGGCAATAGAAATTAAGTTAAAAACAAAATGCGAAAACAATGTTGTTAAGTTAAAAAGAATAAAGATGGGATGTTTTGGAGTGGATATTTTTTTTATAAGTTTATATATTTTACTCTTTTAAGTGATTGAAAGCTTTGTAGTTTTATTTTTACTCTTGATTTTAAAACTTTGGAAAAAAGAACAAAACTCGACACAATTTTCATTTTTTTTTGTCTCGACGTCTATTTGACAAAAAAAATCAAACCTATTAGCCCTATAACATCTTTACTGCCATTTCCAAATTGAAAACTTTTCAGAGGCTGAGTCAAAATTAATAAAAAAACAAGTTAAATATTCAAGGTTAAATTCTTCTCAAAAGTAACATTCAAAATTCAAATAATTATAAAAGGCAATAAAATGTGTTTTTTATAAATATAGTTCTTAACTTTAGTTTTTTATATTTATAAATAGTTAGAAAAGTCTCTGTAAACCTGATTCTATGGGCGACTTAATCTCTTGGTAACAAAACCTTTATGTTTTTGGAAATAATAATTAATTAATATCATCAAATAAATCATGATAATTTTGATGATTTTAGAAAATTCATAATAATAATAAACTGACTCTTTATAAATATATTAACGACGACTTTGTGAATACCATTTACAAGTTCATTTCTGAATAGAATTGCCAACTTCAGTTTTTTTTAATTATGTTTCTGGTTAACTTAACTTTCTCTAAATAAAATGTTCAGGATTCAGATCTTTTTCTGATAATGGTCATTTGTCCTAGATTTCGTTTATTTAGATGAACTTAGCAGAAATTTAATTTCTCAGGGGAAATTTTATTACCAATCTTAATGTGTTAATGGTACTGGTAAAAAAATCAAAACTTTTTTTTATTTCTTTAGTTATACAGCAATCTATTTTGTTGTCGTCAAACTTCTTGAAATTTCGAATTTGTTTATAGCTTTTCACCAATCATAAATATATTACTTATGCTTCTTTATATAATAAACTAGCACTCCTTATATTTTTGTTTAAAGTTATTTAAATAAAAAAAATCTTTAAATTTTCGTTTACATATCTTATTTCAACAAACGAAAATTAAGGACACATAATCCCAGCAGAATTGGAAGACTTAATCCTAAGGACTCTTCAAATTTTGACAAATTAAATGAATTTTTTTTTGTTAACTTTTATTAGTTAGTGCGATATTTTTAGGCTTTATTAGATATAAACTTTTGTTAAAATTAAAAATAATTTTCTTTAGCATAGTTAATATATTAGAGAGTTAATTTATGACTGATTTTTTTTTATTTCCATAGAGTAAATATATTTTTCTGCGTTTATCTAGAAGGTTATTAACATTTCAATGCCGAGAACAATGAAGAAATGGGTCAAAAATAACTTTGAGGAGCCATGTTTATGGAACTATTCAAAATAGGAGATTTTTAACATTTATATCGTTTTTTTTTACGATTTGAAAAAGATTTTTTCATCACTAATTTCAACGATAAAAATGCTTTTGATTTTTTTTTCTTTTTACTATTAGTATATATGAGGTGAAAATGAAATTCTAAGATCTCTTAAATTCAAATTATATTATTTGAGTGCATATGTTTGAATGGTAAAGTCTAGATCAAGTCTCGTTTTTCTTGTTCTTTAACAGTTTTTTAGTTCTTAAGTTTGTTTAAACAAAATTTATTACAAATGAAGACCATAGCACTGAACAGTTTCATCCCAAGTCTTAATCTTTATAAATAACTATTTTTTACAGGTTGCATATTCCTGTTAAAGCCATATTTGAAAGTGTTACGCATTGTTCAATTTTCTACGTTTATGTGTGCAATTTTGCAAAAACCTTCGAACTAGTACACTCAAATAACCAATATCAAACAAAATCTGTATAACTTTGAACTCTTTAAAGCAAATATACAAATATTGATGAAAGTCAAGTATAAATACATTTTATTTTTAAGGATAAAAATTTTAATAATCTTGAACACAAAAGAAGAAATTTTTCAAATATAGAGCAAATAATAACTAAAGCGAATTTACAACTCTGAATCTAAACACGTTCCTTCGAAAGTGAAACATAAATAATCCCTTTGCTATTCAACCAGACGAAACTAATTTTGCACAAAATAAAAGCAAACGAACGAACTAAACCTGCATTTACTCGAATAAGAAGCCCCACAAACATATAAACCACAATAACTATCCATTCATAAAAACCTCAGATATTATTCCAGCGCAATCTACTAACTCAAACCGCGATTTCTTATATGGCTTCAAAAAGCTTATTTCCGACGACTCCTTTTATACAAGTGGTCACAAAGTAATAAAAGCTGTTACTTTGTATCAAAATAAGGAACTTTTTATCAGTCATCCATAAAACTCAAAAATAAATCAGCAGAAAAGTAATCCTATTATATTTTAAATAAATATAATAGTCTTAATTTTCTAAAGCCTGTCTTCTTTACTCAAATGCCGCTTCAGAACAAGATTGTATAAATAGCATCCTCCTTTTGTAATGGCCTAATAGGCTGCCACAATCAGGACTAATTAAAATCCATTCATGATAAGCGAGATTGAAAGATAAATCTGTGCGAAAATTGTCCAACCAGAGCGGCTCTGGGATTGGTTCCGAAAATAACTCCACTCCCCATCCTCTATTGGATTTTATCAAGCATTAATAAGATATTTCAATATTGATTATAAGTCAGATATGATTTAAATAAAAAGGAAATAAGCGAACTTGTTCAATAAGTGGTGTATAGATGTGTTAAGTAAATACCGTAAGGAAACGTAAACACTAATTAAAAAGCAAGAGAGATGCTTTTTTTAAGTCTTCGTGTTTCTATTTCATGCTTTATTAAATTCTTATTAATAAAAATATGCAGAGCAATAAAAGACAAAAGAAAGTTCTTCAAGAATTCAAAAGCCGTGCAAAATAGCATCCTCTCCACGGTTGCATAATAATAAACAACTCTTAATTAATCTACCTTCATCTATAATTTTCAAGATTATATAATCGATTAATAAAATTTATATCTAGCATTAAAATTCAGAATACCATTTTGGAGATTCAAATTCATACATTAGACCAGAATGGGGTCAAAAATCTCTCTTCGTCATCCCAAGTTTACTTTACTTATATTTACTTAAGTAATTTTTTTTATTAAAAACTATTTACTTTTCTTTTAAACATTTCTTTTAAATGTTATTAAAAATATTAAACTTTACTGAGCACCCTCTAAAATTAAGTAACGAAATAAAAATAAAGGAGAAAAACGTACGCGCGAAAATCCGAAACCGAAGAAGCCCCCACTACCCCGAGCAAACTTTCTATTTCACTTTTACTCGCCTTCTGCACTAACCGAGCTTGAAGCAAATTTAAAAATAAATGCAAAGTGCAACTTACCAATTCTAATAACGCCGGGCAGACCGTGTGCATAAGGGACGAGGAGTTCAAAAAGCACCACTAGTAAGACGGAACACAAACCCTCTAGTACAAGGGGCCTGGAGCCCGGCATCGCACAGTGTTCTGCTAAAGGACTGCCATTCCACTCACTGCGGCAAGACTGCTGCGGCCTACACTAGGGGGGGCCACCAGGGAGGAGGGAAGGGGACGCATGCGTAGGACGCGCAGCCTTCCCCCCTTTAGAAAACGTGCTCGGAGGAAGGATAGGAGCCGAGAAACAAACGTTCGATTCGCGGAACACATTCCTCTGGATCGGGGATCTTTTGTGGGATGGAGGAAGGATCCAGAGGATCTATCCTGGAATCAGAGCTAGTGGGAGGTTTAATGCTTTTGGGGATGGTTCCAGGAAGGATGCCCATTGAAATAGCCTAGAATCAAAATGAAAGGTGGGAATATTTCACAGAACTTTTATGCACGCATATTTTTATGCACGCATACCGGGTGGTTATAAAATAACGCTCGCTATTCGGGGAGGTCTGTAGCTAGAATGAATAATCCGAATGCAACAAACGTAGAGACACTTACTAATCAAGAAGCGGGGAAATAATTTATTTATAAAAAAAGAAACTAGTCTCTTGACCAGGGTTCTAAATTACGGGGCGTAATTGGCTGTGTTGGCCGCAATTGGCCGTACTTGGCTACGCTATCCTGGAATACTATTGTATCCTGGAATCAGAGCTAGTGGAAGGTTTAATGCTTTGGGTTCAAGCGGTTCTCTGAACAAGCACACAAGCTGGAATATATATGTATCATACCATACCATACCATGCTTTGGGGATGGTTCCAGGAAGGATGCCCATTGAAATATCCTTGAATCAAAATGGAAGGTCTGATGCTTTGGGAATATTCCACAGAACTTTTATGCACACATATTTTTATGCACACATACCGGGTGGTTATAAAATAACGCTCGCTATTCGGGGAGGTCTGTAGCTAGAATGAATAATCCGAATGCAACAAACGTAGAGACACTTACTAATCAAGAAGGAGGGGAAATAATTTAATCATAAAAAACAAACTCGTCTCTTGACCGGGGTCCTAAATTACGACGCGTAATTGGCTGTGTTGGCCGCAATTGGCCATACTTGGCTACGCTTCGTAATTTAAAACCTTGGTCAAGAGACGAGTTTCTTTTTTATGATTCCATTCTTTTTCGAAAAAAAAAATAAACTCGTCTCTAAAGGTAGGGTTCTAAATTACGAGGCGTAATTAGCGGTATTGGCCGTAATTGTCCATAATTGACTACGCCTCGTAATTTAGAACCCTACCTTTAGAGACGAGTTTTTTTTATGATTATTCTTTTTTTATGATTATTCTTTTTTTTATGATTATTCTTTTTTTTTTATGATTATTTTTTAGGATTCTATCTTTTTTATGATTTCATTCTTTCCCCCCCTTCTTGATTAGTAAGTGCCTCAGTTTTTGATGCATTTGGATTATTCATTCAATCTACAGACCACTCCGAATAGCGAGCGTTATTTTATAACCACTCTGTATTTCAATGAATATAAGAGTGCTTCACATGCATAAAACGGGATTGGAGGACTTTGGTGGAGGAAAGAAGGAAGAATATCGAGGAAATATCCTGAAATCATAACTAGTAGATGATATAATTCCTAGAGCTTTTAGCTAAAAATTTTTTGGTAAAAGGGGAATGCAAAAATAAAATATTTGAATCTCGAATTACATCCCTCGGTATTGGAGATCTTTTTGGGATGGTGGCAGGATTCCTAGAAAATATCCTGGAAATTGGTGGTTTAGTGCATGGAGGGAGGTTTAATGCTTTTAGAAAAGTTCGCATTATTTTTATACACAGATGCGTCAGTAAAAACGTGAATATGAAAAAAGTATTTCATTTGTGGAACACAATCTTCTGGATCGGAGATCATTGTTTGGTGAAGGATAAGAGTGATGAAATTTCTTAGAATAGAAAAGAGTGATCTAAACTTTAACACTAATTCATACAACTTCAGGTACAAATATGTTAATAAAAGCGTGTGTGTAAAATACAAATGTTGGTGGAACATATACCTCGAGATAGAAGATTTAAGCGAGGAGAAAAGATCACGATTAAATCATTATCCTAGTAGCAAAACCGTTGATCTAATACTTTGAGAATATCTCATAACCCTTGTGTGCACAAATATGCCACAAAGAGAGATTTTAGTGTACAAATTATCTATAATTGCGGGATTGGACATACTTGAATGACGATCGGATCGGAGGCTTTTGTGAGATAGAAGAATTCCGCTAATCCTAATATCAAAGCGCCGAATCTAAATTTGAGATTAGTTCATCTAAGATGTACAAGTATTTAATATATATTAATAAGGAATTAGTTCAGATTATGAATAAATATGTTTATATTGGTAAAAGTGTGATTGTTTAAGTAAAAAATTCAATTTTTGGAAACGTTAGAGAAAAAGATCGTTATTCATGGGTATGAATTTTGTCTTTTTCACAACTAAGATGCAGATTAAAAGTAATACCTACATTTCGTATTAAAGTATTTAGCTTTGCGAGAATTTGTTCGAGCGTGTTTCGGTCCACATCTTAGTGGGAAAAAAATCATACCCTATGTTAAAACATACCAATATTATTTGGATGGAAACGTGAAAAAATATTTCAAAATCCTTAGTTCGAAAAAGAAAATCATCGTGTCCCATGTTAGAATCATTTAGAAATTGATCTAGTTAAAAGTAGGAGAAAATAGTTTTGTTATAATTTTTTTTTGCAGAGCAACAGATTATTTATTTAAACGTAAAATAAGTATGCCTGGTCAGAAATTCATCAATTATATAGAGAGTTCAATTATATACAAAGTTAATTACTAGAAAAAACCCAACAAAATATAAGATGTTTTGAAAAATAATACATGTTTGCATTGCAGGGTTTTATCGATTCTTAATACTGTTTTAACTTTGGATAAATGATTTTAAATTAAAAGTTAACCGATTGTAAACTATAATTAAAACAGATTTTTCTACGTCTCAACTACAGTTTGGTATCGATACCCAACGAGAGTTTCAAAATGTAATATCGATTACCAATTCACTAAGTATCGAAAGTAAATTATCAATATTAACTTTAATTGAAAGTGTATGGTAATACCACTAATGATAAGTCTTAATTTAATCCTAACTGCGTGGTTTTTACGTTATCTCATCGCCTCATTCTTTAATTATTTTCGCCTCATTCTTTAATTTTTTTTAATTGGATGTACTTAATTGTTAATGACGCATCATCGAACAAAAATGAGTTAATTAAAAACTAATTAGATGCAACGACAACAAAAATAAAAGTTCTTGAATATAATAAATCTGATTTTAAAAAATCCTAATTGGAGTTAAGTCGACTTTGAAATTTATTTTCTTTACATCAAAAATTTTAAGATTCAAAAAGCTGCTAATATTGCGAATTGTTTCACTTAGTAATATTGTACTCGAAAAATGATTGCTCTATCCACTTTTATACTACTTTTTCTTAAAATCGGGGGGGGGGGGGGGCAAAAGTAATTTTCCATTTCAATAAATGCGTATTATTGATGCTGTTTATTAGATTTAAAAATATGTAATCCATATTGGAGAGCCAAACTAATGCAAGTGAATTTTCTCACTTTCTGAAAAAAGTAATTGATTTTAAAAAATAACTCAATTTATCATGAAGATACAATAACTTTATTTAAAAATAGTATTTTCACTGTGCACTTTTTCAATTTATGTTTCTTTTTAAATTAAATTAAATTTATATATAAATATATATAAACATTAGTTAAATATATATATTTAGCTTATCAAACAATAGAATAGAAGTAAATGTTTATAAGTTGCACAAATATATTTTTGAAGCAAAAATTTAGAAATTCTATCACATACAACTCCACAAAGTCTTGGCACAAACTCTTAAATCAGTTGTTCAATACATTTCAAACCCTTTAGAGATAAGTTTGTGATTTCAATAACCTTAATTCAAGTTAACTACGGAGACACCTACAAAGACTATTTATTATTCCAAATCGTGTTTATCGTAGTATAACTGCGCTGAACGCCAATTAGCATTTAGAAAGCATATTTAAACCTTTATTTTAAGAATCCTCAGGAGTTAACAACGACAGTTAGTGGTTCGAAAATTAAACTGAATGGTTATTATCGGATTTCTATGGGAAAATAATGTTTAAAGTTTTAATAGATTTTAACTTGCGTTGCGTTAATAAATTTCAATAGTTATTTGTATAGCATTTGTTTAATATAGTTAAAATATTAAATGATTGCCGACAATAAATATAAAGCTACAATTTTAGTATTTATAATGGTCATTATTATAATTTATCCATTACCAATATTGATTTGTATTTTAAATTTGATGGCTTTTAACTTATGAAAGAATTTATTTTATACCAGAAATAATGGAGCGTGTTTACTCTTTGCCAATGTAACAAACATGAGGATTTGAAGTAGTTTTTCGATATTATCATAAAAAAAGTTGCATTCTTATGAAATCATTAAACGTTTCTGAAATTGTTATCAAAAAGAAAATTTTTATGAAACATTATCATATCATTATCTTTAAAATTACTGCTATGATCAATCTTTCTTTTTAAATAGGAATGCAAATAGTTAATGCATAATAGTTAATTTTAAGACGGAATTAGATTAAAAAGTTGTAGTTCTTTAAGGCGTTTACGGGACTTTTTAACAACTTACCCTTTTTGTAAAAGCATTCCTAACTATCGGTTTTCACTTTAGTTGTGCATTAAATAGCAGTAAACGCCTCTGATCATTAAAAAAACTTTTTGAAATATAATTAAGAAGGTTTATCGCTTAAAAAGGTTGCGAAAAATATTTTATTACGTTCGTAAACTTTAATGAACAACATTTTAGGGGTAAGATTGAGTTCGTAAAATATTGGCGTACAAGAGCAAAAACACGATAATGAGTATTTTTTATTTAAATTTTAAAACGAACAGCCCTCGTAATTCTAAACATTTTTTGAGTTATTTTTTTCGATATTTTTTTTGCACTTCAAAAGTAATAAATATGAATTTGGAATATATGTTGAACCATAAGATAAAGGTTTACTGACATTTTCTACTAAAGAAGATACATTTAATACATTCAACAAACATAACACTCGCAATTGTTTGAGATTATTTTGAAAAAAAAATGAAACGGCCATTTTCACAACATTGAGCTATTTTTATATTAATACTGTAAAAATACTAGTTTTATTTAGAGATTTTGGTAGGTATTTATAGTGAAAAACATTAACTATAAGGCTGGTTGCACACTCACTGCATCGTTTCTTTGATGTATTATGTATGTTGTTAGTAAAAACCTATTGTGAGCGACTAACAAGTAAGATATTGCTATCCCAAATTGCTTTATACAAGTCGATGAGCAACCAGCCCAACTTATTAAATTTTTCTACTTGCATAGTCCTCGATTGCAACGCGTATTTTCAAAACACGTTTTTTTTAAATTTTTCAATAGACTTATTTCTTTTCCAATTAGTTGTCTCAACCCATTTTCTTGGTTAAATTATATTCACGCAATGGAATCACATAATTTATATGAACATGAGTTAGAAATATATCTTTAATTTTTTTTTAATATTATACTTTTTTATCATTTGATACTAACTATGTATATAACTTCTTTGTTTAATAGTGGATACAAACCTTTTCATATTCATTATACATAAACCATTTATTAGCAATGTCAATTTGTCAGCTAAATTTTAAAACTCATTTCTAAGTTTAGTAGGATAATTGTTGGCCTGAATATTTTTTCATTTAAGGGGTCATAGGACTCTTAAAAATGTGCAAAGAAGGAACTACAAAGTTTAGTTTGATCTTTCATGTAATTTTTTAACTACTCTATATATATAAGTATAATTTTTTTATATGTAATTCTACAAGATTTATTTAATATAAAACAAATTTTAAAATTTATGAAACTTTAGCCAAAGCTAAAATAAATGATATTAAACATAATGCTATTTGAACACATTGTGATTAGGCTTGCGCGGCAAATTGGGAGGTCAAAATTGAAGACGTGACCAAGAAAATGACTTTTTATTGTACAAATATGTACAAACAAAGACTTATACCTAAATTCTCAGCTCATTTTTTATTAGAAATTATTTTAAGAACTTTTTTCTAAAAAAATTAATAAAAATTTCAAAATTTTGATTTAAAAATTTTTTAAAAATAATTTCTAATTAAAATGGAGCTGAGAATTTAGGTATAAGTCTTTGTTTGTACATATTTGTACAATATAAAGTCATTTTCCTGGTCATGTCTTCAATTTTGACCTCAAAATTTGCCGCGCAAGCCATAATCCCAATGTGTTCAAATAGCTTTATGTTTAATATCATTTATTTTAGTTTTGGCTAAAGTTTCATAAATTTTAAAATTTGTTTTATATTAAATAAATCTTGTAGAATTACATATAAAAAAATTATACTTATATATAGAGTAGTTAAAAAATTACATGAAAGATTAAACTAAACTTTGTAGTTCCTTCTTTGCACATTTTTAAGAGTCCTATGACCCCTTAAACTATGTCATGCTAAATCAACCCTAGTTCTTTTATCAATTTGGTGGATATTTTAACAAAATATACAGTAGATCGACAGCTAATGACTCAAAATAACGTCAGTTACATATGGCAATAAATAACGTCAATTGCATACAACTCTGATTAATACTATTCAATAAAAATTCCCTTGTAAAGTTTTGTAACAAAGTATCGAACAAAGTAAAACAAATATTTCTTAACTTCGACTATTTTTCTTCTTAAATTATTTGCCATTCCGATTGCATGTCCACCCCCACACTTGATCTGTTTTTAACGAAAAGTAAATGAACATAGTTATTCTATTCATTTGTATTAAATAGATTTGTAACAAATTCCAATCCGATTTCCGAAAAGTATTTGAGTTGGTGTTTAATAAAGAAATATATAAAGAAGCGATTACATAAAAGCTGCTAATAAGAAATGAGAAATGTTTTATAATGTTGGTTAACTCGATATTTTCCGTTAAGTATGAAAATTACGAAAACTTTTATTTTATAATTAATGGTATTTGTGGAGAAAATAAACCGATTAAATCTGTCTTCATCAATTTTATTGACTAGTTGCCGTGTTTATTGTTTGTTTTTGTGTCAAAGTTGTGGAGTGATTCTTTTTCGCAAGAGATGATATCGCTAACCTTAAGGTGAAAAATCAATTTTCTTAAATTTTTTAAAAAATATGTTTGATAAAAAAAAAGTATATTTTATGTAATTTTTGTGTTTTGTGTCATGTCTAATGTTTAACTAACTACGAAATATAAAATATATAAACTGACTCTACATTACATAAACAAATAAAACTATCACATCTCATACGTAACAAAATTTGAACTTAAGTTTAAAATTAATTTTACAGTTAGATTTAAGTACATAAAACTAAATTGAAAATAGTAAATTTAATCAAAAGTTACAATCTTCCTATTCTGTAAATCTCTGGATTGCCCGAAGAAATGTATACTATAGACCAAGCTGATAACAACTTTGATTAAGATATTTAAAAAAATAGATTTGAAAAAAAAAACAGTCTCATATGATACGTATTAAAATGTAAGCACTTTGAAGACCGGCAATTAAGTAATTACCCATGAAAAAATAGAAGGTTAAGGGAAATTGAAAAATAGCTAAGTAACGAATACTAGTACTTTGACGATAAATAAAATGTCCACATAATACTGTGTAAAATGAAGCCAATTGGTAAACTAAAGTTCAAGTTTATCCAACCATTGGACATTCCCTAATGAAACCAACGGAATCAAGAAAACAATTTAGAAGTCTCTGGAGTTCTTGAATTTGATCCGTGCTTGATTTATTTTTTGTTCGTTACCTAATACCCTTCCCCGAGTTTCTACATTTACCCGGATTAGTTCTTTTCCGAGACACCATTTTTAATTTTGTTTCTTTGAAAAAAGTACAACTTTTGCTCTTTCAAGAAGAGAAGTTTCCAAAGAACACTCTTGAATCTGATAAAGAGCACTTTTCTTCGACTTCTTTGCTCCAAGTCAGACTTTAGGGACTTACGTTAACAGTGACTCAACCACAATTTATGAGAAAGTTTAGTTAACACACTTTTTTATTAATATTAATAAGCTCTCTAGTTTTTGGAACGAGAAAGTTTATTTAGAATAATATTTAATAATGAAATTAATTTTTAAATGTTAATAATCATAAAGTAGAATGGAGAATAGAAGTAATAGTTATAGTTTTGCAATGATTTCTGTAGTTCCAGAAGTGCTTACTATACCAAGTTAAACGTAATAAGGATTATTTCAATAGAAAATAACTAATCCAGAAAATATTTCTGTAAATAATTTTTAAATGTGCAAAAAAAAATAGTGGAGATAGTATATATACATCACTTTTAATGAAAGAAAAAGATTTTCTTTGGAACTTCTAAATTTTCTTTTGTTTCCAGTGAACACGGTAATTCATAGCAAAAATAATTTCGAAATTTCGAACTTTATGTATAACCTTACAGAGTTGAATAAACATAGAAATTTTTGGATTTTCAACACCCTTTAATACGCTTGTTTTCATAGTAAGGGAATTTTTTTTAAAAAATTATACTTAAAACTTAATGCTGAAGAAGTTAACTTTTAGCTTTGTGGCATTTTTTGGATTTTCAACACCCTTTAATACGCTTGCTTTCATAGTAAGGGAATTAAAAAAAATAACAGTTTAAACTTAATGCTGAAGAAGTTAACTTTTAGCTTTGGGGCATCTAATACCTTTACATATACTCGAAGTGAACTAGATCAGAGTTGGACCACTTTCCGAATCAGCCCTACATTCCCTGCCAACCGTCTGGCCTGGTCGATAACGCAGAAGTAAATAGAAAAGAAAATCTTTGGCATCGATATAAAAATGATAAAGATTTTTATGCAGTGATTACGGATTGCTGATGTACTTCTTGAGATGCCGGAATTATTAACCGTGCCATAAAAACCCGTTGCTTAGGAGAGAAAAGTGATATTTCTTCATTAAGGAAGCGAAACCGTAGGAAAATGCAAAAATAACGGGGGAAAAGGTGGGTTGGGTTACGCATTCCCAAATTAGATTAATTTTACTACGGAGCAGATTCATTTACAAAATGCTACGTAAAATATTATCTTTTCTAACTCGGGTTGGATTTTTTCGGAGGATTATTTATCTATGTTTCGTATTATGTTTCCCCTCTTTTCCGATTATCTTTGTAATTATTATATTAATTTGTATGTTCGACTTATAAATAATGTATTATATATGATCTCGTTTTGATGTAATGGGCAATTCTAACAGAGTGGATTTGGTTGATTGGTATGCATATATTTTCAGGCTTGTGTGCTAGCTCAGAAACCTTCGTCAAGTAAGACAGTCACAGCACACACACTCACATGCACACATGTAAGTGAAAGTTGCTGCCATCTATCACGCGCCACTTCCACAATTTAGACCTGTCCCTCAAGGGGAGGAAAATAGTCTCCAGCAACATGTACCTGTGGACATCGGACCCAACAGATTTAACGAGCACGTACTCTGCATATACACGGTGAGTTTTCAGCCACCAGGACTCGATCGCGGGACCTTCCGATCCGTAGATCGAGACACTGACCACAGGGCGCCTCACAGCCCCGAACAGGGTGGAGTGCGGGTTGTGTGTGTGTGGTAAGAAGACATTGCTTGACGCAACTGTGGTAGCACTATTGATGTGACAGTTCTGGTTTAGACGAATTAGCTGCCTGGTGGTTTGTTTGTGGTCTTTAAGAGGGATTGTCAGTCCTGTGGAGCTAGTGCGTTAGTTTTGGAATCACAAATTCAACAGAGGTATTGCTTTGCCTTATTAGCCCTTATCCCCCTGGTATGGGATTGGAATAAACATAGCATCGAAATGAAACAAATTTGAAACGAAAATGTTATCTAGTTTTTAGTTTTTTCTTTTGAAGTTCTGAAATGCCAAAAAATGTGCAGCAGATGGCGCCACTATTTTAAAACTTAAATAATTAATAATAAAAAAAAAACGTTAATTTCTTTTCAATTTTGCTTTAAATTGATGTTGTGATGATTCTAATACCTTGTGAAAATGGGATAACATGGCAAAGCAATTCTTTTGCAAACGTTTCGATTTCAAAACTAGTGTATGAGCTGTATGGGACTTAAGACAACGTAACCTCTTAAGACAACGTAAACGGTTGACGTAACTGTGACATTACTGCAAGCGTAGCCGTTCCAGTTGTCCATTGTAAAATTTATTTATGACTGCACATTTTTCATGTTCTTCGTCTTTTTTGTTATACATATTTACTTTTATTTTGACGAATTGTATATATTTTGAAACTATTTTAGTACTCTGGCATATTTCGACTACCTGATTTCATATCCTCAATTTCAATTAAAATATATGGGCAATTCTACCGTAATTTTTAATTTTATGTCCCTTGGTCATAACTTTTTTAAAAAATAATATTTATTTTACATTTTTTTCTTATTATACTAAATGACTGGTCCTTATATAATTGAAAAACGGCATTTTAAAGCAAATAAACTTCAAAAAAGTTTTAGAACACAAAACAATACAGAAAATTCTTTACCGTTGTATATACGAATGTCAAATTTTTAGTTTAGGGCTCAAACTAACACATTTTTGAGCTAAAAATTACATTCATTTTGATTTTAAATTGAACTAATACTATGTCGTAACAAATTCCTTCCATAAAATTTGGGCTTTTAATATTTATAATGTGTATTTCTCTTCTCCTAACATTGTCCCTGGGTTTTGGTTCATTCACTGACCTCATTGCTTAAGTGGTGAAGAGAAACATTGGATGGAGCTACAGTGATTCTTCAATCGTGAAAGCTGTACTGCAAAGAGCTCACACTGCAAAGAGCTCACATTTTAGTTAGTAGCCGCATTTTGTTGCTATACTTTACCAATTAGCTCAAAAGTAAAAAAAAACTGAGTAAAATGAGCTGCGAGGCTTTATTGCTTTCCTTACAGTCACCCAGGTTAAAGGTTAATTTTTGCATGATAATTGAAATTTTTTCTATAAATATGTTTAAGTGGAGTACAAGAAGTAAAAAAATCCATTTTTATTAAACTAGAGTTAGTTTCAACGCAAAAAAGACCGGAAAACAGCGCGAATTTCCTTACCTTCCGTTCCTTACCGTCGTAATGATATAGGGATGGAAAACCAAAACCAGTTTTGAGACTAACCGGTTTTTTGTGATTTCGGTTCCATTGAAAAATCGTTATTTTCGTAAGGCCGTTTTAGACCGGTTTCTTTAGCATCGGTGTTTTTTAAAAACTGCCATCCCTTATTATTATTTTTGTTTTTCCAAATAAGCTTTGCAGATTCTTTTTTTCGTAATTCTACAACCCTTATAAACCTTTTTTTACAAACATTTAAAGTTATTTTGAAAAAAAAAATGTCACAAGTTTTTTATACCTGAAATTAAAAATTATGGTAGTACTGTCCATATTCATCCAGTATATTTTAAAACGAAACCTAAATGCTGAATTAATAATATACAAATGTTTTTTATCCTACTCCCAAATGTGATTGACAAACTTATAATATACATAACCTTAATTTCCAAAGTGAAGTGAAAAAGTGAGCAAATATCTACATAATTTGCATATTGAATTATACATTGGAATTAAACAATATTTTAACGAATTTTGAATTTTTCTAAACAATGTGAAAAATGGTTACAAGTGACAATTACACATCCTTCTCGCTTATCGAATATACCTAGAAAAAATTGAAGTTGTAATTAAAGTTTTACGAAAGGAAAAGAACGTGATTCAATTTTGATTACGCAAGATAAAAAAAAAGATTCATTTATGAAATGAGTACTTTAATTTCTTTGCCGAAAGGCGAAAAGAAGAAAATTCAATTTGATTAAAAATTCAAAGGATGTGTGGTGCGCCACTTTTAAATCGGTCCAAGTTATTTATCTTTAGTTAAACAAATCGTGTTCCTTTTGTGTCCGAATTATTTTTAGATTCTATTCTACCTCAATTTACATATTAATTAGAAAAGTTTTTGTTAAAGTTACTAAACAATTTTTTTAGAATCATATAAAAGATCTTATTGTAGTATTAATTTTGTGGAATCATTATATCGTAACTATATAGATGCCCGGGTTAATTTATATTTAAAAGTATCAAGTAAATGGGACATGAAATTTTATATCACATTAAAAGTTTACTCTCTGTGTTATGTTATTATTCATATAAGTGTTAACAGAAAAACATGAATATCATTTTTAAATATACAAAAAGGAATTATCAATATTAAGTAAGCATTAGATAAACAAAAAACTAGATAATGCTATATATTTGGGTCCTTAAATATTTCTACTGATTTCTTGCTAATAATTTCATTTAATCAAAATATTTTGAATAAAATATTTGTACTATTCTATAAGTATTTTAATTTAAACCTACGCATTTTTTGTCTGTGATAGAGGATTAAACCACAAAAAAGTGCATTAGCAGTGCTTTTATTTTTTGAAAATGTTTTAAAAATACAAGTCATAATTTGACTCCTAAAACCTGAACTTAACAACGCAAACTTAAATTGACTTTTCTTAATAGGCACAAATATAGTCATAACCCCTTCAACTTAATAATTGCAAGTTCTAAAACTCTTTTAAAAAAAAGAATTAAAAGCAAGACCAAGATGACGAAGCAGTTCACTGCATAATTTAAAATATTTGAACAGGAAAATATTTTGGCACTTGCTCTTCCAAAAAATTCCCAAACTCCATGAATTTCTTTTTGCTTTTATTTGAATATTTGGTACGATCTTCCGCTCCCCGAGCGAGCTCCAGTAATGAAATTTTCCGCACCATCAAGAGAATAGGAAATCAGCACTAAGCCGGAAGGAAGGACAGAAACTCCCGAAAAAGTTCAAAACGCAAGTGGCGGGCCATTATCCTTATCTCGATTTTTTTTGCTGCTATGGATAAAATTCTCGAATAGACTATTAATTTTTTATTTGTTTTTGAACTTTGATATGGGGGGAGTTCGCGTGCTAACTCATTTGCGTATTAAACAGAGCAGGGACAGAAATTAGCGATAAAGCTTTTTCAAGGTGGATGAAATAATCTCTCATGAGTTTATTATATATATGTGGTTTTATAATTAGTCGCAGAGAGATAGTTAGTGAAATCTAGGATAACAAATCAATTTGAAGTAAAATAAAAGAACAAACTCTACTATACAGTTCTATAGTAGAGCATATTTAAATGGTGCTTATCCGAAGCCTCCCTTCAGTACAGAGAATGGCTTGCATTTTAGTCAAGAGCGAAAACGTTTGATGTAAGTGCTGGGAAAACAGTGTCCATTACACTACGACTACGCGCAATCCTAAGAATAAGGCCCATACAAATCTGCATAAGTTACCCCACGCACAAAAATATAACGCAGTAAAATATACCGTTTAAAAATAAATGTATACATAAAACAGTATAGCAAATGGAAAAGCAGCATAATAAATAGAATGAAGAGCCTGTGCAAAGTAGATCAAACAAATTTGAATACTCTTTCTTCTCGAAACGTTTTCAACTTTTATACTTCAGTAAAAGGACTTTCTTAGTACCTTTTCAGTTTCGTTTTTTACCATCTTTTTTAGTGTCGCGAGAAGATTTGTTGTTCGTTTCACTTTTTTTTTGTAGCTGTAGCAAACTAGAGAATGTCCTGTGATAAAGATAGCAACCGAGGTCAAGTTAGTTGTAAAGAAATAAAAATTGTGTTTGTGTTTAGCGGAAATGATGATAAATTTCGTAAAAGTGTCGGAAATAAAGAGACCTTTATTGATTAACTAGTCTTAAACAGTTATGAGACTTATTGTGTTGTAGTATCTATTTTTAGAGTACGGATACTGAAAGAAGTAAACGCAGTTTCAAGCAGCAACAAACCAAATCAACTGGTAGCGAACATTTTTAACCCTTTCAGTCCCAGTGATGCCATTTGGCATCATCACTTTCAATATTTTTTTTTCAAAATGCTTAGGTCCCGTTATGACATCCAAACACACATCATTCGATTCTTCACACTTTGTTCCATTAGACAATAGCTATTGTCTATAAACTATAGTTTACATTAATATCAATAGAAGTCAGAGCTGCTATTTTTTTTTATTTAGAAAATAGCCAACAAGCGTTTCACCTGATTTTTGATAAGTTCACTTCAGTTCCACGTATTTAAAACACAATTTAAACTATTTGGTTAAAATAATTACTAAATTTTTTTCAATAATATGGTCAGATACCTTAAAATATATAACTCTAAGTGTTTTTAGGTAATATATATTTTTATTTTGTTGTTTTCCACATTTAAGCAATTTTGGCATTGTTTCAAAAACCATATAAAAAATTTAAAATAATTTTTTTTCTTATGGAATTCGTATATTTGACCTAAAATAAGCTTATTTTGTGAATATCAGATGTTTCTGTAGCGTAGTAAATTTTTGGGACTGAAAGGGTTAAATGGGTCATTCCAATAAAAGCTATTCATTGTATGAAGCCTCATACATTTTTTTTGTTTAATTGTAATCCTTATTCAAAATAAACCCATTAAGTTATTATATAAATTTCTACATGTATGCCTCGTTAATTTTACAGAAATGATCACCATTAGAGAAACCTTCAGAAAGCCATTATTTTTTATTTTTTATTGATTGATTAGGTTGAAATATCGTCGCACTACAGAGCTAACACTAGAGCTATTGACGACGGGCGTCGACTTTAAAAACCATAGTTAAGTTACGAATCGACACCTGAGTAGGCACCCAGTGCAACTTTTTTTAAGGAAGTCTTCAGGACTATGGGGCATATTCAAAGGCTCCATCAACATGGAGAATCATTCGTCGGATTTCGTAGACCGTTTAACCCTGTAATGCATGATTTTTTTTTCATCCAGAAAAAATATATTTGTATCTTTAATACTCATGCATTACGCGAAAAATACTGAAAAGAATTAACTGCATTGGAATTTAAATAATTTCAATTCTTAAAACTTTTTCCACATGGCAAAAACCAACTACAAAATTCCAATTTCGATAAGAATGACTAGAAAACTACTAAATATATTTTAAAATAACCCTCTTGAACTATAATTATTTTTTCAAAACAATTTATTTGTATTTAGAACTAATATTATTATATTTTGAATACTGCCTAAGACGTAATTTCACAACACTTAATAACTTCACACTTTAATTTTGAATACACTTTTACTACTGTCATTCATGAGGATTATTAGTAACTAAAACTTCAAAATGGAATGCAATAGATGAAAAAACACAGATTTATCGAGCGGGAGCTCTACTTTTATAAAATAAAGTGGATTATATTACTTGTTGCCATTTGGCAACAGTATGCATTAGAGGGTTAAAGATCGGCGTATATTTTGTCAATACCCGGACCCAAACCTAAGACCTTTCACATGCAAAGCAAGAACCCTTCTTAATGTCTTCGCTTCCCCAGCTCTCATGACTTTTTTTACATATTTGTTATAGTTTTAGAATTTAGCAGAAAAATATAAGTTACATCAAAATATGCATAAAAACAAATCCTCTACTGATAAAAGGCTTATGTGTTGTATAAATAAAACGTTAAACTTAATACATACAATATAAAGAAACTTAGATTTATTTTCCTCTTTAGATTTCAATGGATATTTTAGCACTTTATTACTGGGCGAGAACAAATCAGTCGGCTAGTGAATTCTATTACGCACTTCAAATTCCTGAAAAAAATATTTTCTACTTTTAATGCTTTCACTTTTTCGGAGTAGTAATCTCTCAAAACAAAGACGATAAGAGGAGCCAGACTGACTTAACTAGAAACCATTTATTTTAGCCGAAAAAATTGATAAAAAGCACGAAGTTTTTAGAAAATAAAAGCTAAATCGAGGTTCACTTCAATGGATTTTCGATCAACTTCAGAGGTTTCTGTCATGCCACCGTCTTTAAAAGATTTTTCCTCAACACAAAATATTTCAGCAAATAAGGAAGAAATAAATATTGAAGTTACTTTATATAAACCTGGTTTTAGTATCCAAAAAGCTATAAAATTTGAATCTAAGCACGGCCATCTTTTTAGAATAACAACCAACAAGAGATTGAAGTCGATATTCTTAACCTTTTTTTTTACGGAAAATCATCTATTCAGAGTAGAGGAAAAACGGAAGTATGGAGGCAAATATTCTATAGATAAGTTAAAATATTTATTGTGCAATACATAATAAAATCCAGCATGTGCATGAAAAAATTGTTCCTAAAATATTGCTAAAATGAATTATATTTCAGATATGCATATAGATGATCCTTATAAAATACAGAGTTAGTCAAAATGAATAGGACAATAAGGAAACTGTTTTTAGACGAATGTACAATCTTAAAACAAACGAGCGATTTTAACTCAGTCTGAGTTAATTTTCACTCCTTTCGGTGTCCAAAATGCACTTCCCCTATTGGAGTGGATTTCAATCTTTTGTTTTCTTAAACCTCCAAAAATCTTAACAACAAACGAGCAATTTTAAGGCGATTAGGAGCGATTTAAGGCAATTACGAGCGATTTAGGAGTCAATTTCACTCCTTTCCAGTGTAGAAAATGCACTTCTCCTATAGGAGTGGATTTCACTCTTTTGTTTTAAGAGTGTATGTTTATTGTTACCAAACTGCAGCTACGTATGGACAGATAAACTATCAACTATCGTCCTATTCATTTTGACTAACCCGGTACTATGTCAATGTATTTATATGTAGAACATGCATATGATATCCACATAATATAACATTATACATCCACATAAGGCCTGTCCGTGGCCGAGTGGTTAAGGCATCCGCCTCAGGATTCAGCCTTCTCAGGAGTGCGGGGGGTTCGAATCCCACCTACTGCCAGTCATCCTATAAATCGGATATCTGTTCTGGGAAAGAGTAGAAAAATCTAACTCGTGACGGATGGGCCCGAGGATGTGGAGTCCAAAGTCCCGACGGCGTACGATGTCGCTCGAAGTTCCGTTGGGTGCCCGCTCAGGTGTCGACCTCGTCACTTGACCAGGGTTCTAAATTACGAGGCGTTATTGGCTGTGTTAAAGCTCCTTAAGGAGGCTAGAAATAGGCAGCCGGAAACGATTACATTACCCTTATATCCACATAATTAAATAAAGGTTGCCGCCTCGGTGGCTGAATGGTTAGTGTACTAGCCTTTAGAGCTGCTGGGGTCGAGTTCGAATCCCGGTCAGGCATGGATGTTTGTGACAGTCAATAAATGTTGTTATTTGTCTATGTGTTATTCATTTCTTTGTGACTGTGAAATTTCTTTCTGTGTCTGTCCCACTTGATGAAAGCTTATAAGCGGTTCTCTGAACAAACACACAAGCTGGAATATATATGTATTATACCAAATAAAGGTTGTTTAATTTTCGTAAAAAATTTAATCGAGCCACAAAAAATAACTGGCTTTTTTTTCTCTATGTAATATAAAATTGTAATTGTCGTACGCTTGAAAGCCACGTGACTTACGCGGCTTCAGCCAATCAGAAACGTCAGAAACGCTAAAAGTAAGTGTGGTGGTGTGCTGGTTTTGTGCCAGGGCTGCTTCAGCTTGCGTTCCGTCTCTTTGGTAGAGAAAGTTTCTTAGCGCTAGAGCTACGTGATGCGCTGGAACAGTCCCATGGAAACTAGCTTATTTTTCAACTGCTGGCATCGGTCTTGAGTTTCCGGCCACGGATCGTAAAAACCATAGAGTTAGGAAAGGGAATAGAGCGGTCTATATGTATGTGTGTAGTAACGCAGAAAAGAAGCAGGCTAGAGCAGTGCATCTTGGGCTACCTCAGTGCCGTTTTTATGAGCAATAGCTAGAAAAACCTGACAACCCTGCTTCAATAAATTTGAATTGATAGACCCAAAGACATTAAATTGAATGGTCTGCGCCTCAATAGTAAAGCAGCTTAGGGGTGGGAAACTGAAACCGTTTTTTTTTTTTTTTTTTTTTTTTTTTTAAGAACCGGTGCCTTGGCCCCGGCTTTGACAGAAAAAAACGCTTTTTTATGAGGCCGGTCTGAACTGGAAACCGGTTCTTTATTGAAGAAAACCGACGGAAACCGGAACACCGTTTTTTTCTCAAAAACCGCCACCCCTTGCAAATTAGCATGAGTTCCTAAACATCACAAATAGCCAAAAGGCGAAAGGTTGCTACATATGGCAACTTAACGCTACCGTTTCGTTACGAATTATTCCAAATTGTCGCCAGACCTGAATATCAGCTGGCCAGCCGTAGTAGTGACTTGCATCTATTTCCAAGTCACGTGGGTTTCGCTTGGTGTTTTTTTAAATGTTTTTGCAGACGATTTTTTGCTCATATTTCTTATTTTTTCTTCTTTCTTTAAAAAATAAATATTTAATTACATTCTTTTATTCTGTGAGCATGTAAACAATCGTGAATGTATACTCTTAATTCAGTAACGTTTTGTGCAATATGCCAAATGCTTGTGCAATTCCTAATTGAAAAAATAGGTATAAAAAGGATTTGTCACACCTTCACAGGTAAAATTTATTTAGTTCTGCATACTTTTAGTAATTGTGTTCATTATAAACTATACTTTCTATCGAGGAAATTTATTCTGAAAGCTCTTTTATACTGAAGAATCATATTCATGATTAAGTCAACATTGTTCGAATTCTAATTATAATTAATCTTTTGGGCCAAGTCAATAAAATTAATGGATTGGAAATTGACAGCTTAGAAGTAGAATATTTTTGGTACAATTTGGTAAAAAAAACCCCTGTTTTTGCAATCGTAGTTTTTGAGTTAGTTATATTTAACCCTTTCTGTCCCAGTGATGCCATTTGGAATCATTACTTTCAATATTTCTTTTCAAAATGTTTATGTCCCGTTATGACATCCTAACACACATCATTCGATTCTTCACACTTTGTTCTATTAGACGATATTTTACATTATTTTCAATAGAAGTCAGAACTACTATTTTATTTTATTTAGAAATTAGCTAACAAGCGTTTCACCTTATTTTTGAAAGTTCACTTCAGTTCCACATATTTGAAACACAATTTAAACTATTTCCGTTAAAATAATTACTATTTTTTTTTAATAATATGGTCAGATACCTTAAAATATATAACTCGAAGTGTTTTTAGGTAATATATATATTTTTTTATTTTATTGTTTTCCACAGTTACGAAATTTTGGCATTATTTCAAAAACCATATAAAAAATCAAAGTGAAATTTTTTTCTTATGGAACTCTTATTTTTGACCTAAAATAAGCTTATTTTGTGAATATCTGATGTTTCTGTAGTGTAGTAAATTTTTGGGACTGAAAGGGTTAAAAAGTCGAACATTTGTTGAATTTGGAATATATTGATGCGTTTCAGAAAACTGGGTATATTCCAGGTGAAATAAAGGAAAAAGCAATATTTCAAAAAGACCTATTTGATATTTTTTTATATCGGACCATTAGAACGAAATTTATGACGGCTGAAAATATTCACCATGTCAATCATCAACTTATATTACAGCAACACTCCACAAAAACCTACTTAATGTTCTTTTAAATTAATTTTTAATACAGAGTCCACGTAATTCAATTGTTCAAGTAATTTTCAATAGACGTACAAAAGCAAAGGAATAACCTTATTGATATCTATTAAGAAGATCTTTAAAAAACTAACGATTCATTTTTGTTCCTTTCCAAGCTTGGTTATCATACCATTAGATTGTCGGCCTCATGTGTTCAGGTCGCTGTGGAAAAATTCGCCAAATGGTAAACTCGCCATACATGCGAGCCAAACGCGACACAGTCATGTGACTGTGTAAGTTAGATGATGAGCACTTTAGGTTTGCCAATGCGCAGTACTTTCTATTTAATGTCTCTGGATCGACCCCTCTGCTCCTACTTCCTAACTCTATGGTAAAAACAGCCGAAGCCGTTGCTTCTTCCCTTTTTCGTCTTGTGAACTCTCCCCGCTGGTTGGGACCTTTTAACTAAAATATCTTCCCGATTGTACTAATTAATTTCTGCAGTATGAAATTAAAAAAAATTAAATTAGTAAACAGTGAATGAATCACTAATTCCGTTCTTTAAATGTTTTTTGTGAAGATTAAACGCACTGAGCCAAAGTTGGTAACTAAATAAGCTTAAGAGTTTGACGTCATCGCATCGACCAATCAAATTGTTTTTCACTGGTGATGAGTAATTTATGTTTAATGAGCAGGAAGCATGTTTTATTAATACAGATTGCATAGATGAGCATTTCTGCATTGGCAGTACCCATTTATTAGTCTTGAATGTTTGTTTGCGGATCAAACAAAGAGGAATTACATAGCAATTCTAGGGGGTTGGCGAGCGGAAGCGAGCAAGGGCGAAGTTCCGTACCGGCCACGAAGCGGTCAATGGAATTGCGCAGCAATTCCGGGGGTTGGCGAGCGATAGCGAGCAGGGGGCGGAGCCCCCTAGTAGTTAATGTTATAAAAACATGGTTATGATGTTTAAATATCTAGTGATAAATTTACTTGATTTAGAATGTATGTCATCCTAAAGTAATTTAATATTTTAATTCAGTGGTTTTCCTTAATGGTTAGTTATGAGAAACAAAATTGTAATGGATTTTAAACATTAGCTCAATTTTAGTTTACGGGATGAAAAATGTTAGTTGCATACATTCAATATTAAATTCTAAAAAGACAGTATCTGCATTAACAAATTATTAATCAAAATTCCTTAAACTAGTCTTTTCTCCAAGTTGAGAGGTTTTTTATGTTCAGTTTTTTTAAATAATTTTTTAGATACTAGAAAAAAAATTATGGTTTTGTTGAATCTATTAAAAGTGAAAATAAACATTAATTTTGAAAATTATTTTTTAAAGTGCTGACATTGTAAAAATTATGTGACTTTAACGTATAGGTCAAGCCAATTTACTTACCTGTTGAATATCATTTTGTTCAATTTGTAGCAATTTCAACTCAAAAGTAATTGCATACAGTGAATAATTACAGCCTTTTCTACAATTATTTAGATTCAATAAAGCACATAAAGAAGTCTCTAAAACACATTTTTATTTTAAAAATTAATATTCAAGTTCAGATGCTTGTCATTTCCGGCAAATGACTTATTATTCCCTAGGCATAACAAATGTCGTTATGTTTGGCTTGTTATTTCATACAGGGTGTTCCAAAATTGACCGGAAATGGAAAGGATGCAATTCCGACATATTTACCCGGCCCCCACCAATAAAAAACGGCTAAATAATTGGCCGTACTTTCGGTCGTGTATGAAAGCTTGCACTTGTGCTACACAAGAATGTAGTACCATTAGTTTTTGCTTGGTTGAATTTACATCTGATTAAATTTACAGTTTTCAACACATATCTTCTTAGCAGGCTGTTCATTTTTATAGGTTGCTGCATTATTGTTACAAAACTTGATGTTGACCATTGGTCTATGTATAACAATTATTGTAATTTGCCTATTTATATTAATAAAGAGACATCATAGAGGTAGGTAGGAGAATAGAGAGGTCCTTGTCTATGCGCAGTAGCACACAAATAAAGCAGGCTAGAGAGGTGCATCTTGGTAAAGGCGCTGTGGAAATAAAAAAGTACCCACTAGTGATTATTTTGGCCGTTAGTCATCTTTATCAATTACACACGTAATCTTATACACAGTCCCCTAAGGGGTAATTAAAAAGTATTTTGTGATTTACTCAGCAAATTATGAATAAAAAAAATTAAAAATTATTGGGATTTCGCTTAAGCTTCTCGTCTTAAATTTATTTCTTTAAAAATATTAAGGGGTCTCCATTCATATTTTTTTAAAAATTAATATAATAATTATTTAAAAATATAAAAATTGTTTTAAATACCCCGTTATTGAATGCATTTTGTTTGGGTAATTATAATTTCTTTTCAGTAAAAAATTCGTTTCATTATCTTAAATATTTATAGATCGGGATAGTTTTTTATGAGCAACTCATTTAACATTAAGGGACCTAAACTTTGCACGTCTCTAACTCCTCTAATAATGCTTAAAAACTAACAAAATTTGGCATTTCGTATTAACATAGGTCAGAGATTTTAAATATGGATTCAAAAAGGGGTGTTGCTATTGGAAATTTTATAGTTAGTAACATTTTTAATATGAAAATGGCCCCTTATGCAAATTTTGTATCATGCAATTAACTCAGAATGTTAATTGCTCACAATGTCAAAAAGGTCCGATTCCATAGGATAAGTAACAGCCAAAATAAACACTAGTGGGTACTTTTTTATTTCCACAGCTGTACAGCTGCGGAAATAAAAAAAGTACCACTAGTGATTATTTCTGCCGTTAGTCACCCTATAGAATCGGACCTTTTTGAAATTGTAAACAGTTAACATTCCGAGTAAATTGCATGACACAAATTTTGCATAAGGGGTCATCTTCATATTAAAAATGTTACTAACTTTAACATTTCCAATAGTAACACCCCTTTTTGAGTCCGTATTTCAAATCTATGACCTATGTTAATACGAAATGAAAGATTTTGTTAGTTTTTAAGCATTATTAGGGGAGTTAGAGACGTGCAAAGTTTAGGTCCCAAAATGTTAAATTAGCTGCACATAAAAAACTATCCCAATCTATAAATAATTAAGATAATGAAACTAATTTTTTACTGAAAAGAAATTATAATAACCCAAACAAAATGCATTCAATATTGGGGTATTTAAAACAATTTTAATATTTTTTAATAATTATTTTATTAATTTTTTTAAAAAAATATGAATAGAAACCCCTTAATATTTTTACAGAAATAAATTCAAGACAGGAAGTTTAAGGGGTCACAGGAGTCTTAAAAATGTGCAAAAAAGGTACTACAAAACATAGTTTAATCTTTCATGTAATTTTTGAACTACTCATTGTATGAGTATAATTTTTTTATATGTAATTCTACAAGATTTATTTATTATAAAACAAGTTCTAAAATTTATGAAACTTTAGCCAAAACTAAAATAAATGATATTAAACATGAAGCTATTTGAACACATTGTGATTAGGCTTGCGCGGCAAATTGTGAGGTCAAAATTGAAAAAATGACCAAGAAAATGACTTTATATTATACAAATATGTACAAACAAAGACTTATACCTAAATTCTCAGCTCAATTTTAATTAGAAATTATTTTTAAAAAAAACTTAAAATCAAAATTTTTAAATTTTTATTAATTTTTTTAGAAAAAAGTTCTTAAAATAATTTCTAATTAATATTGAGCTGAGAATTTAGGTATAAGTCCTAGTTTGTACATATTTGTACAATATAAAGTCATTTTCTTGGTCATTTTTTCAATTTTGTCCTCACAATTTGCCGCGCAAGCCTAATCACAATGTGTTCAAATAGCTTCATGTTTAATATCATTTATTTTAGTTTTGGCTAAAGTTTCATAAATTTTAAAACTTGTTTTATAATAAATAAATCTTGTAGAATTACATATAAAAAAATTATGCTTATACATTGAGTAGTTCAAAAATGACATGAAAGATCAAACTATGTTTTGTAGTACCTTCTTTGCACATTTTTAAGACTCCTGTGACCCCTTAAGCGAAATCCTACTTTGGGCCACGGCTCTCCAGCTGTTTACTCCTAAGATTCGTAGATCTTCCTCGACTGCATCGAGCCATCTAGTTGTTGGGCGGCTCTACTTCTAATTTCATCTGGTTTAGAGTATGTCACCCTTTTGACTTGGTTTTGATCATCCAAACGAAAAACGTATCCTAGCCATCGAATGAGGTTTGACTTAAGGGGTCTAAGGAGTCTTAAAAATGTGCAAAGAAGGCACTACAAAACATGTTTGATCTTTCATGTCATTTTTGAACTACTCAATATACAAGTATAATTTTTTTATATGTAATTCTACTAGATTTATTTATTATAAAACAAGTTTTAAAATTTATGAAACTTTAGCCAAAACTAAAATAAATTATATTAAACATGAAGCTATTTGAACACATTGTGATTAGGCTTGCGCGGCAAATTGTGAGGTCAAAATTGAAAAAATGACCAAGAAAATGATTTTATATTGTACAAATATGTGCAAACAAAGACTTATACCTAAATTCTCAGCTCAATTTTAATTAGAAATTATTTTAAAAATAATTTAAAATCAAAATTTTAAAATTTTTATTAATTTTTTTAGAAAAAAGTTCTTAAAGTAATTTCTAATATAAAATTGAGCTGAGAATTTAGGTATAAGTCGTTGTTTGTACATATTTGTACAATATAAAGTCATTTTCTTGGTCATGTCTTCAATTCTGACCTCACAATTTGCCGCGCAAGCCTAATCACAATGTGTTCAATCAGCTTCATGTTTAATATCATTTATTTTAGTTTTGGCTAAAGTTTCATAAATTTTAAAATTTGTTTCATATTAAATAAATCTTGTCGAATTACATATAAAAAAATTATACTTGTATATTGAGTAGTTAAAAAATTACATGAAAGATCAAACTATGCTTTGTAGTTCCTTCTTTGCACATTTTTAAGACTCCTATGACCCTTAAAGTTCGGGGTACGAATATTTATTTTTATTCAAATTATTACCTTTTTTACTTTTTATATTTCTAATAAATTATACTTAAAAATAAAGCTTATTGATAATTTTATTATTCTATAAGAAGTTGCAGAGGCACACAGACACATAGTTTTAGGTATAAAATCTTTAATGAAAACGTGTATGACAAACAAAAAAGAGTATTAATAATTAGTACATTTAGATTTTGTTAAATTGGAAAAATTAGTTATTAAAATAATTATGAATAGTAGTTACTTTTGAAACAAAATTAATATTCAAATAGAAGGCAATAGCAAGTTTAGTACAAATAGCAGGTATTTATGAATAAAAATATACAAAAAATCATTTTTAAACATAATTTTTTTAAATGGCAGAATGATACGAGATAAAACAGTTATTTTTACTCTTAAAATCAAGTAGTACCAAACATTTTAAGCACTGAACTCTTGTGAATCCGTTACAGAGATACACGCAAATTAGCAAACAAAAGTTGTGCTTAATGCATGATGTTACCAAACGGTAACACATGTAAAAACCAACTACAAACTACCAATTTTGAAAAGAATGATTAGAAAACTACTAAATATAGTTTAAAATAACCCTCTTGAACTATAATATTTTTATCAAAGCAACTTAATTGTATTTAGTACTAGTATTATTACTTTGAATTCTGCCAAACACGTAAATTCACAACAGTTAGAAACTTCACTTTTTAATTTTGAATACACTTTTACTACTGCCAATTATGAGGGTTATTATTAACTAATACTTCAAAATGGAATGTATTTTGATGAAAAAAACACAAATTTGTCGAGAGGGAGGTCTATTTTAATAGAATAAAGTGGATTATGTAACTTGTTACCGAACGGTAACACTATGCATTAGAGGGTTAACCTTTTTATTTAAAAACGCAGATATTCGCACTAAAATTTTACACGTTTCAGAAATAAAGCAATTTGATAATTATAGGAAATCTCCTTTCAGTGCCGAGAAACCTCCGGAAATGCAACTAATAGTCTAGCAAATTTGAAAAAATTACGTGGAAAATTTATAAAAATACACTCATTCTAAGCACACTCTAACAAAGCTATAATTCCAACAATTGCAGTAAAATGCTCTCAAAAGTATACTCACGTACCTGCTGTATCACAATCCATGTCAATAATAATAATAATGTATTTATCTGAGGAACAATAATCACTCTTATAAGTGAGTCTATGCTCAAAACGGCAAGGAACAAAAAACAGGCTATTCACATGAAGACGAAGTCGATTTTTAAGAAGCGTTATGATGTCTTAAACCATAAAGATAGTTAGAATTTAAAACTCTTAATTTATCTGAAATTACGTTTAAGACACTTTTTTGTCTTGATTTAAGGGGTCACAGGAGTCTTAAAAATGTGCAAAGAAGGTACTACAAAACATAGTTAGATCTTTCATGTCATTTTTGAACTACTCAATGTATAATTATAATTTTTTTATATGTAATTCTACAAGATTTATTTATTATAAAACAAGTTTTAAAATTTATGAAACTTTAGCCAAAACTAAAATAAATGATATTAAACATGAAGCTATTTGAACACAGTGTGATTAGTCTTGCGCGGCAAATTGTGAGGTCAAAATTGAAATAATGACCAAGAAAATGATTTTATATTGTACAAATATGTACAAACAAAGACTTATACCTAAATTCTCAGCTCAATTTTAATTAGAAATTATTTAAAAAAATAATTTAAAATCAAAATTTTTAAAATTTTATTAATTTTTTTAGAAAAAGTTCTTAAACTAATTTCTAATGAAAATTGAGCTGAGAATTTAGCTATAAGTCTTTGTTTGTACATATTTGTACAATATAAAGTCATTTTCTTGGTCTTTTTTTCAATTTTGACCTCACAATTTGCCGCGCAAGCCTAATCACAATGTGTTCAAATAGCTTCATGTTTAATATCATTTATTTTAGTTTTGGCTAAAGTTTCATAAATTTTAAAACTTGTTTTATAATAAATAAATCTTGTAGAATTACATATAAAAAAATTATACTTAAACATTGAGTAGTTAAAAAATGACAGGAAAGATCAAACTTTGCTTTGTAGTATATTCTTTGCACATTTTTAAGACTCCTTAGACCCCTTAAGACAAAACGATTTGCTGTGCAAAAGTTTAGACAAAAGACATTTTGACCCACAAAATTTCGCTGAAAAGGTTTGGCTGACAAACGCTGTGGCAGTAAATATCAGGTACATTTAAATTATGATTTTGGAATGACATGAGGGTTTCCCCTGAGAATTGTTTAGCATAAAAAAACACTAAAAAGATATTTAAAATGCATAAAACAAAATATAGTATAGAAGATAGGCAAGGATAGTATAGGATAGCAGACTATAATGAAAATCTAATTTTTTTTGATGTTAAAGTTGAATTTAAATTATTATACGACATATCAAATTATTCTTGCTTTTATTATATTTCAATTTACTACATCAAGACTGGCAAGCACATAGCACAGAAAGAAAATTCCATTCATTGTAATTATCAGTGCAAGAAAAAGAATCAGCTTAGTTGAAGCGTGGTTTTTTAAATGGTAAGTTACAGTCACTAGAAGCCGACATTTTTCTAGTTGTCTTATGATCTATTAAAGATTGTACGCACAATGTCATTAATACTATTGGTTTGGAGTTGAATACATTACAAAACTTTTTGGTTTTTACCTCGGATTCCACAAATTTTGCTATTTCCTGTGTTTGTTGATCCTTTAATTTAAAGTTTTTTAAGAAAGGAAGCTTTTTAGCAACATCCGGAATACTGTACAATGTAGGTAATGATTGGCATTGAAACTTATTCACGATTGATTGGGTGCATAAATTCACATCTGTAAAAACAACTTCCAGAAATGAATGCCTAGAAAAAAAATCGTAGTCAACATCCATAGTTGCTCCATGCTGAAAAAGAACAATAAAGATGTCCCTGCGCTCGCATCTCGCTGCTACTTTAAGAGGCGTATCCCCATCTGTCGCTGCAGCATTCAGATCCGCAGCTCCTTTTTCCAGGATGAGCCGCACTTGATCCACGCAACCAAACGAACAAGCCGAGTGGAGGAGAGTCCAGCCGTCACTGTCTCTCCCACAGTTGACTTGGGCTCCATGTTGAATAAGGAGGTCAAAGATTTCCTTGCGCTCTCTTCTTGCTGCTAGAATGAGAGGCGTTCTCCCATCTGTCGCTGCAGCATTCAGATCCGCAGCTCCTTTTTCCAGGATGAGCCGCACTCGATCCACGCAACCAAACGAACAAGCCCAGTGGAGGGGAGTCCAGCCGTCACTGTCTCTCCCACAGTTGACTTGGGCTCCATGTTGAATAAGGAGGTCAAAGATTTCCTTGTGCTCTCTTCTTGCTGCTAGAATGAGAGGCGTTCCCCCATCTGTCGCTGCAGCATTCAGATCCGCAGCTCCTTTTTCCAGGATGAGCCGCACTTGATCCACGCAACCAAACGAACAAGCCCAGTGGAGGGGAGTCCAGCCGTCACTGTCTCTCCCACAGTTGACTTGGGCTCCATGTTGAATAAGGAGGTCAAAGATTTCCTTGCGCTCTCTTCTTGCTGCTAGAATGAGAGGCGTTCTCCCATCTGTCGCTGCAGCATTCAGATCCGCAGCTCCTTTTTCCAGGATGAGCCGCACTCGATCCACGCAACCAAACGAACAAGCCCAGTGGAGGGGAGTCCAGCCTTTACTGTCTCTCCCACAGTTGACTTGAGCTCCATGTTGAATAAGGAGGTCAAAGATTTCCTTGCGCTCTCTTCTTGCTGCTTTTATGAGAGGCGTCTCCCCATCTTTCGCTGCAGCATTCAGGTCTGCACCTCGTTTTTCTAGGATGAGCCGCACTTGATCCACCCAACCTCTCCAAGATGCCCAGTGGAGGGGAGTCCAGCCGTCACTGTCACTCCCACAGTTGACTTGGGCTCCATGTTGAATAAGGAGGTCAAAGATTTCTCTATGTCCCATTCTTGCTGCTAGAATGAGAGGAGTTTCCCCATATTTCGCTTCAGCATTCAGATCCGCAACTCCTTTTTCCAGGATAAGCCGCACTTGATCCACCCAACCTCTCCAAGATGCCAAGTGGAGGGGAGTCCAGCCGTTACGGTCTCTTCCACTGTTGACTTGGGCTCCAGATTTAATTAGGAGGTCAAAGACATTTCTATGTGCTCTGCTTGCCGCTACTATGATAGGCGTTTCCCCTTGAATATTGCATCCATTCATGTTCACGCCAAAGTCGATAAGTTCTCTTACCCTCTTCAAATCGCCATCATATACAGCACAGTGCATAGAAAATTCTGTCATTCTTTTATTTTTATATCTTTCTGCAATCTGGAAGGATGAACAAATAAACTAAGGTTTTATACTAATATACCTGCATGCAGATCAAAAGCCTACTTCCCAGTTTATTGTAAAGTAGTAATGATAACTTAATGCATAACTATACCAAGGCACGAAATCGATGCTAGCTACTGGATTGGATTGGATTGGTTTACATATATTTTCAGGCTTGTGTGGCTGGTCGCAAGGACCTCCTTATAAACCATCGTCAAGTAGGACAAACACAGGACACACACAAACACATATGACTGATGCCGCCATCTGTTGACAGATGGCAACATCTGTCTCCACCTCCACAATTTAGACATGTCCCTGAAGGGGAGGGAAATTTTCTCCAGGAACCTGTACCCATGGTGAACTGCGCAATGACCGACCACAGGACTTTCGGACCCAACAGATTTTACGAGCACGTACTCCGCGTATACTCGGTAAGTCTTCAGTGGCAACCGGGGCCCGAACTCTCAACCTTTCGATTTCAAGTCCAGGGTCCGGACCACTAGGCTCCTTACAGCCCACTAGCTACTGTTCAATTCTGATAACTTTTCTTTAAATCACTTCAGTTAAAAACTTTATTTTAAAAAAATCACCGAGTTCTTGATATGGTGGAAACTGCAGATGCATTAGGGCCTTTTCACACGGAGCACCTTGATCACGGAGCTTCCATAAAGGCCTTTTCACACGGTATCCCTTGTGCACGGAACTGCTCGGACAGGGTTGTCCACCTGCAAAGATTCTGACGTCACACGTTCCTGGAGGGGTTGTTGTGAATGATACTTATCGCTAGTCTTGGCACATTTTTTCAATTTTTCAATATTTTTACAAATTTCTATCACGTGTAGGAATTGGTTGATTGGTATACATATATTTTCAGGCTTGTGTGCTTGGTCAGAGACCCGCTTATAATCCTTCATCATGTAAGACAGACACAACAAACACGCATACATACGTGACAGATGCTGCCATCTATCGCGCGCCATTTCCACAATTTAGACAAGTTCCTGAAGGGGAGGGAAATAGTCTCCAGGGACCTGTACCCGTGGGAAAATGTGCAATGACCACTAACAGGACTCTCGGTCCCAACAGATTTAATGAGCACGAACTCCGCATATTCGGTGGGTCTTCAGTGGTACCGAGACTCGATCGCGAGACCTTACGATAACGAGATTGAGATCTTAACCACAAGGCTCCCCACAAGCCGATTTAACGAGGAGTACTAACTACAAAAATCAACATTGGCGAGCATAAAGTAGATTTTTCTCCATTTGGCAAACTCGATTTTGCCAACAAGACGTCAGAGCTATACTTGATGCTGATTGGCTACCTATATCTCTCCGCAAAACCGGTTTACCGATTTTCGTGTCTCCACGAAAAAATTCAATGAACAATCCTCTACAGCGGTTCTCCATGTTATTCCTATGGAAGTTCCGTGATCAAGGTGCTCCGTGTGAAAAGGCCCTAAGAATAACATGGAGAACCGCTGTAGAGAATTTTTCATTGAATTTTTCGTGGAGATCCGAAAATCGGTAAACCGGTTTTGCGGAGAGATATAGGTAGCCAATCAGCATCAAGTATAGCTCTGACGTTTTGTTGGCAAAATCGAGTTTGCCAAATGAAGAAAAATCTATTTTATGCTCGCCAATGTTGATTTTTGTAGTTAGTACTCCTTGTTAAATCGGCTTGTGGGGAACCTTGTGGTTACGATCTCGTTATCGTAAAGTCTATCGCGATCGAGTCTCGGTACCACTGAAGACCCACCGAATATGCGGAGTACGTGCTCGTTAAATCTGTTGGGACCAAAAGTCCTGTGAGTGATCATTGCACATTTTCCCACGGGTGCAGGTCAATGGAGACTATTTCCCTCCCCTTCAGGGACGTGTCTAAATTGTGGAAATGGCGCGCGAAAGATGGCAGCATCTGCCACGTATGTGTGCGTGTTGTTTCTGTCTTACATGATGTATTATAAGCGGGTCTCTGACCAAGCACACAAGCCTGAAAATATATGTATACCAATCAACCAAGCACCAAGAACTATGCCACCGGTAATGTTATTCCAATATCACATTACGCTTAAACAAAAATCTCAAGAAATGAGCACAAGAAGTGCTATATTTAAAAAAAAAGAGGCATAACTTTTAATTTAATTTGTCGTAATTTTAATTAAAATTAATTGAAATGGCGTCTTAATATAAACTATCTTTTCTGATAAGACGTTTTTACGATTTTTATGTTCTCAAGGAAGAATTCGAAAATCACATCTTCAAGATATTTTTAAGTGGAGAAATGGGTTTCGGTTCGTTACGTGTTTGGGGTTCTAAATTACGACTACCATCATTAAAACCTAAGGCGCGTTTACATGAGACACCGAATGCCAAAATCCCCATTAGGGTGTAGCGGCTTCGGTAACCCATTGTCTGCCAAAAGGATCCTCGTGACGGAGATGAGTTATCTCGGCTAATACAGGGTGGTTATAAAATAACGCTCGCTATGCGGAGTGGTCTGTAGCTTTAATGAATAATCCAAATGCAAAAAACTTTGAGATTCTTACTATTCAAGAAGGGGGGGAAAGAATGGAATCATAAAAAACAAACTCGTCTCTTGACCAGGGTTCTAAATTACGAGGCGTCATTGGATGTGTTGGTCGTAATTAGCCATAATTTGCTACGCCTCGTAATTAGAACCTTGGTCAAGAAACGAGTTTCGTTGTATGATTCCATTCATTTTCGTAAAAAAGAAACTCGTCTCTTGACCAGGGTTCTAAATTACGAGGCGCAATTAGCTGTGTTGGCCGTAATTGGCCATAATTGACGACGCCTCGTAATTTAGATCCTGGTCAAGAGACGAGTTTGTTTTTTATGATTATTCTTTTTTTTATAATTCCATTCTTTTCCCCCCTTCTTGATTAGAAAGTGTCTCAATTTTTTATGCATTTGGATTATTCATTTAAGGGATCACAGGAGTCTTAAAAATGTGCAAAGAAGATACTACAAAGCATAGTTTGATCTTTCATGTCATTTTTAACTACTTAATAAATCATTATAATTTTTTATATGCAATTCTACAGGATTTATTTATTATAAAACAAGTTTTAAAATTTATGAAACGTTAGCCAAAACTAAAATAAATGATATTAAACATGAAGCTATTTGAACACATTGTGATTAGGCTTGAGCGGCAAATTGTGAGGTCAAAATTGAAAAAATGACCAAGAAAATGACTTTATATTGTACAAATATGTACAAACAAAGACTTATACCTAAATTCTCAGCTCAATTTTAATTAGAAATTATTTTTAAAGAAATTTAAAATCAAAATTTAAAAAAATTTATTAATTTTTTTAAGAAAAAGTTCTTAAAATAATTTCTAATTAAAATTGAGCTGAGAATTTAGGTATAAGTCTTTGTTTGTACATATTTGTACAATATAAAGTCATTTTCTTGGCCATTTTTTCAATTTTGACCTCACAATTTGCCGTGCAAGCCTAATCACAATGTGTTCAAATAGCTTCATGCTTAATATCATTTATTTTAGTTTTGGCTAAAGTTTCATAAATTTTAAAACTTGTTTTATAATAAATAAAGCTTGTATAATTACATATAAAAAATTATACTTATACATTGAGTAGTTCAAAAATGACATGAAAGATCAAACTATGTTTTGTAGTACCTTCTTTGCACATTTTTAAGATTCCTATGACCCCTCAAGCTACAGACCACTCCGAATAGCGAGCGTTATTTTTTAACCACCCTGTATGCTACCATTAACGTTGTAATCTGGAAGAGTGGTAGGAACATGGGCGGAGTATTAAACTTTATAAGTCAGTTTTATCATTAAGAGTCACTCAATAAAAAGAAACTATTATAGAGTACCTATAGAGTAGTAGAAACTACTATAGAGTACCTGACATTCAAAACTTTATATTTCTATTTTTAAATTTTTCTATTTAAAGTAGTAATATAAATTGAAGTGTTGAAACTAAGACAGAAAAACAGTTTCTTTCATTCCAAAACGAAATTCTATGAACTCCTTAATTAATTCTAAGACTTTTACCGAAATTCTAACTGTTTTCCAAGGATTTACTTTCTTTTTGACGCTCTTGTAATTTAGATTTGATTCACTGATTAAAGAACATATTGTTTGAAATGATTGCTTTTGTGTGATTTACTGTAGATTCTTTTTTCTAGTTTTCTTTTTTTTTCAACTTATTTATTAGGTTCGCATATACATTAAATTACTTTTTCGTTTCTGGAGCCGTGTGCCAAATGCCATGTTTTCGTGTGTGTTTTTTTTATTTCAGGAAAGGGTAAAATGAGCATTTGAAAATTAAAATAGAAAAAAACATCAAAATTCACATATTTACGTGAGTTCAGATCTACGATATACATTATTTTTCATACAAGACACTGTAATGTAATCGTACACTATTTTAGATTAATACTGAATATATTTTTACTAATTTCGTTAGACAAAAGTCAAAGTATATTGCCGATAATGCAAGAGTTGTTGGTAGAAAAAATAAGTAATCATAGTGTTTGCGCAAAGAAAACGATAAGTTGAGTTGACACTTCGTCGAACTAAAGCTACACGATGGCTATTAGCGACGAGCGCCATAATTTAGTACCCAGTTAGGTCACGAGGATAACACCGAGAGGACACCCAACGCAACTTTTGAGGGCGACATCGTACACATCGTCGTGACTGTGGACCTCTTTCTACAGGGTGGCGCAAATAAAAGTGGCCCCAGCGTAGAGATAGGAATGCATTGAGGATGCTTGGCGAGAAAGACTATTGAAGCCGCTTGAAAGCCTTCCGAAATGCGGCTCAGTGGTAGAGAGGTTAAACGTGTCCGCCTCGTAAGCCCAAGATCGCGGGATCGAGCCCCGGCTGAGTCGTCAGATTTTCTGGATGGGAAAATCTTGGGCACGCATGTCATATGATTATGTGGCATGTAAAAGATCCTTGGAGGACCCATTTGGCTTTTGTTCTCTCGGCAAAATTAAATCTCGGCATACTTTACATCCACAGAGAGCTCAGATTCATTGAATCGTGGCGTCAAAAATTGGTAGCGAGAGTCGCCTAGATGGTGCCACGAAAAAATGGCTCTCAGTTCTGGGGAATATGCCGAGTGTGCAAAGGCTTGACCGCCAATGTTGCAGCTCCATTTGAAAAAGAAAAGCCTTCCGAAATAAAAGATTATTCAAGCGTGCAACGGCTTCACTAAGCAATTATGTTTTGCATTTATTGATTCGATTGGATTAGCATCACACTAGAGCTACTCATGGACTATTGGCGAGTTCAAATCTTAGTGTGAATTATTTAAAAACGGCTCCTTATGAAAACTTTGTAGACCGAGAGCCCAGGGCCCCCAGACCTAAGTCATTTTGGCAAGGATGAAATGTACGTGATTATGTTCGGTTTTCATTTACTTTTAGTGTATGCATACCCGTTAGAGTGAACCGACGGCCAATTTAGAGGTATCGGGTACAAAAAGTAGGTAAAATATTAGTTAACCTAAGTCATTTTGGAAAGGCTGATTTTTACATATGTTTTAGAAAATAATGTTAAAAGTTCGTAATAATTTTCCCAGACACTTTCCGTGGGCCGATATTTCTCCCAGACGCTTTAAACGACTTCATCAAGCTCAGACTTTGTCAATCACATCTAGCGGCGTGAGATGGCGCTACAACCGTTCTCGGACATCTAGGAAGGGAAGTTAAGCAAAAAAGAACGATGTGTATATTGGATATATGGTTGGTTGATTGACTTATATTCTGGTAAAAGAATATCGTATCGATTTAATTGAAAAAAAAATTAATTCGAAAATGGATTAATAAACAAGTTGTCATAGCTGTCTAGCTTACTACATTTTCACATCTCCAATAATCAAGCACACAAACCGGAATACATATGTCAATCAACCAACCATATCTCCAATCGACACATAGTTCTTTTTTGCTTAACTTCCCTTCCTTGATGTCCGAGAACGGTTGTAGCGCCATCTCACGCCGCTAGATGTGATTGACAAAGTCTGAGCTTGATGAAGTCGTTTAAAGCGTCTGGGAGAAATATCGGCCCACGGAAAGTGTCTGGGAAAATTATTACGAACTTTTAACATTATTTTCTAAAACATATGTAAAAATCAGCCTTTCCAAAATGACTTAGGTTAACTAATATTTTACCTACTTTTTGTACCCGATACCTCTAAATTGGCCGTCGGTTCACTCTAACGGGTATGCATACACTAAAAGTAAATGAAAACCGAACATAATCACGTACATTTCATCCTTGCCAAAATGACTTAGGTCTGGGGGCCCTGGGCTCTCACTCTATTGTGTCTTACAATCAATTTAGAATGTTTCTTAGTAACAGAAACAAAAAGGTCCGATTCTATAGGATTAATAAGGACCGAAATAATCGGAATTTTTCCCTCGGATGTATACAAAAATTCAGTTTAAATTGCATTCCAACCAGAGACATAACATAGAGTGGACTGCGCATTGGCAAACCTAAAGTGTCCTAAAGATCTAACTTACACAGTCACATGACTGTGTCGCGTTTGGCTCGCATCTATGGCGAGTTTACCATTTGGCGAGTTTTTCCACAACGACCTGAACACAGAGGCCGACAATCTAATGTGATGATAAAGAAGCTTGGAAAGGAGCAAGGATGAATCGCTAGTATTTTAAGATCTTCTTAATAAATATCAGATTATTTCTTTGATTTTGTGCGTCTATTTAAGATTACTTGAGCAATTGAATGTGGACTCTTTATTCAAAATTAATTTAAAGAACATTAATAGGTTTATGTAGAGTGTTGCTGTAATATTAGTTGGTTATTGAAATGGTGAATATTTTCTGCCGTCCCTATAACTTTCGTTCTAACGGTCCGATTTAAAAAAAAATCATTTTTTTTTTGAAATATTGCTTCTTCCTTTATTTCACCTGGAATAAATCAACTTTCTAAAACACATCAATATATTCCAAATTCAACAAATGTTCTACTTTTTAAATATAAAAAACTCAAACACTACGATTGCAAAAACAGGTTTCGTTTTGACCAAATTGTAAAAAAAAAAATATTCTACTTCTAAGCTGTCCAATGTTCTGACCATTAATTTAATTGACTTTTCCCAAAATATTTATTATAATTAGAGCGTTCTAAAACGTTGATTTATCATGAATATGATTCTTTAGTATAAAAGAGCTTTTAGAATAAATTCCCTCGATAGAAATTATAGTTTATGAAGAACACACAATTACTAAAAGTATGCAGAACTAAATAAATTTACCCATGACTAATCCTTTTTTATACCCCTCTTTACAATTAGGAATTCACAAGCATTTGGCATCTTGCACAAAACGTTACTGAATTAAGAGTACAACATTCACGATTGTTAACATGCCCAGAGATTAAAAGAATGTAATTAAATATTTATTATAAAAGCCAAAAGAGAAAAATACCAACAATGCTAAAAAAAACGTCTGCAAAAACATTAAAAAAAATTCAAGCTGCCGTGATTGGTAGAAACCCACGTGACTGGGATATTGATGATGGTAGTCTCTACTTCGATTTGCTAGCTGATATTCAGGTCTGGCGACAATTTGAAATAGTTCGTAACGAAACGGTAGCGTTAAGTTGCCATATGTAGCAACCTTTCTCCTCTTGGCGATTTATGATGTTTAGGACATAATGCTAATCTGCAAGGGATGACGGTTTTTCAGAAAAAAACGGTTTTCCATTTTCCATAGGTTTTTCCCTGAAAAACCGGTTTTCTGTTCCGAAGGGCCTCATACAAAAAACCTGTTTTCAGTTAAAACCGGGAACACCGGTTTTTTGAAAACCGGTTTTGGTTTTCCATCCCTAAGCTGCTTTACTATGAATGCGCAGTCCACTCTATGTTATGTCTCTGATTCCAACTGGTTTGTCAAACCATAGCATAGTGTTGACGTCAAGTAATTCGCCAAGCGTTTGATTGGGCTTAATATTGAAACGATCAATAGCTTCACTTTGCAAACCTGTTTTGCATTGGTTTTTAACTTGGCAAGAATTCTATCGTATTCTTATCTTCATAACGGGGCCACTTTTATTGGCGCCACCCTATATAAGGGATATATATTAGCCGGTATTTCGGCTACACAAACCGTTTATTGGTCGGCAGTTATTTTGGCGAACCTGGGACCGTTCGCATGTAAAGCCTTGGTTTCCTCGGAGTCCGTCAACAGATTTAAGCGGTCGGACAAGTGCGGTAAGTGACGTCATACAAAATACTGATATTGATTATGCTAGAGTGGTTTCCTCGGGAGCGTTGCTGGACAACTCAACACGACCGCCAGATTGAGTTGCTGTTGAGTGCGTTGGGAAAATCCTGATGACAACGTTTTTTGCTGTTGTCTGTTGGGTGGGGTGCTGGTCAAAAAAATGACGGAAGGCGAGAGTTGCTTTACGCTTGCCGAGGAAGAAATGCTAATGATTTTGCGAGAAATCACGAAGAACCTAAATTTTCCATTTTTGACATGCAAAGACGAAAGCCAAAGCAACAACAGAGTTAGTTGAGTGAGTTTTCTAGCTTTCCCGTTCCGTGTCAGCGTAACGTTCCGATGAAGCTGTGGCCGGTAGGGTGATCGATCATCCACGTATAATAGCGGTCGCATTTTTCTGGCGACAGACTCCGAGGAAACCAAGGCTTTAGGCAAGCGTCTTATCTTAGATCAAGGCTATAAGCTATAGGTAATCCTCTATGGCTTCGATAATAAGCAGTTATATAGTGACACTGAATGGACGGGACTACAATTTAGGAAGGGCCATTCGAGTGAAGCGATAGCAATTGCTATAAAATTAGCGAAGTCTTTATTTGAGTTAGTAGTAACTGTTTCCCCTGCTTCACCCGGGTAGCGTTCACTCGGTGACTAAATTAAGCTCAGCGCTGTGATCCCACAAACACGGTTAAATAATTTTATATTCGACTAATCTAAATAAAATGCTAATTTTTGGTATGTCTACGATTGATATTCTATTCAGTTTGGTTTGGTTTGATTGGTTTGGTTTTAATTATCGTCGCACTAGATCTACACGAGGGCTATTGGCGACGGGCGTCGTATTTTAGAACCACAGTCAGGTGACGAGCCACACCTGAATAGGCACCCAACGCAACCGTTAAGGGCGACATCGTACGCAGCGTTAGGGCTTTGAAGGATATTTAACGTGCACTCCCTTACACGGGGTATTATTCGTCGGACATTTTTGGCTGCACGGGCCGTTTATAGGTCGGCAGCTATTTTGGCGATGCCCGGACCCGAACCTGGGACCTTCCGCATGCTAAGCGAGTGCTTAACCGACTGGGCTCCCCAGCCCCCCTATTCAGTTTGGCCTTGCTTGGATCCACTCAAGTTTTTACTACGAGAAGCTCAGTCGACATAATTCAAGTCGTTGAAATTTCCTTCAACAATTATTCAAAATCTAAAACAGCCATATCCGAATCGTGTAAATGTTAAGTGATTGATGATTAAAACTGTGAATGAAAATGAAGTTCTTTCTCAACTTTCATTTATCTTGGAGAACGGAATCCAATCAGTCCAAGGTAGACGTGTTCCGCTCCAAGTTTCAAAACTAAACTTTGAATTAATTAACGTAATTATTAAAAACATTAATAACTTCAGCAGAAAACTTTTAATTAGTTCTGACAACGAGTAGGAAATAGTTAGCTGCTTTATATCAAAGATACCTGTCAAAATGAAGTTTTTCTGTATTACTAATATATCTCATTTATTCCTTCTCAATAGGTTCATTTTAACAACAAAAAAAAATAGTCACAAATCAGTTACTTTAAAAAAAAAAAAAACACGTATTAAAGATATGTTACCCATAAGAGAGTTTTGACGCATAATATCGTCTTAAACCGTTTTAAATGCATATTCTGAAACAAATTAATATTACAATAAATATTTGTAGCTTAAATTTTTATGTTGATATCGCTACATAAAAGTTTATTAAAACCTAATGAATATCAACCAGAGACATATCATAGAATGGACTGCGCTTCAATAGTAAAGCAAGTTAGGGATGGAAAACTGAAACCAGTTTTTTGAAAAACCGGTGTTTTGGCCCCGGTATTTACAGAAAAAAAACGGCTTTTTTATGAAGCCGGCTTTTTTATGAACCAGAAACCGGTTTTTTAGGGAAAAAACCGACTGAAACTGGAAAACCAGTTTTTCTCAAAAACCGCCATCCCTTGCAAATTAGCATTATGTCCTAAACATCACAAATCGCCAAGAGGAGAAAGGTTGCTACATATATGGCATGGCGTGAATGGTCTGCGTGAGTGCAAGATCCTAACAGGCGCAGTTTTTAATTGAAGACGTTAAGTGCAAAAAAAAAATTAAATCACTTTTGGGAAAAAATTGAGTTGGTTAGCTTTCCATACAGATTATATACGTATTGATGATTATGAGGTTAGGTTTTGAATTTTCGTCGCACTAGAGCAACACGAGGGCTATTGGCGACGGTTGATGATTATGAGTGATTATAAGGATGTATAATGTAATATATACATATACATACGATATAACCATTTTTTGTGCAAATCAAAATGTTGGTGGATACCTTCTTACAATACCTGTATAAAGAGCTAACCAACTCAATTTTTTCCAAACGTGATTTTAATTTGTTTTGCACTTGAGCTCGTTAATTATGAGACCAATCACCGAAATTTTCGAACGCACCTTGTATAATAGTTGTTAGAGATAGGCAAGGAGAGTATAAAACATTAAAACAAAATTCTTCAATTATTATTTTTATGTTAAAATTGAATTTAAAATATTATACAATTTATATAAAATAATTTTGTTTTTACTATAGTTTGATTTACCATAGTAAAACCTGCAAGCACACATAACGCAAAATTTTTTCATTTAATGTAATTGTCAGTGAAATAAAAAAAACCACTCAGCTTAGTTAGGGCGTGGTCTTTAAAATGGTAAGTTACTGTCACTGGAAGCAGACATATTCCTTGTTGACCTATGACTGATTAACGATTGTACGCACAATAACATTAGTACAAGTGGTTGGGAGTTGAATACATGACAAAACTTTTTGGATTTTATCTCGGATTCCACAAATCTTGCTATTTCCTGTGTTTGTTGATCCTTTAATTTAAAGTTTTTTTGAGAAAGGAAGCTTTTTACCAATATCCGGATTGCGGTACAATGAAGGTAATGATTGGCAATGAAATTTATTCACGATTGATTGGGTACACAGATTCACATCTGTGAAAATAACTTCCAGAAATGAATGCCTGGAAATTAGAGCATAGTCAATATCCATAGTCGCTCCATACTGAAAAAGAATAATAAAGATTTCTCTGTACCCACTTCTTGCTGCTACCATAAGAGGAGTATCCCCATCATAAGCTGTAGCATTTAGACCCGCACCTCCATTTTCTAAAATGAGACTCACTTGATCCACCCAACCTCTCCAAGATGCCCAGTGGAGGGGAGTCCAACCGTAACTGTCTCTCCCACAGTTGACTTTGGCTCCAGATTGAATGAGGAGGTCAAATATTTCTTCGTGTCCTCCTCTTGATGCTACTATGAGAGACGTCTCCCCATCTTCCGCTTCGGCATTCAGGTCTGCACCTTCTTTTTCCAAGATGAGCCGCACTTGATCCACCCAACCATTGCAAGAAGCCCAGTGGACGTTTGTCCAGCCTTCACTGTCTCTCCCACAGTTGACTTGGGCTCCAGCTTGAATGAGGAGGTCAAATGTTTCTTTTCTTCCTCTTCTTGCAGCTACTAGAAGAGGCGTTTTCCCATCTTCCGTTGCAGCATTCAGGTCCGTGCCTCCTTTTTCCAAGATGAGCCGCACTTGATCCACCCAACCATTGCAAGAAGCCCAGTGGACGTTTGTCCAGCCTTCACTGTCTATCCCACAGTTGACTTGGGCTCCAGCTTGAATGAGGAGGTCAAATGTTTCTTTTCTTCCTCTTCTTGCAGCTACTAGAAGAGGCGTTTTCCCATCTTCCGTTGCAGCATTCAGGTCCGTGCCTCCTTTTTCCAAGATGAGCCGCACTTGATCCACCCAACCATTGCAAGAAGCCCAGTGGACGTTTGTCCAGCCTTCACTGTCTCTCCCACAGTTGACTTGGGCTCCAGCTTGAATGAGGAGGTCCAATGTTTCTTTTCTTCCTCTTCTTGCAGCTACTAGAAGAGGCGTTTTCCCATCTTCCGTTGCAGCATTCAGGTCCGTGCCTCCTTTTTCCAAGATGAGCCGCACTTGATCCACCCAACCATTTCTAGACGCCCAGTGGAGAGGAGTCCAGCCATCACTGTCCCTCCCACAGTTGACTTGGGCTCCATATTGAATGAGGAGGTCAAATGTTTCTCTTCTTTTTTTTCTTGCTGCTATTATGAGAGGCGTCTCCCCATCTTCCGCTGCAGCATTCAGGTCAGCACCTTCTTTCTCCAAGATGAGCAGCACTTGATCAACCCAACCATTGCAAGAAGCCCAGTGGAGGTTTGTCCAGCCGTCACTGTCTCTCCCATAGTTGACTTGGGCTCCAGCTTGAATAAGGAGGTCAAATGTTTCTTTTCTTCCTCTTCTTGCAGCTACTAGAAGTGGCGTTTTCCCATCTTCCGCTGCAGCATTCAGGTCCGTGCCTCCTTTTTCCAAGATGAGCCGCACTTGATCCACCCAACCTCTCCAAGATGCCCAGTGGAGGGGAGTCCAACCGTCACTGTCTCTCCCACAGTTGACTTGGGCTCCAGATTGAATGAGGAGGTCAAAGATTTCTCTGTGTCCTAATCTTGATGCTACTAAGAGAGGCGTTTCCCCGCGACTAATGCAGCCATTCACGTTAACACCAAAGTCGATAAGTTCTCTGACACTTTTCAAATCGCCATGATCGACAGCATATTTCAAACAATATTCTGTCATTCTTGTTTATGGAAGGATGAATAAATAAACAAGTTTTTTATACTAATATCTTTGCATGCAGATCAAAAGCCTACTTTCCAGTTTAGGGAAAAATAGTAATGATAATTCTTTGCATAACTATGCTAAGACACGAAAGCGTTGCTAGCTTGGTTGGTTGGTTGGTTGGTAGACATATATTTTCAGGCTTGTGTGCTTGGTCAGAGACCCGCTTATAAACCTTCGTCAAGTAAGACAGACACAACACATACGCTACAGATGATGCCATCTATCGCGCGCCACTCCACAATTTAGACATGTCCCTGAAAAGAATTTGGTATTTTGGTAATTTTATCGTTTCCAATTGTCTATTTCTAGCCTCTTTTACGAGCTTTAACACAGCCAATAACGCTTCGTAACTTAGAACCCTGGTCAAGTGATGTATGTGAAAATATTAAAAAAATATTTCAAAATTTATTTGAAGTTGTTAATCCTACTTGCTAATCCTCGCTTCATTACATATTTTCGAACATAGCCAATACACATCTCGTAATTTTATATGACTAGGTCAACCAGTTAGTGGGTATTCAACACGACCATGCTACACTTTCGTGTCCGTCGGAACTTGCAGGGTGTTTCAAAATTGACCGGAAATGGAAATGATGCAATTCCGAAATATTTACCCGGCCCCCGCCAATAAAAAACGACTAAATAATTGGCTGGCCTTTCGGTCGTGCATGAGAGCTTGCACTTGTATTACACAAGAATGTATACTTTTTAGATTGGTTTGGTTGAATTTACAACTGATTAAAATTACAGGTTCAACAAGTTGCCAACCAAAGAGTTCGATGATTGTAGGGTAGAGACTGCACTTCCCAACCGCACCATGGACCAACACGGAGACAATATACAAGACGCGTTTACATGAGCCATCGAATCCATGGATTGAAGTGCAAACTCAGCAATTTTCCCCTCTTGGGGATTTTCTCCCAGACAGAACCGGAATTGCAGGGTTCCTTTTGGGGTTTCGCAAACCCTTCATGCCATGGATTCGGCCACAGACTATCATTTGGATTAGAAATCCTGCTCGGGCTTCTTTTTCCCCTAATGGGGATTTCGGCATTCCATGGATTCGATGGCTCATGTAAATGCGCCTATAGAGTGTCATATGGGGCCCGATGGCCGAGTGGTTCGGATCGCCGGCCATAATCGCCGGCCAGCAGTTCGAGCGCTGTAACGACTGCTGGTTCGATTTTCGCCTTTGTCCAGGGTGTACTTCTTCTCTCAGTATCAAAATTATAAATTAACTAGCACTTTTGCCGCTCTTTTCGGGCTCAGTAGTGATCCATGGCTGCCGATGGCAGCTCAGTACTATTCGTTCCTCTACCCTATTTTAGAACTCTTTGTTACCAACACATGTCTTTTTTTAGGAGGCTGTTCATCCTAAAGAAAACTTAGTGTAATATAATCTTATTTCATCGAGTGCTCAAATTTGAAACCCACCAAATCATTTAAATTGAAATCCAAACACAAAAATTCCATTTTACTAATCATTTTTGGTTATTCATGTTACTAAACATTTTTGGTAGTTTTGGAAACTTTGATGTAACAGAGTCTTCAAACTGTAAAATTACTAGTCGATATGTCAATTCAACCAAACCAAACGCAAAGAGGTTGCTTCCTTTTGTTAACGTATTCTTGTACTGCCCTAGTTCAAGGATGCAACCGTGACCAAATTGCGGGACCAATTGGCTTTTTATTATTTTTTTGAAGGGGCTGGGTAAATATTTAGGAATTGCATCCGTTCCATTTCCGGCCAATTTCGGAACACCCTGTAATGGGGCTTGGAAGACATATAGCAGATGACCCAAGTCACTTGAGCTAAGTGCATCAACTAATCAGATTTTCCGGGAAAGATACTTCAAAATAGTTGGCTTATTTGTATACTGCGATGCAAAAGTTTAGACAATGACTTCAATTAACTGTAAAATTTATAATTGTGATAGTAGAATTACCCCCCCCCCCACCCCCAGAAAACCCCTAAACTTATTTTAACAAATATTTTGAAATGCTATAATTGGAACATAATTGTTTGATTTACTAATCGCAATAATTTTTTTCGAAAAATAAAAAAAACTGTATGATTCAAAATTTTAGACACAAATATGAAATTATGCTAATTTAAAGTGGATAATGGCCGAATTTCTAATTTTTATTGATGAATTATATTTTTTTACATAATAAATTAAAAAAAGCGATATCCGGTGAGCTAAACAGATTTATTAACGATATTGGTTCAATTTTTCACCAAACAAACAGCATAGTCACTTTAAATCTTTATTCAACTTTTATTTGCTTCAAATGTATAATTTAATATTTCTAAATACAAACCGAATGCCAACCAGTTCATCACCTTAAAGTTTTCGATAGTTTTAAAAGAGATTCACCTCTCTTCAAAAACGACAAAAAAAAAGTATGTCTCATCAACGTTACAAATTATAATTCGCTCCACACCATTTTAACCCTTTCAGTCCCAAAAATTTACTACACTAAAGAAACATCTGATATTCACAAAATAAGCTTATTTTAGGTCAAATATAAGAATTCCATAAAAAAAAATTCATTAAAATTTTTTATATGTTTTTTGAAACAATGCCGAAATTTTTTAGCTGTGGAAAACAACAAAATAAAAAAATATATATTACCTAAAAACACTTCGAGTAATACATTTTAAGGTATCTGACCATATTATTAAAAAAATTTAAGAAATAATTTAACCGAAACAGTTTAAATTGTGTTTTAAATATGTTGAACTGAAGTGAACGTATCAAAAATCAGGAGAAACGCTTGTTGACTATTTTCTAAATAAAAAAAATAGTAGTTCTGACTTCTATTGAGATTAATGTAAAATATTGTCTGATAGAACAAAGTGTGAAGAATCGAATGATTTGTGTTTGGATGTCATAACGGGGCATAAAAATTTTGAAAAAAATATTGAAAGTGATGATGCCAAATGGCATCACTGGGACTGAAAGGGTTAAACGTTCCACCTAGATGCTAGAGTTTTTGAAGGGGAAAATCGGTGTTTTCAAAAGCTTATTTTTCAATATTCGGTTAAACCAAAAGTGTACAAATAGCACTAGAGAGAGAGTTAAATTGTAACCGTTTAAAAAAAAAACGGTATTTTCTCAAAAAATTTCAAACTTTAGCATAAAGAAGGAACTTTCGTAATGGTGTGGAATGAATTTACGTTAAAATGACCGACTTTTTGGCGTTTTTGAAGAGGTGACTCTCTCTGTATTGTATTAAAGTATAAAAAACAACAATATGTCGTTATTTTGTGATCAAATAAGCGAAAGACTGCACTTTTCATCAAGAAAATCGGTCAATGCTTGTATCTAAATCCACGAATTCGCGGCAAAACTTGATTTTAGTAAAGATTTAAAAAGTGGCTATACTGTCTGTTTGGTGTAAAATTGAACTAATATTGTTATTAAATCTGATTAGTCAACCTAATATCGTGTTTTTTTTTAATTTGTCACACAAAAATATTCAATTCATCAATAAAAATGCTAAATTAGGATATTATATACTTTAAATTAGCATAATCTCGTATTTTTATCTAAACTTTTGCATCACACAAATTTTTATTTCATTAAAAAAAATTATTGCTATAGCAAATCACACAATTTTGTTTCAAGTATAGCATTTCAAAATACTTTTTAATTGTTTAGGGGATTTTTGTTATGCTACCTGTATCACAATTCTAAATTTTACAGCTAAATGGAGTCATTGTCTAAACTTTTGCATAGCAGTCTATTAGTACAGACACGTAATTGAATTAAAACTCGAAAGTCACAGCATTTTTTTAATAACAGCCGTCAAAAATAGTTTATCATAGCCATTTAATAAGGCTTAAGTCAAAGGCATAAATAAATATAAAATAAATTTATACTCTTCTCTCTCATTTTAGTGATAGATCTTCTTGCACTCGAGAAGTTTATTTCACTGCTCATTATTCTATTTTAATAATTAGGTTGTGAGATATGCTCTTTGATCATCAAAGAGAGAAACCTGAAATGATAAACTACAAACTCTTCTACACTGCTAAAAAACAATTAGGGGAGCACTTTTTAATTCCAACTTTAACTTCACTCCCATTTTTTAAATTTTTATCCTATTAATCTAAAATTTGTTAAATAGGTTCACTATGCATTCGAAATGAAATAGTAAGAAGAAGGAAAAAAAATCTTTAGTTTTTACTACTTAAATTTAAAGGGGGGAAATGGAATAATAACTTTTTAATAAATTATAACAATAATTATTTCAAAACTTTTTTTGTTAAAAATAGTTGATATATATTTTTAAACATCTAAAAAATGCAAGCATGAAAAATTTAGGGTCAATTTATTTTCTAAAACTGTTTAAAAAAGAAATTTATTTTACCATATTTTTCATATTTTCATAAATATAAAAAAAATATTAAATTCTTCAAAATACGTTCAAAACATATGCTCCTCTAATTGTTTTGAGCAGTGTATATTTTCAACACATTTAAAAATGTACGGCCTTCACGATTCAAATTATAAAATTGTTTACTATATAACCAAAGCATTGTATATTATTAAGAAAATAAATTTACGTTATTTTCGATATGCTAAATAAAACAATAATCTATTATGAATTAAATATTTTATTTAGAATGAATTATGATGTACATGTATCTTCATCACAGGTTCCTTCTTCTGCCTGAAAAAGAAATACAAATATATTTAGAAGAAAGAAAAATATTCGATAAAAAAATATAAAATAAAAAAAAACTTTTTAAGATTTTCTTCGTAAGAAACTGGTAGTTGGTTGGTCGGTAGACATATATTTTCAGACTTGTGTGCTTGGTCACAAAGACCCGCTTATAAACCATCGTCAAGTAGGACATTTGGCTGTGTTAAAGCTCCTGACGGAGGCTAGAAATAGGCAGCCGGAAACGATTACATTACCATTACCATTACCATTAGTAGGACAACACAAGACACACACAAACACATATGACAGATGTTGCCATCTGTCGCCACCTCCGCAATTTAGACATGTCCCTGAAGGGGAGGGAAATTTTCTCCAGGGACCTGTACCCATGGGAAACTGCTCAATGACCGCCCACAGGACTTTCGGACCCAACAGATTTTACGAGCACGTACTCCGCATATACTCGACAAACACAAACATCCATGCCTGAACGGGATTCGAACCCGGACCCAGCAGCTCCAGAGGCCAATGCCTTAACCATATGCCGCTGGATCGGCTCTGGTAGATCGGCTCTGATCTTTTCTAGTGGTTATAAAGGGTAATAGGTAATGTAATCGATTCTGGCTGCCTATTTCTAGCCTCCTTTTAGGAGCCTTAACACATCCAATTACGCTTCGTAATTTAAAACCCTGGTCAAGTGGCAAAATCGACACCAGAGCGGGCACCCAACGGAACTTCGAGCGACATCGTACGCTAACGCCGTCCGGACTTTCGATTCCACAGATTTAACGGGCACTTATATCGCAGTGTACTCGGGCACCCCGGTGAATTTTAGAGGATTTTTTTCCACCAGGGGCACGAATACGTCTATAGAATGGCTAGGACAAGGACGGAACCAAGAACCTTCTCGGTGGGAGACTCGTCGCTTACACTTTTCGTCCACCGGGGGGCCTGGTTAGAAAGTTTAATCGTGCTATGAAATTTCAACCATACAAACATCTTCAAAATTTTACACAAAATATTTACACGTTATGGGACGTATGGAAAATAAAAAATGATATTGAATATTTTAAAAACTAAAACCGCATAACATTCCACATTGGATTTTTTATTAGAAAACTTTATTAGAATTTTTAACATAATTTGCAACAATATTCCAAATACAACTCTGATAATTTTAACTCAAATATTTGGCTTATCAATGCAATAGCGTCCAGGCAATTTCAATGATTAGAAAAACGCTGGCCACAAACATGTTGCGATTGCTGTGGCGAAATGTGTTCATAAATCCTTACGGGAACAACTAGCATGCATCAGTCTGATTGGTTCTAGAAAACAGCAATCGTCTTATTGTGAAAGCAAAACGCCATAAAAGCGGCCACTTCAAAAAAGTTGCACGTGTTTTTCGGGAAGCAGGAAAGTTTCTTGTTTATTTATTAAGAACAATTTTAGTTTTGGGCAAAGGCAACTCTTTCAGTCCACTTCCATATGCGAAGTGTTATTTGAATTGAAGGATTTGTTCGCAGAACGAAATAAATTATAAGAAAGGTTGTACAGCTCCGGGGGAAAAAAAAAACGATCCACCCATTTGTTTCTCGGTTGATTGGTTGGTTGGTATACATATATTTTCACGCTTGGGTGCTTCGTCACAGACCCGCTTATAAACCTTCGTCAAGTAAGACAGACAAAACACACAGATACACACATACGTAACAGATGCTGCCATCTATCACGCGCCACCTCCACAATTTAGACATGACCCTGAAAGGGATTTTTCCGTTGATATTGAATAGAAGATTTTGAATGACATGCTAGTTTTCAAGGACAAAAAATGTAGAATTGATTTTCGGTATTAGAATTTGCATTAAAGGTCATCTGTATGTAAAAAGATCACCAACTTAAAAAAAATTCAAATGGCAATAATCTATTGATTTGACATAAAAATGTTAATCGCCGTCATAATATCCAAGATATCACACATACAAGTTTCGTTAACCTTCATAAAATATTTGCCAATATTTTTACGTATTAATTTTGAGCGAACTTTGGGAGTTACGTCAAAAACATTAAATGTAATATGTAGTTCGGTCTTAAATTAATCTGACTCTATTTCTAACCTCTAAATACTAATTTGATGGACTTAACTTCTACCAACGTAAATCCATGTATTACTTTCAATGATAAATTTATAATTGTTAAGGTTATGATAGTATTACGTTTTACGAGTAGATGGCAAGTTTGTAAAAAGTCTAAAGAAAATAGAAAACATTTCGATTAATATAATTTTTTTAGTATTTTATTTTAACATTATCCATCAACAAGAAATTATTGCACGTAACAGTTAATAAAGATTATTACGGGTAAAATCTGATCAGTATCGAATTCATAATAACAATATGAATCCACAAAAACGTTTTGTAAAAATTACGAGGCAAAAATCATTAGCTATGAATTGTTTGGTTTGGTTGAATTAAATTCGCACTAGAAGTTGCATAGCGCACCTGCTATTGTCCGACCACGATAACTTGGCAATCAAAATATTTTGATTGTGGAAGATTCCACTTTGAATTGAGGTTTTAAGCCGAAGGAGGAAGGGTTGCCGGCTTAAGGCGTTTGGCGAGAATAGGGTTTGTTGGTGTAGTGGTTAGCGGTTAACGATTACACTTGTATTTCTTTAATATTTTGAATCGTGAAATAACTAAGGCTATTATTATTTTACAGAAATTTAATTAACCATTGCTAAAAAAAAGTTCAAAATTAATAAACAAACTCGTAGTTAAGTTATAAGTACCACTGAGTATATTTCCCAGTACTACTTCTATGATTTTTGTTTTCATTTTGATGAAGGGTTTTAAAACTTTTAAATATGACTGTGACTAGGAATTACACCGAGGGACGCTATAACTTAAATGTTAATGGGAAATATAAGAGTAATCCCGATGCAAGTTCGATCTACCCTTCGATTGAGAGTCTGTTTCTAAACTTTAAAGAAATATGCGCCCAAAAGCAATGAATCGCCAAACATAGTAACTCTTGCCCAAAACCAAAACCTTACCTTTTTTCGAAGTGGACTGGTCCACAATCAAAATATTTTGGTTGCCAAGTTATCGTGGTCGGACTATATCTAGTATTTGTTTATTTTAACACCAACGTCGAGTTTCGTTGCTGCGTAATATATCTTAGAAATAGCATTATCGAATCCTCAGTTTTTGATACCTTTAAGCATCATCAACAGCAAAAGTGTTAAGGGAAAGGGGAATAAGTCTAAAATCGGACTAAATGGTAATTGGTTTTAAAAAAGGAACGAAAGCTACCAAAAAAAAAAAAAAACAGTTTGATCTCAGCCTCAAAACAATGCAGTGCAAGTTCATCGAATTTAAACAACCAAGTAATTAGTCTATCATTTATCTTTGAACTAGTAGTTTCTACTGTTTGAAATATCGGCGAAATATGCAAGAATTTCGGTTTGTATTTTCAACTTGTTACACACGCTCCCAGCTCAAAAGTGGCAAAAAAAAAGAATAAATTGTTTAATAAGTTTTTTTTAAATTAACAATACATACTACAGATCAAATGTCAATTGTTTTTAAGATTGCATTGATTTTTTGAAGATTAGCACACTTAACAATTAATATAAAGTATATATAACCCGATTAATTTTAAGTAATGTTTTCGGGCATATGTATTTTTTTGCTAACATGCCCGACAAGGTATGTAAATATTTTCATGTTTTTTCTACCATGACCATAAATAATTCATTTATCCTAAAAGGTAAAAATTATTTAAACTAAACCTCTCCCGACCTTAAGTTTGCAGTATACAAATGTTCTACGAGAAAGAGGGTAGGAATGGAATGGAATGCAAATGCGCCCTCTAGAAGGGAAGGGCGTAGGCTATGTAGCCCATTACCCCGCTCGCCAGAAGGGACAGTCACAGGGGACACACAAAGAAAGGACGACACAAACACATAGACAAATAACATTTATTGACAAGTACAAATATCCATGCCTGACCGGGATTCGAACCCGACCTCAGCAGCTCCAAAGGCCAGTACACTAACCATTCAGCCACCGAGGCGGCGAGAAAGAGGGTAAATAGTTCTTATTTTTGAGGGCGAGAATCGAATACAAAAAGGTATTTAACATTCAATAAACAAACTTATTTGTTATTTCAAGACATAAATTTATTATTTTTATTAGTTTAGCTTCAGTTAGAGTGTTATTTTAATTATTTTTTTCCTTCGATTTTAACATAACAGGGCGCACGAATATCAGGGTCAAATTATCAACCAATCGGAGCAGGCGAAGCTTCGGCGCCAGCCGCGTTGTTTACGCAAATTCCTCCGCGTAGTACATTTCTCTGCTGCAAACTTAAGGTCGGTTTTGGTATAATTACGGGAGAAAAACAATACCATCCCTTGTTTTGGGCCATTATTAATGTAAGCGCCATCGTTTTCTGTTGATCAGCCAAGCTAATCGATATTCTAATGGATATACAAATATGTACAAACTGGGACTTATACCTAAATTCTCATCTCAATTTTAATTATAAATTATTTTTAAAAAAATTTTAAATCAAAAATTAAAAAATTTTATTAATTTTTTAAGAAAAAAGTTCTTAAAATAATTTCTAATTAAAATTGAGCTGAGAATTTAGGTATTAGACCTAGTTTGTACATATTTGTACAATATAAAGTCATTTTCTTGGTCATTTTTTTTCAATGTTGACCTCAAAATTTGCCGCGCAAGCCTAATCCCAATGTGTTCAAATAGCTTTATGTTTAATATCATTTATTTTAGTTTTGGTTAAAGTTTCATAAATTTCTAAATTTGTTTTATAATAAATAAATCTTGTAGAATTACATTTAAAAAAATTATACTTATATATTGAGTAGTTAAAAAATTAGATGAAAGATCAAACTATGCTTTGTAGTACCTTCTTTGCACATTTTTAAGACTCCTATGACCCCTTAATTATCAAATAAACGGATGTAATTTTCGTTTCAAATTTGTTTTATTTTGTTGCTAAGACGATTTTCGTAAGTGGTGAAAGCAAAACTTACATAGCAAAACAATACTTCCGCAGACGTTGCAATTTAAAAACTAAGGCATTGGCTCTTTGTTGTCCAACAACTAAAACCTCTCTAAAAGCTTAGGGGAGAGAAGGGGAATGGCGCCACCTTAAGGGAAATTGAATTTTCATGCAGAATTGTGTTGCAATTAATGTAAATTGTAATGAGCATAGCACACTACAGTTCATAACATATCTTGTAGTGATTTTTTTAAATTTAAATCTTTAATAGAAACTGAATAAAATTGTATTTTTCTAAAGCTTGCACAGTGGCGGGATTACCCCGGTATCTGGGGTAATGCCGCCACACCACTGGGGTTATGCCGCCACATCAATAAACAAAGCAAATAATCTATAAATAATGAAAAATTACATAAAAAAAGCAATACATATAGAATTAAAATAGGTTTAATTAACTTTGGAATGGTAAATTGTACAGGATACAGCTCTTTTATTAACTTTCTATGTGCAATTAACTATGCAGTTTTTTTTTAAAGTTTCGTTGGTCTATTTGACCAGTTCATTTATTCTTTTTCGGATACGTGGCATCTCTAACGAAAACTAATAGGTTGTAGGGCCAATATATGAAATTTCTATTTTACGGATTATGCCGCCATACTTTTGCATGTGGCGGCATAACCCCAGAGTGATGTGGCGGCATTACCCCAGTAAGACAAAATGGCATAGATGGCTTGTTTAAAGAAAGGTAGTTAGCCTAGCGTCCAAACTAACGACGTGATAAAATAGCCAAATAATTACTCTTTTAAATGATATATAACTGATTTATCTAACTTAGAGATATCAGTCACTTATCGCTTAATTTGAGACGGCTCGAAATTTGATGAAAATCACTAAAAACCGTATTTTTTAAATAACTTTACACCAACTCGCCGCACGGCCATTAGCGTCTATACTACGAATTACTTTGTTTCCTGCTACAGGTCAACGCTCACAGCCCCCCTTACACTCACACCACTGGCGAGATACAAGGGGTGGCGGCATTACCCGAGGTGGCGGGATTCCCCTTCTCTCCCCTAAATTTTTGAAAAAAAAAAGAAATATCTTATCACTATTATCGCAAACTTTATTATCCTTATCTTAGTTCATTTCGCATCAAAGAGTGCAGTAGAATCCGATCGGATTTTGATTACATCCCGATTCAGAGGGACTGTCAGTCCTATACACGTAATGCTTTATTTTTCAAATCACAGTTTCTTGTAAAGTATTTTTTGAACGTATGATCTGTTTGCACCAGATACGCAAATAGGGATGAAAGACAATTTAAAAAAGATTTGAAGGAACCATATCAATCAGTTTTTTAATTATTAATTTTTTTTTAAAGCTTCATTTTGAGAATCGTGGCGACATCTGTAGGACAACTTGGCTTAATTGATTAAAAATATTTTTTTATTAATGTAAATAATTCACTCGTGCATTATCTTTGTATGTTAATACATAATTTAAATGATGCTTTTACATTTCAAGTACTTTTTATGACAAAAACGTTCATAACAAACGAGAATCTATGATTTTAAAATTTGATGACACACAAAAATAAATGTCGCCAAATCGTAGAATGAAAAAAACGCCAATATCTAAATAGTTCAAACTGTAAACCTAAACCACATGGAAAAGTGGGCGGAGCTCGTTATAAATCCAGTCAAAGAATTTCGCACGCGACTTTTAAACTTGATTACTTTAGTTTTAGTGTAGGTTGGATACTATAAGCGATTTTGATAGGTACAGCTGTGGAAAAAGTACCCACTAGTGATTATTTTGAACGCTAGTCATCCTATAGAATCGGACCTTTTTGACCTTGTATTTATATAACATCATGAGTTAATTGCAGGACAAAAAAAAAATGCATAAAGGGCCGTCTTCATATTAAAAATGCTATTAACTTTCAAATTTCCAATGACAGCACCCAATTTTAATAATTTAGAAATATTAAGAATCCTCATAAACCCTTAAATCTTAGTTTTTGTTACATTTGGCTGAATATTTGACGAGTTATTCAATCGAATCACTTGGTGACCTTTGGTTTACCATTTCTAAAATGACGGCCGTAGTCTGTGGGTTTATTGAGGGGAGAAAAATAAACGTTTATTTAAAGATCTTTAGGGAGGGGTCCTGGGATGTATAGTCAATGAGGGTGAAGCCCTGAAGTTATTTTTAGAATATTTTATAATCTTTTTTTAAATTCGAAACATTTTTTTAATAGAAAAGAAGGTATTGACATGGTAGTCTTCCCAAAGTGTCCCGTCTGTCTGTCCTTACTTCGGTGACGAAATCTGTTCTATCGATCAGATCTTAAGAATCATTTTTGTCATCGAAAGGTAGGACAGCAGGGACCTAACTTTCATACTTTTTGTTCTTCTGTTTGTACGTCCATACGGACATCTGTCATCGTGTCATGTCGACGAACGACCCATTGAAGTAGCATTGGAATTTAATTTTTAGTCATTTAAATTACTGTTGCCTCATCAGCAATATCACGAAAAATCTTAATTGAAATGTTAAGGATTATTATTTTTTTCTTTGTAAATCAATTTGGAATGGCGTTATAAAAAATATACCACAATGTGATTTTTTTTTAATGTTTATTATATTTGTTTACTAAGAAAGTGGTTCACAGTGTTACTTTTTTTTTGCTTAAAGAGCTAATTGGTATTAATTTACAATTACATTCCTTTAATTATCAGTGCAATTTGGAGTTTTTTCATGTTTATCATCGCTAAATGTTCTGGAAATATCAGGTTTTTTCAAATATTATAGTTATTTATTGTTATTTTATTATAAGAATCTCGTGTAATTTAAGGTGAGATTTTCAAAGCATTGCCAAAGATCACGGAAAGGATGCTACAGGATTTGACTCATTCAATTTTACATAATTATTCTTCAAACTGCAAATAAATTTAGCAAACTATAAAGATTATTTATTTAATTTGCGGAAGGAAAATAGTAATTATAGTAGCCAATTTTTAGAGTTGAAGATTCAAATTGTAACTGAATGCTGGATTAGTCTATATTTGTTCTAAAGTTATAAATCTTGTGTGGAAGTGGTTATAAGTGGCAGTTAATGTTATTATAATACCCTTGCCTTTCGACGAGAATTTCATTCTAGTATTTAAGTAACAGCACATGTAGGCTTTTAATTCTTTTAGAACTTCTCGAGCAATATTCAAGAACATGTGTAGTTTGGTGGCAGAGTACTGAAAGTTTAATGTGCCAATCACGCAGTCCGACGCAATTTAGAGGAATTGAAAAGTTTGCAAAAAACACGTCAAGATTTCCCGGCTCCAAAGGTATGCAATGTAGAAAGCTTCTTTCAGAACGAATGTACAGATTAGTGGCGGGAGTAAGGCTTGTAATAAAGAGACTCAGTGTCTAATTTACAAGAGCAACCGAATGAACAAATTGACAAACTGTCATTAGCAATACAAAAGGTTCCTGCACATGTTTTTGGAGACCATAAACCCGCGTTTGTTTGTATCTTGCTGACCTTATTATTGCCTTTAAAACTGCTAATACGACATTGGGGCCATTATACATTGGGGTTTCTACTTTTGCATTAGTATGCCATTAGTTTTAACAAACATAAAGATTGCTACGCCAACAATTAAAGTACGGAACTAGATTTAAGGGGTCATAGGAGTCTTAAAAATGTGGAAAGAAGGTACTACAAAGCATAGTTTGATCTTTCATGTAATTTTTTAACTACTCAATATAAAAGTATAATTTTTTATATGTAATTCTATAAGATTTACTTATTATAAAACAAATTTTAAAATTTATGAAACTTCAGCCAAAACTAAAATAAATGATAACAAACATAAAACCATTGGAACACATTGGGATTAGGCTTGCGCGCGAAATGTTGAGGTCAAATTTGAAGAAATGACCAAGAAAATGACTTTATATTGTACAAATATGTACAAACAAAGACTTACACCAAATTTTAAGCTCAATTTTGATTAGAAGTTATTTTAAGAGCTTTTTTCTAAAACGTTTATAAATTTTTTTAGAAAAAAAGCTCTTAAAATAATTTCTAATTAAAATTGAGCTCAGAATTTAGGTATAAGTCTTTGATTGTACATATTTGTACAATATAAAGTCATTTTCTTGGTCATTTATTCAATTTTGAACTCAAAATTAGGCGCGCAAGCCTAATCCCAATGTGTTCAAATAGAGTTTTATGTTTGTTATCATTTATTTTAGTTTTGGCTATAGTTTCATAAATTTTAAAATTTGTTTTATAATAAGTAAATTTTATAGAATTTCATATAAAAAATTTACTTAATGTGGAGTAGATAAAAAGTTGCATAAAAGTTTAAACTATGCTTTGTAGTACCCTCTTTGCACATTTTTAATCGTAGCGGTATCACATCTCGATAATTTTAAATAGAAAGATAATATATTAGTACGTGCAAACCAGAAAAGAAATTGTTTCCTGAAAGATCGTAAGATTTACAAAATAAATATAATTTATTAAACAAATAAAAAAATTAAATGAAAGAGAAATAACCAATCAACACAAATACTAATTTCCAGAAATCGTCCCGGCTATTAAAAGTGTACGTGTACCGGAACCAGTATTCGTTAGTCAACCCTTGATTACAATCAAATCCTCTTTATCTTGTGATGAAATCTTGCCTTGCACCACTCACCAGAAAGAGAAACGTATCCCCTTTTTTAAATCGCCAGACGTATCATTTGGCGAAAGTTTGTAATGCCACCTGGTGAGTCAGAATCAAAATAAATTTGGCTAATACATTCTCTTCATCAATAACGATTTTTCCTTATCAATTTATCAGAAGCATGTTCTCGTGCTGCCATCTACCGGATATCGAGATAAAACGTGACCTTAGATTCCATAGCATTTTATGATCGCTTTTGAAATAAAGGGTCATTTTTTTAATCTCCCAGAATACTGACATTATACATAGTTAAAATTTTTAAAAACAAACAAAAAATTAAATTATTAATAAATACTAATGGCCTTCCCTTATTTATTTATGATGTTAACTATGTCTACTTTAAATAGTTACATTAATTTTTTTAATCACAATAAATTCGATATTTTTGAAATTTATTATTAATTCTTCCTCCATTAAACTTTCCCCAAAAAATTCTATCTCAGTTTCAGATCCAAACCAAAAAATAAATGTTCGCGCTTAAAGATTATGTAATAATTATATAACAATAAATTACCTGCGCAGCGTTACTACCTTCTTCTTTCATGTATAGCCCAGCATTGATGTCACGCAGGCTTACAAACTTCAAATCAATTGATGCAGATATTTCTTTGAATACGTGTTCCTGAAACAAAATTGGAAAAGTTGTACTAAAAATATTTAACGTCCTTAAAAGCATAAAAACACCAAACTCAAGTCATTAAAGATGGATTTCGATCATGCTTTTTTTTCTAGTGAGAACATTTCTGTGAAATTTAGTATATGACTGGTTAATCATATAGGTTTAACCCGTTTCCTCAAAACCAGCTAAACCTAGCCGATCTTAAAATACAGAGGGGCTGGGGAGCCCAGTCGGTTAAGCACTCGCTTAGCATGCGGAAGGTCCCAGGTTCGGGTCCGGGCATTGCCAAAATAGCTGCCGACCTATAAACGACCCGTGCAGCCAAAAATGTCCGACAAATAATACCCCGTGTAAGGGAGTGCACGTTAAATATCCTTCAAAGTCCTAACGCTGCGTACGATGTCGCCCTTAAAGGTTGCGTTGGGTGCCTATTCAGGTGTGGCTCGTCACCTGACTGTGGTTCTAAAATACGACGCCCGTCGCCAATAGCCCTCGTGTAGCTCTAGTGCGACGATAATTCAAACCAAACTCTTAAAATACAGAATTTCCATTTAAATCTATTTTAATGCATTTTTCAGAAATAAAATAATTTTTATTTTTTGTCAACAAGTACCTTTTTATTTATTGTATGTTAAACCTCAAAATAACGAAGTTTTTTTTTTAATTTACTTTAATTTTATTATTAAAAAAAATTCTCCTAGCTTCCAAATATTTTATTTACAGATGCACGTTTTCCGCCACGTTAACTTAATTTATAAAAATTTCAAATTTCTTCTTAACGGTACCACACAGTACGAAAGATGCTAGCACAAGTGTTTTAAAAGTACTACTACCTACATATATATATCCGGCTTGTGTGCTTGATCAGAGACCCGCTTATTAAGCCTTCGTCAAGTAAGACACAGAAAGAATATTAACAGTATCAAAGAAAGGAATAACACATAGACAAATAACGACATTTATTGACAAACACAAACATCCAAGGAATAACACATAAACAAATAACGACATTTATTGACAAACACAAACATCCATGCCTGACCGGGATTCAAACCCGAACCCAGCAGCTCCAAAGCTACTTTTAAAAGTGAAGTCAAGGCCTTTAGTGGCCTCGAGGGAAAGTTTAAGATTTTCGCATATTAAGGTTTGTACTTACTGGTTTTGAAATTTCCAATTGCTCCAAAACTTCTGACTTGTAAGATTTAACTTTTGCAGTCAATTGCAAATCTCCTGTGTTTCCGGTCATTTTAAATTCAGCATAATCTTAAAAATAGTACCAACGTAAGTATATAATAAGTTAAACAATAAAATAAATTAAATAATAGTAATTCAGTTTTCAGTTCATTAAGTTTTCAAAGGGCAATGTCAGGGAGAGAGAAGAAGAGGATGACCTAGAAAAAGATGGATAGATGATGTGGAAAAATATATCTAAAATACATGAAAATTAAGAACTGGAAAGCGAAGACCAGAGACAGGCAGCTTTGGAGTCGTATTGTAAGAGAGGCCATGGTCCAGCATGGACTGTAGTGTCGGAGAGTTAGTTAGTAAGTAAATAATAGTTATAAGACTTAAACCAAACAACTTTAAGGTTGACTTAATAAAATACAACCTTTAAGTTGTGTAAAACTAAAAAAACATTTTTGTTTTAAAGTTTTCGGAAAATTGTGTTCTTATTAATTAAATTTTTTTATATAAATCACAATTTGTTTTAAAGAATTATGAATTTAATGGGTTTGCTAGGTACGATCTCAAATTAGATCGATATTAAATTAACAAAGTAAGGGTACCAAAACCCAGCTAATTTAAAGTATAATGCCCACCATAAGCTCACAAACAAACCGACCCCATTAAAATGCCTCCCGAAACATTATTTTAATTTGAGCTGCAAACGCCTTTTATTGTTAAACAACTGGAATTGTACGAATCCTCAAAGGGTTTTACCGCGAACGAGGGGTGAATCACCATATTGAAAAGTTAACTCATTCTCAGCGGCAAACGAGCAGCTATTAAAAGCTCTTCCCTTATTTTCCCAATATACATCCGGAGTTATGGGGACTTGATGACTGAAACACTTTCCTCTTCGCCTTTAACAAACCACAGATGGCTCGAATGGGGCTCAACTCCGAAAGCTTCTTTTTAACTAAGGTATACACTACGGGCGTAAAAGGCTCATTTGAGGAACGTAAAGTTCATACAAAAATTCACATGTTTAAATATTTTTTTTTAATACGGTTCAGCTCTTAAGTCATCCAAGATTAAAGTATTTTTCCATGCAGACATTTCTATTGATTTTTTTGATTGAATGTAACGATATTTTAATTCCATTTTATATTAGAAGTTCGACAAACTTTTGAAAGCAAATTTGCTGTAACAAATTAATTACTTTTATCAAACGTTTAATCACTACATTAACGTTAAATTTTTTTCTCCAGCAAAAGTGTAGGAGAGGTAATAGTAAATTGACTATATTTTCTTATTAAAAAATATTTAAAAATTAACAGATAAAATGTGCACACAGAAAGACATATCTTTATCTTACGTTATTAAGCTTGGATAAAAAAAATAATTTTTCAAGTAAAAAATGGGCTACAATCCTAATTAATTTCCTCATTGTATGATGAATCATGAATACAAACACTTTTAATTTGAACATAATAAAATCATTCCGATAAATTAACACATTTACCTCTGCTAATTTTTCTATATCCAGCTACAGCATTCTCATAGAATTGCAATCCTTTGAAATTTGTATCTTCAATAAGATTTTTGTCTAAATTTTCGAATTCAACATGCAAAGATGATATATTGGACAATTTCCTTCCCATTTCATCTTTAATCCAAACATCAACAGAAAATAACTTTTCGCCATAAAATGGAACCTAAAGTTAGCACATAATATAATTTAATAAAAATATAATAATATATTTTAATAAAAAGTAAAATAATAAAACACTAGCATCTGAAACGTCCAAGTCATAGCCATAATAAACGATTGTCATGGTTTTGCATTAACTCATCATGTTCATTACATTTTAGTATAAGTGTAAAATCGTTCATTACTTAAATCTAAAGGTGAACAAAAACCTTCTCCTAATTATGTGTATACAGTTAAATAAGGTAATTGGCATTATAACGCCATAACTTCAGGTTACTTTTGCAATGAACATGTTAGGTTTAGTTAGTATGTTCATGACTTAAAATCGAGTTACGTGCTAATTTTAGACACAGGGACACATATTTTAACCATCCTTGGAAAAAAATAATCAATATCACTGACCTTTACTATATTGTCTTCAAGTAAATTATTTTTCTTTTTCTGAACTAGCTTCAAATGAATCGTGTGAGGCTCGGAGCATATAAATCTAAAATAGTAAAACACAATTACAAAATATAGTATTTACTGTTTTTTTTTTGTGAAGTCAAATTATTGATACAGAGATATACGTACTTGATAGTCATTTCTTCCTTAGCAGGATGAGGATTCGTGGCAGAGGCCTCATTGCCAATTTTAAACGTTAATATCTAAAAGAACAAATTTTTGAATGACCCCAACATGAATGAAATGAAGCTGAAACATTTTTTACACAACCCCAACAAATAATAATTTATAAAATAATCGGCAAAAAAAATTAAATCATACAGAGGTAAACAAAGCTACTACTTGTTTTAGCTGAAATTTTGTTTTAGTGTAACTAATAAAGAGAAATTCAGATAGTTTTTTTAAAAGCTTAAACTGGGTTTGATTTATTTAAACTTTGCTGAAGAAGTAATATTTTTTTACAAATAATTTTAATTAATTAAACTCATTATTTCAAATAAAAATTCATTAAAAAATAATTTTTTTACACAGAAGTGGTTGACCGTGGACGCAAAATCAATATTTTGATAAATCAACCGTATATGCATTGTACAAAAATAAACATTCGGGATAAACTTACATTTTCTCCAAGCTCTTTGCAGACAACCCGGAATACTGTAAGGTCCCCTTTAAAAAAAAATACTAATTTTAGAATATTGCCTACACTGTTGGGTTGTACTTATTATCAAAAAATTCTTAATTGAAATGGTTGAACAGTTTTACTTGAAATAATAATTAGAAGTTGATTTTTCGGTATGGCAGTAATGCAATTAAAAATGGGACTTTAAAATGGAACCATTGTACATCGCAAGAATTATTTTTAAATTTAATTCGACTAATAATATAAAAAATAATTAAATTACATTAAGGGTCTATTTGCAAAACTCATTTTCTCAAGAGCATAAATAAATATAGAGTCCGGTCCTTTTAATGGCGACTTCGTCTAATTGAACTTATGATTATCAAAAGTCGCCAATAAATGGACCGGACCTAAATCTTATGTTTCGGAGTATTGATTTTGCAACTAAACCCTTCGTGTAATTGAATATGCACTCAAATTTCTATTTTAAATTTTATGTTTTTAAGATTTTAAAGGTAAAAATGTTTCTGAAAATATCATTTCCAAGCAATATTGTTTTTTAGAGGAAAAATAGATATAATTTTTTCGTAGTTTTGATTTCCCTCGGATTTTGTAATGGAATTTTCATTTTTTTTTTAAGTTTAAAAAAGTATACTTACTAAATTTGATCTTTCAAATATTTAAACAGTGATTAACATTATATGGTTGTAATTTTTGTTTGTTGTTACAAACTACATTTATTATTTGGATATTTTATTTTATTATCCGATATTCTATTACAAGGTTCACGGCAATTGTTCGACGGTTTCATTTTTCCATTCAAATATTTCCCTTTTTGCAAATGGTTAGAAAAAGTGTAAATTTTATTAAATATTAACTGAATCACTTCTAAAAGCAATTTTTAAATTATTTTCCAAATAAAATAAATACTATTTTATGAAGGTAACAATAAATATAATTGCATATCAGTAATGCAAGAAACCGTACAATATACTTATAATTGTATAGAATAAAAGAATTTCAGACATACATGTAAAGAATACAAATAATACTTACTGTTGTATCTAATTGGATCTTTGATTATTTGAACATCAATAATTTCAGGCTTCGAAGCTACCACTAAAAAAATCAACTATTTACTCACTGTGTCAATATTTAAAATAGAAAAACATAAACAACATACACATATTAAAAAGCTTCTATAAATATTACAAAATTTAAGTAGCAAGCACAAAGATGGTTTTTAAAATGTTTTTATCAATTATCTTTAATAAAACTTTTTAATAAAAATTATAAATTTCTATAACAAGAATTTTCTTTACACTTTGCGTAATGTCCATCCTTGTATAATGGCCATTTCCTTGGACCACCTTCAAAGGCGATCTCCTTAGTTCCCCCAATAGGCAACACTGCTACTCTCACGGGGTGCACTGGCTGGGAAAATAATTAAAAAGAAAACAAAAAGGGTTAATGCAAAAAATAATGAAACGCTCCATGCTACTTTCTTGATGCACATATAATGAACCACCAAATGAACTCGATTGTGATATATACTACGACGTAATTCCAAAATATGGCGTCCTTCCATTGCTTTCCGAGCAATGTTATATGGAGAATTTCGTACAAAAAGACTGTTTTAATAGCTAATCTCGCCTAAGCTATTTCACTGTTAAAAATTTCAGTTCAACGTTGAACCAAATATTGGTGAAAAATCACGAACTTCTTGTAGATACACCATAAAATGGTTCAACCAAATGTCACATTCTGGGAATAGACCTGCTTTCACAAAAAATTGGTTCAACTTCTACTTACTACAACCGATAATTGAATTCTTTACTCAAACGCAGGCAACATTACTAGAATTGCTTCAGCTTAAGAATTGTTGTCCGTCCGTGGCCGAGTGGTTATGGCATCAGCCTAGAGATTTAACCTTCTCAGGAGTGCGGGGGTTCGAATACCATCTACTGCCAATTATCCTATAAATCTGATCTCTGTACTGGAAATAGTAGAAAAATCCTCAATTGGGAGACCCTTTTTATGGTTCAACCCTTTACTATAGGTACGCATTGGGAAAATCCCGCATATGGTTCAACCTCTCACCATAGTTACGTAATTTGAAAATACTGTTTCATGGTTCAACATTCTACCAAATCATGGTTGCAGCAACTTGAACCGTAATTTGGTTCAACCTTGAACTATTATTTTTAACAGTGTTATCGTATAATTGGAGAAGTAAAATATAAAATTTAAACTTACCTTTAATGGCTTAAAGCAAGCCAGAACAGTTGTCGTTTTGTGTTTTACGACATCGTTACCAACTTTGGACTCGTAAAATATATTGACCCTTGAATAACCAGGAGCCTTGCATTTGAATTGTAAATTTGTGCACCCTTTTCCAAAAGCAGGCACATGAGGTTCTGAAAAATAGATTGGGAAATTTTATGTAATCATTTACATTTTACAAAGAATGCACATATAAAGTTTGTTTCATAGATTATTACTAAAAATTATTTTTGGTAGGAAAAGACAAAGGGAGATAATGTCACAGTTCCTTTAGAGTAAAAATTGAACACACAGTTAACCGTATTCAATGTAAAATCAACTCATTTATAATTTGTGATTGCGGTTTTCACAAACAACATATTTTTAAGATATAAATATGCAATGGTACTTAAAATTGCTGAAAATTTTTGCTTATTGAAGATGTCTTCAGAACTATTTTCCAATATTCATGACATTTGGTGTGACCTTAGAGTTAAATTATAAAAAAAATCTACCGCAGTCATAATTATTTCTAATATCAAGCTTAAGGATCACCAATTGCCAAAACGGGAAAACGGGATGTCGTCATAAAACAAAAAAAAATATAAATCGGAGAGGATATTGAACCCTTTTTGAATTACGTATTACGAATAGGATGGATCAATACCCAGAATTTAAGTATAAAAAAAGTTAAAGTATAAAAAAAAAACTCTATGGCGGTTATAATGGCTTCTAATATCCTGCTTAAGGATCACCAATTGTCCAAACGAGAAGACGGGATATCGTCATAAAACAAAAAAAAAATATAACTCAGTGGAGATGTTGAACCCTTTTTGGATTACGTATTATGAATCGGATGGATCAATACCCAGAATTTGAGTACAAAAAAATTAAAGTATAAAAAAAAACTATAGCTGTTACAATGATTTCTAATATCATCCTTAAGGATCACCAATTGCTAAAACGGTAAAACGGGATATCGTCATAAAACAAAAAAAATATAACTCAGTGAAGATGTTGAACCCTTTTTGGATTACGTATTATGAATCGTATGGATCAATACCCAGAATTTAGGCAGTAATTTGGGCTATGCGATATACGCGTCATCTCTAAGCAATCTTCAAAACGTTTTCAGAACTGAATTACTCTGATAAGAAATTATCTAAACAAAATTCCCAATAGTGCCTGAAATATAAAGAATACAAAACATTAATTTTTTGTAAATTATTCCATTTACAATAAAACACTTGCCTTCGTCTAAGGAAATCAAATGCTTTTCGATTATTTCCACAGTTGGTTTGAGCATGGAACAATCGTCGAATTTTCGAACGATCTTTTTTTCTTTGTCTTCATAGGCCAAAAACGCTATTGGCAAAATGATAACGTTTCCGATTTGAGACTCAACGACACTGGGATACACTTCTATATCGAGAACGTTCTGAACAGATACCTGAAAAATTTAAATAAATATTAACCCTTTCGCTACGAAGGATTTTTGTTTCCTCGTAATATGTGATAGGAATATTATTATCGAATCCTTAGTGGGACGGCCGTCGTGGGCCGTTTCAGTAGTGAAAGGGTGAAATATGTTTTATTAAACTTAATAGGATTGGTTGCAGTATTTGGAAACACTGGTTACTATATTCCTTAAAATTACAAGCAATTATACAATTAGATACTTTATAATTATAAACTATTTCTAATAGGGATGGGATATGTTTTATGTGTGTGTAAAGCTAAAGTATTAATATATCTTTTTTATTTTTCGATTGCCAATTTTACAATGAAAGAATGAATACTGATAAAGCTGCTTAATGTACAAACTATTTAAATTTTTTTTTAAAAAGTCGATACTTTTAGTATTGCTTCAAATATTAATGCTATCATGGGAGCCAAGGAAAGCCACAATAAAAAATAATTTTGTCATATTTATTTTAAATGATAACAGCAGATTAAATATCGATAATTTAATGGTTTATAATAGAAATTTTGATGGTTTGGAGAATTGAAAAGGTGTGTTGACTAAATTTCTTTCTCTTTCTAAAATAAAAAAAAACACGCTTTCATATAGGAATTTAGTCCTTTGCTCTCACGCCAGCTAAGAATAAAGTAAATTTTTTTTAACTAAATTTACTTGTTTCAGTGTTTTATTGATCAGAAGCCAAATTTTCTGCGAAATCTTTTTATTTTAAAATCCCGATTCAAAGTCAGGTAATTTTGCATTCTCTTAGTTGCGTAGCTTTAATCCACCATTGACAATTATTTTTGTAGTATCTAAATTGTTAACTGTTAAAGGACTTACTTGACTCTTTGCTATAAAATTAAGGTTGTTGGAATCACTGAGAATCACATTGAAGTCCGATTCATTGAAAATTTTCAAGTACGCAACATGACTGACGGCCTCATCAAAGTTAATCGATGCTATTTCTTTCGAGGTATCTGTAGTCCATTTGTAGTTACCCGTTCCACCACTTGCCTGCATAGAGAAACACATATTTTTAATAAGAAAATAAATTCAGTAAATACAAGTTAGACAAAATTATTCATGTTTTACTGAAATTATTACAAAGTGTCTCAAAATAAAATATATTTCTAAAGAGGTTCCACGATAAGAATGAGATAATATTTACTACCTTTATTTGCAACAAAAATGTATTTTTATGGATGAAAATGTAAAAACAACAGTTTTTTGTTTTTATTATTTTACTACATTTTCAATTTAAGTGTATGAATCTTGCAGTCATTTCAGGAAGATTTCTTAAGAGGGAGTGTCAGTCCCATAGAGCTAATACATTAGTTTTGGAATCACAGCTTCCGCAGAAGTACTGCTTTGCCATGTTAGCCTTTTACCCCCAGGTACGGGAATTAATATAACATCGAAAGGAAATAAATTTGAAACGAAAATTTTATCTAGTTATTTAATTACATATTTTTGAAGCTTTAAATTGCCAAAAATATACAGCAGATGGTGACAGCATTTTAAAACTTTATCAATCAATAATTAAATAACCGGATGTTTTTTCTCCTTTCAATTTTGTTTTTAATTGATGTTATGATGTCTCCCATACCTGGTGGAAATAGGTTAACATGTCAAAGCAATTGTTTTACAAAAGTTGTGATTTCTAAACTAATGCATTAGCTCTATGGAATTAACAGTCCCTCTTAAGGTAGGCGAGTACCCAAAATTCTAAAATTTTTACTATTTCTTTGATCTTTTCCAAATTTGGCATAGTGATTTCAAATATAAAGAACAATACTATTTAGGCAATTTTTTTATTTAAATATAATAGATTTTTTAAACAGTGTTTTTCAACTAAAAAAAGGGGTTTACGCTAACACTTCTAGCATAAAAAGTTTTACATTAATTTACCTGAAATTTTTTACAGATGCTATTTCAGTATATATCTGTGCCATGAACCTCTAACATCTGGTGTAAATATACAAGTTTTTTTTTAAAAAAATGTCCAAGTGTAAGTTTATCGAAAAAAATCTTTTTCTTGTGGTTAATTTATAAAAATTTTCTTAATAACTTCTTTTCTTGTAATTTGTATGTAACTCTAGAGGGTCATTGCATGCATCAGTTCAAAACGAGGAATTTAACACATAATTAATGTTTTTAGGATGAAAATCCAATGTGGTAGAATTGTTAGCGTAAACATCTTTTTTTAGTAGAAAAACACCGTTTAAAATAAATAAATTATGTTTAATAAAAAAATGCCTAAATAGAGTATTATTCATTATATTTGAAATCACTATGCCGAATTTGGAAAAGATTAAAGTAATAGTAAAATTTTTAGAATTTTGTGGAATTTTGGGTATTCGCCTACCTTAAGGCCGTCATCATGATCTTTTGTACGGTTTCTTCAAATACTGAACGAAGGAGAAGATGACAAACTTCTTGGATTGGATCAAGTTTTGGGGCTTCTTTTCTGAATGGAAAATCTATATTTCATATTTCCTCAAAACTTTCCGCTGTCTCTCGCTTGAAAGATATTAGGCGCAATTTTTGAACGTGGATATGAATTGAATAGACAGAACTCTTAATCCCAATTACAGCTTTTATGTAATCAAGAGCTAGAACAAAATATTTTAAGGGGGAATGGCCGAGCTGGACCACGGGTCTCCAAAGCAAAGTGCATCAGTGTTAACTCAATGGATAAAAAAAATATTTTCTCGGCCACATTTCTCCGGCTGAATTGAATATTTTTACAAGCGGATTTTTTATGTGATAAATGTAGCTGACTTATACGGGTCTCGACAATCCCACTTTTTTAAATAGGTTTATATTTTATAACTTTCAATACATATTTTTACAAAAATTATTTTTAGCAATTTTAAAAAGTGGGATTATAGAGACCTGTAAGTTATCTCCATTTATTGTTTTAAAAAAACCTTTTGTAAAAATATCTGATACAGCCGGAGAAAATAGTTTTATTCCCTTTGGATTAACACTAAGGTTTTTAAGTTTGGAGACCCCCGGTCCAGCGCGCCCATTCTCTTTAATTCCATGGTGATGGAGGATGAATTGTATAAGTGCAATTTTCATATGTAATGTGGCAAATAAATTTCGCTATTCACAAGTCACTCAAACACCGTTTGGGCACATTACCATCTTTATCCATACTTGCCACACCATCAATTTTCGGGCACATTTTTTTTTGGTTTGATTCAAAATTCGAAAACAACGGGATCGACAACAAACTTACCATTAGACGAATTTCCTGAAGCTGTACACTACCACTGGCAGCAGGTAGCAACAAAAATTTCGGGGAAATTTCTAATTTTTGACAAACTGTGACTTCTAAAGTTGCCGATGCGTCATCAAAATTTTTAACTACTGTACCCTGAAAAATAATGAGTAGTATAAAAAGCATGCACACTTTAAAAATAATCAAGTACATTTATGGTTTCTTTGGCCATCAGAAAGTTTTAGTCAAATACCCATTAATCCAGCATTTGGTAACATGGTTAGGTTCAGAGCCCGGAACCTTTTCGATGAGAGGCAGCCGTTCTGACAACTCGGCCAGTGAAAATCAATATACAGAAATATATATTTTTTACGTTACATTTTAAATGTATGTGTGTAACATGTGTTAGAACCTACTGATGTTAATACTCCTTTGTATTCAGCTTTTATGGTCCCTTTTCCTGGTACGAGTGCTTGGACAACATGGTAGGTTCCGTTGCTCGTAGTAGAATTGACGTAGAACAAAGTCGAAGGAAATGTTGTGGTGATACGAATATTCTGTAAAAAAAAAAAAGAGGGGGGAGGGTAATTTTATCAGAGAGACTAATTTAATTAGTGGGTTATGCATTTATAATTTTCTTTAATTTATATGTTCTTATTTTTAATCTGACAAATTAAGTTAGAGAGTTTAAAAAACTAATATTAAGTTTTGCAGCGATAATTACACAAGCGTTAAGAGTTTCAAAAGAGTCGATTGGTTTCAATACACCCTAGATCAGGGTAGTAGACTGATAGTTATACTCCTTTGTGTAAATAATAAGCTACAATTTCCATAGCATAATTTTTTTTATTATTATTCGCTGAAACATACTAATTATTAATTCCTACTTACATCTGACGGATAAATCATCAAGTTATCTTCATCGAAAATTTCCACTGTCACAACATAAACCTGCATCTCTTCAAGGGTACTAAAATCACCCTTTGATATTCTAAATCCTTAAAAGAATTCAAAATCAATTTTATTATTTTTTCAGTTGAAGTTGATTGGTATTTTTTAAAATTACTAATTGCTTTAATTAAAAATAAACTTAATAAAAATTAAAATAAATGAATAAAAGTACAACAAAAAATTATATAAACAATGAACAGGCGATGTTGTGATATTTCAATCATATACACTCTTAAAACAAAGGAGTGAAATCCACTCCAGTTGGAGAAGTGCATTTTCGACACCCTAAAGGCATGCATATTTTCTCAGACTGAGTTAAAATCACTCGTTTGGAGTGATCCTGTCGGAGGTTTAACACACAAAGGATCCACTCCAAAAGGAGAAGTGCATTTTCCAGTCTGGAGGAGTGAAATCCACTCAGACTGAGGTAAATTGGGAGTGTTTGTTTTAAGAGTGTATAATCATAGTTTGATAGAATCTATCCGGGGCCGCCGCGAATCAGGGCCTCCTAGAAGAAGAAGAGGAAGTCAAAAAAAATATATAATGCTTTCGAATATACTAGTAATTTTTTTTCAATTTCTCTTCTTCTAGGAGGCTCTGATCTATCTCAGTTTTTGTTACGTAAGGCTATTATTTGAAGGGTCAAGTCGCAAACCTTCCATTTTCCAAAGCATGCCAAATATACTGGGTCCGGTGCTTTCATTGGCGTCATTTGGCAATCGTAAATTCAATTGGACGGAGTCGCCAATGTACGGGCTGAACCCTATATCTTAGTTAAACTTTGAATAATATTTTGGCCAGTTTACGAATATTTGCAGTCCGACCTTTCATTTGTATAATTAATATAATATTTAAAATTTTTAGCATTTTTTAAGTAACTTTTTGAAACTGGCTTTTGCGATGAATCTATCAGTTTACGGAAATAAATTACGTTTTAAACTTATTTTTAGATAATAAAGCACGTTATTTGCATTCAGACGGATATTGTCCGTATTGAATATCCTAAATTTATGATCCAGTTCCCTCTCCAAATTTAGAATACTCGTTTTCTAGCTGTAGCCTGAATGGTTTTTAGGGCTAGTTTCAGTTTCTAATCACTTTCAGACCAGAAATGCCCTCCATGACGTCACAATTCAAGCCTTTTTCGGATTGTCAAATATTCCAAAGAACGACTGAAAGACCAAAACCTGTTCGGATCCTAAAAAGTATATAGTCGGTATTGCGGACATGTTTTGTCCTTCTTCAGAATATTTTTATTTATTTTTACAGTCATGTATTTTATTTTTGATTTATTGTTGGTATTTATTTAAATTGGACTCTTGCTTTAGACTTAAGTGACTTCAAAATTGTATACATCGAGTATGCTAAAAGACCTCATTTATAGAAGAGTGTGGCAAGATAGTATTGATATAACTGGATAATAAAATGCGAACAGAGATATTTTTACAGTAGCGTACCATTTTTAAGTAATGTATATTTTTTATATTGAGATTTTTTAAAAATCAAGATAATTTCTTATTATTTTAATGAGTGAAAGGCATGAAAAGAGGAATTACCAGCTAAAATATATTACTACTTACCCAATTTTACTGGTCTCTTTATTTCAATGCTTGCAAATAGAGTATAGTCATTTGGTGGATAATTTTCTACTACAAGAAGTTAAGGTTATATTACACACTGAAAGTTATTTCCCCGGGTGTCGTAATGCCTTTTTTTTTGTTTTATTTTAATATATTTAAAATATCACACATAAAAAAATTGATGAGATTATTTTAAAATTTCTTCTTATTTTTTGTAGTATTTTTACTTACAATACTACTACGATAAACTGCTTGAAATATTTGCATATGATTCTTACATTTTCAAAAATAAGTTTCACACTATATTTACATTGTACAATGACATTTCCACTTACTTACAATTTATTATAAATGCTATAAAAATAAAATCATTTCCAGGATACATGAATTTGGTACTGCCATTTCAATAATTTCTGCAAATTGAAGCCCAGTAACTTTAATTACACCATTTTCTCTGTATGCTAAGCCATTAGAGCCGGCTGATTTTGAATTACTATCGGAATTCACTAGTCTCCCTGAAAAAAATATTTAAAATTAATTATGATATAAAACAATTTAGTAACTCGTCGCATTAAATAAAAAAAAGACTTACTTTCATAGGACATAATGTTAACTTTATTTCCATTATAACTTTCCGCAGCAATATCGACGCTTGCAAATTTTATGAGATCGATTGATGATGATGGTAGAATTTTAACAGGAAATTTCACGAAAACAGTATCTGTAGCTTCTAAGTCCTGAAAGTTATATACATCCATATAAATGCAAGTAAAATAACACACATATTTTCAATAACACAATTTGTATTTTTTTTTTGCATTAATCGACTGCATGAAGTCCTAAATAATAAAATTGTATTTTTTTAATTTTTTTTAGATCTCTTTAAATTTTTTAATTTTTACTTTATTTTTAAAAAACGTAGTTTTGATATCAGTCTGAAACAGGAAGTTTCGAGATATTCTGCTAAGTGACTTACATAGTGTCTCAATTCAGAAGCTCTTGCGTTGAAAGTGCTGAAGTTCGGTTAAGTTCAGTTTCCGCAATAACAGTCACTGGCACTAAATATGTCACGATGAATCAGAAGCCGTTTTGATTTCCAGTATTTTTACTGATAGAATTAAATAAAAAAAATTATAGAATTTTTAACCATATATTCAAATTCTTGATAGAGTTTTCTATGCAAAGAATATAATTAACTTAAAATGGAAAATAGGTTGTGATTTATTCTAAAACTAAGTTGAACAATACACCGTATAATTAACATGAAAAAGGGATTATATGGTGTTCTGATATTATCCGCAAGCAAATTACCCGCGTTACAACTTCTTTGGTGGAGATCTGTGTCTTTTACTTTTTCTTTTTCCATGATTCCACACAAAACTTAAAATGTTTAAGTATTCTGTTTATTTTATTTAAAAATCGGAGAGTTTCCATGATCAGTGGTTGCATAACTTCCCAATACCTGAAATTTAACGATTTTGAAATTCCTTAATTTTTTTTATTTGCCGATCGTGTGTTTTCGTAAATAATTAATATCAGTTTATTAAAATATAGACAACTCTTACAATCAAATTCCTTCTGTTCAAATGTGCCCTGATAGAATAACGGCCAAGTCTCTTTGGGGTAAACAGGACAATATTCCCCAGCATACTTCTTCGTTTCAATTCCGAATTGCATTTTGGAAAAGATGGGAGTGCCTCCAATAAATATTCCGGTCCCGAGCTGAAAAATAAAGTACACTCTTAAAACAAAAGAGTGAAATCCACTCCAGTTGGAGAAGTGCATTTTCGACACCCTAAAGGCATGCATATTTTCACAGACTGAGTAAAAATCACTCGTTTGGAGTGATCCTGTCGGAGGTTTAACACACAAAGGATCCACTCCAAAAGGAGAAGTGCATTTTCTAGTCTGGAGGAGTGAAATCCACTCAGACTGAGGTAAATTGGGAGTGTTTGTTTCAAGAGTGTAGATTTCTTTTAAAATTAATTAATTATCTTAAAGACCGCAATCATTGAGTTCAATCACGCTCGTGAATTTCAATTATTATATAGTAACAAATATATTGTTGCTGGATTTTTCAAGCTTTTCGTCTTAAAAACGTTTTACATAAAAAAAAAATGTTGGTTTAAAGGGCCTTTTAAATCATGTAATTATTGACGTCAGCTAAGAAAAGTTACTTTGAGTGGGATTATCGTTATTTTCTTTGATGCTTTAAATACGAAGTAAATTCTCTGGTATTATGAGAAGCTGTCTATACAATAACTAATGTGGTAGTATGTATTAATCATTAATCAACAACTGACAATATAAAAAAGTTTTAGACAAACTCTGCATTTTTGCAACGGCTTTCAGCAGTAATTTTTGTTCTAAAGAACATGGCATTTTTTTTAAACTGGTGATAGAGAACTACAACGAAATGTAATAATTTCCATTTTATCTTTTATTTTTTTAATCATTTGGGGGAAAAAAGCATATAATGTTTCATGCAACAAAAAATTATTTTTACTTAACATGAGTTTAAAGAAAAAATTAAAAAAATTCTGTCAATTTATTCGATTTTACAAAATATAATAAAGTCCTTTTACTTATCATTTGTAGCATGAGCATCCAATGAATTTCCTTCACTTTTTGCACTCCATTGGAAAATCAGACCATTTATGCTGTTGAACACATTTTCTAAAAGAAATGTAACATATTAAATTGAAACAAATTTATCTCTTAAAAATAAAGGCACCAGTTTTTGATTTTGACAATAATTATTTGCTATAATTTGTTACCAAAAACTTACATAACACTTAAAAAAAAGTGTAAAAACTAACTGAACTGCGAATAATTTTCTCAAAACAACTCTTTTTTACTAATAATATGAATAGACAATTAATATTATAAAAACAACACGTAATGTATCAATAGAAATGTAAATAATCCGACATTGTAAAAATCTTAACGTATGTCTCCTCAAGGAAATACGTCTAACTGTTTCATGCCATTAGCCTATTTTTATTTCTTTTTAATTTAAAATATTTTTAGGAAAGGAAAAAGTAGATATTAGCATGCTGATGAGATCTTTGGAATGACGATATAAAATGTCACACAATGTTATAATGTTTATTATTTGTTTTTTAATACAGAGGAAAGGAGTTACATATTTTTTGCATAAAAATCTGGTTAGTTTTAATTTACACTTATTAAATTCTATTGCAGTTTGGACTGCATGTTTTGTGAATAAAACATATTCAATTGCTCTTGGAACTGAAAATAAACTAAGCAAACAACAAATAATTCTAAATTGATTAATTGAAGAAAACTTATGAAAATAGTTTATTTTGGACTGTAAAAGTTGAAATTATAACTGGATGCTGAGTTTGTCGAATTTATTCTACTGTGTATAAATATTGTGTTGAAACGGTTCTAGGTGACATTTTCTGTTGCAACTCTATTGAAGAATATACTCTATATAAGAATTTCAGTAAGTATTATAGTAACAGTAAAGTAGGCCTCGCACCTAGACCCTCGTATCTGGAGTCATTAGATAATAGAACAATACCTAATAGATATTGCTCTACTAACTTCGACAAAGTAATGACAGACTTAGCAAAATAGCAACCAGCTTTATCACGGCTGATCACTATTGGTACAAAATTGCTTTGGGCGGTGAAAGGAAGCATTCACTACCTCTCGAAAAACTACAAATTATACCGACACTTTCGTTCGTTTATCGTATGTACACGTCAATCTTGAGTGGCTTTAGCTCTACCCAATGTGCTTCGACTCATCCAATCCCACCTTGTAAGTCGTTTCCTAATGCAACTTCAACGTGATTCCATTCCACCACAATCCAGAATCAAAATAAATTTCGGAAATTACTACCCTCACAAGTTAGACAAAAAAAATAAGAGAAGTTAAAAAAAAGTGCTCTTCTCTCGGGTAGTACGGAAACTGCCGCGATTCTATGAATATGAGTTGGACATAAATTTCATTTTACTGCTACTGCTAGACAGAAACGTGCTCCCAAAGCGCGACGTGTTTCGAAAACTCTTACATTTGGCCGGAAAAATAAATATTATTTTTTACCCGTTCTGTGAGATTGGACAGTTCTTCGCTCTCGTACCAAAACCTCTTAAGGTAGGCGAATACCCAAAATTCCCCCAAATTCTAAAATTTTTACTATTACTTTAATCTTTTCCAAATTTGGTATAGTGTTTTCAAATATAATGAATAATACTATTTCGGCATATTTTTTTATTTAAATATAATTTATTTGTTTTAAACGGTGTGTTTCTACTAAAAAAAGAGGTTTACGCCAACAAGTCTACCACATTGAATTTTCATCCTATAAACATTAATTATGTGTTAAATTCTTCATTTTGAACTGATGCATGCAATGACCCTCTAGAGTTACATACAAATTACAAGAAAAGAAGTTATTAAGAAAAATGTCATAAATTAGCCACAAAAAAGGGATTTTCTTCGATTTACTTACACTTGGACATTTTTTAATAAAAAACTTGTGTATTTACACCAGATGTTAGAGGTTCATGGCACAGATATATATTGAAATAGCATCTGTAAACATTTTCAGGTAAATTAATGTAAAACTTTTTATACTAGAACTGTTGGCGTAAACCCCTTTTTTTAGGTGAAAAACACCGTTTAAAATAAATCAATTTTATTAAAATAAAAAAAATTGCCTGAAGAGAGCATTGTTCATTATATTTGAAATCACTATGCCAAATTTGGAAAAGATTAGAGTGATAGTAAAAATTTTAAAATTTTGGGTATTCGCCTACCTTAAGACCCGAGCAAAATCCTACACGTAGATTCTTATAATCAAAACATACTTTTCATACAAATATATGCTAAAAAGTATGTTTTGCAAAGATATTTTTTAAAGAAAATTATATTCAATAGCTACTTATGGACGGGTCCCGGAAGGCTGAGTGGTTAGCTTCGCAGTCTGCGCGTTGTAACGAGTCCGGGTTTGATTCCCGCCTTCGCCCTGGGTGTACTTCCTTTCTCTGTTACAGTTAAAACTCTTTATGTGTCTGTCTTACTTGACGGAAGGCTTATAAGTGGGTCGCTGATCAAGCACGCAAGCTGGAATATATATGTACCCTACCCCTACCTATACTTATGGACACGCCTTAAATTCTAAAAATACACATTTTTTGTGCTATAAATGCAGCAAAAAGGACCGTATCACTTATTTGTAGTTAACGGATTATTTCAATAATGGTTTTAATGTAAAATGCCTTTGAAATAAACTACTAAAAGAACTTTTTGAAAAGTTAAAAAAAATTTTAAATAATTTTTAAGAACTCTAATAGCGTATTGACCCTCGTTCAACTTAATTTTTTATAGAAAAAAATGACTGATACCTGTAATCAAAGGCTGAAAACTGATATTTGGATCGTCTTCTATCGGACCTGATCCATTTCGAAATTAATTAACGTGTTAATTGTTTGTGGGAATGTTTTAAAAATATGTCCCCAAATGGGAACGCAAGGTCGCAAGAGAATAAAAGTCAACAGTTACTAAGTTATTTTGATTAACAAAAATATTATGTCTGCATTTGACAGTCAACTGAAAGCTGATTTTTCTAAATTGTTTGATTCAATATGATTTTGGTCTTCTTACATCTTACAGTGAGACAAAGCCTGCTGTGTCTATTTCAGCTCTTCTAATCTATGTTAATTTATATCCCACAATAAAAAACACAGAGTGCGTGATTAAGTGCTCTCAAAACAGTGTTATAGTCTTAAAAAAGTACGTTTGTGAAATTTATACTTAAAGAAATATATTTAAATAACTTATTTATTAATTATTTTCGTTTTATACCCTATGCAAATGAAATATATATCGAGGGCCATTTCATTCTTTTCCATATTCGAAAGTTGTTATGAAATTGACATTAACACCAGAGCAAAATCCTGATTTTATTAGTATGATTTCTGAGCTGTTTACTTTTATTTTCGATATTTTAACGCGAAAACTAAGTCTAGTTATGTGCAATGCTAATTTTATGTCCATAGTTACGCTACAACAGGAAAAAGAATCTGGGTTAATAAACAAAAGCAAAAGTGAAATAAACAGAATCTCTTATCTAGAGATCTGTAGAAATAACCTTACTATTTCTATCATACAATCTACTATCGCTAAGGCTATAGTTACGTGTCACTAGTACGAAACAATTCCCCGAGAGATTTCTGCGGATACGTTCGTGCCCATGACTTCACGTCCTAGACTTGTGTCGGTTTACTTTTTAATGCTCATTGACTTGGAGGAAGCAAATTGAATGGCTTAAACCAAGTACATTGCCCTAGATATGCATAAAATCAGGGCCGGATTTCCGGCAGGGCAAACAGGGCATGTGTCCCCCACTTTAAGGGACCCCAAATTTTCTACATGAGCATTTATGCTTAATACAACTGCCCCTAACTTTTCAATCTGAAGTTAACAAAAAAAATAAAATTCATGAACAGAAGTTTACTATGAAATTGTGTTTAAACTCTGAATTAATCACAATTCACAAAAATAGTTATTTTGATGCTTTCCAATCTAATTCGGCTATTTTCTGGTAAACACTGTAAGATAAGAAAATACACGCAAACATTTTATCGAGGTACGTTTTGGGGCCAACAAATTTGCTCGTGCCCTGGGCCCCTAAAGTTGTAAGTCGAGCCCTGCATACAATAACTTATGGACGATACGATAATTATCAAAGGAATAAGTTTTAGAAATGGGGTTATGAACCCGGGACTGAGAATTCTAAGCCATAACGGCATTAGTATTATTTTTTAATGTTCTTCTTAAGTATACCATTATTTATTGATCGATAAAGAAGGTGATTTTAGCAACATTTATTTATTAAATCCTAAAATTAACCTTAAATTGTAAAACTAATTCGTAAAATTAAGTTAATTAAGTTATTTACGTTTTTCTCTTTAAAATTACAAATAGATTAGATTATTGATTTTTCATTTTTTTTTCAAGACAGCGAAAAGAACAAGAACTGGTGCTTTCACACTTTTTAATCGTAATGAAATTGAATCAATGTAGTTTGTATTTGTAAATAGCTTACCAAATTTGTCCTTTGCTACTACGGACAAGACTGCAGGCACTCCCTCCAAATAGATTTCATCTGGTTTTGTCAGTTGAATCGATGTCGGAGTATCAGTGATCACTTCACATTGCAAAATTTTGTTTTCGGATTGTCCTTTAAAAAGAAAATAAAAATATACTGTAAAACTGTGTAACTGATTTATGTTTACGTTTAGAAAGAAAGGTATACAATACTAGAATTCGTAATAATTAATATTAAAACTAATGATTTCTGTCTGCTTTAATTCAGTATCATTTGTTTTCTCAATTAGTTATATGAAAAGAAGATTTGAATTCCAGTTCGGTATGATTAATTTTAATATGGTATTCATAGACAAAGAAGCAGAACGAAATTTCAAAGTATAATGAAGCAACGATCAAAACTATAAAAGTAGCAAACCGCCTAAAGTTTGTATGTAAAGCAATGTAATTTTTAAATGAGAAAAAAAACTTTAAAATAATAGAATAGCCACCATTTCCTACTTTTTTTTTCGTAGTATTTCAAAAGGTAATCACGATACAATTCTCCACCAATGTTAGAATATTGAGGCCGCCTCGGTGGCACACTCGTTAGGATTCTAGCCTTTGGAGCTGCTGAGGTCGGGTTCGAATCCCGGTCAGGCATGGATGTTTGTGACCGTCAATAAATGTTGTTATTTGTCTATGTGTTTGTGTCGTCTCTTTCTTTGTGTGTCTCTTGTGACTGTATCATTTCTTGGGGTTGAATACAATAGACCTAAGGTCGCAGTGTTCGGCGAACTTGCCCCCCACCAAAGAAGTCATAGAATATTGAGAACCAAGGTTCTTGTTTAATTATATCATTTTAGAATCTTTCTCCCAATTAAAACGTCCTTTTAGCTTATCCCTCTAATGCATACTGTTGCCATATGGCAACAAGTAACATAATCCACTTTATTCAATTAAAGTAGAGCTCCTTCTAAACAAATCTGTGTTTTTTACTCACCTATTACATTCCATTTTGAAGTTTTACTATTAACCCTCATGGATGACAGTAGTAAAAGTGTATTCAAAATTAAAGGGTGAAGTTATTAACTGTTGTGAAATTACGTCTGTGGCAGTATTCAAAGTATAAAAATATTAGTACTAAATACAAATACATTTTTTGAAAGAATAATCACAGTTCAAGAGAGTTATTTTAAAATATATTTAGTAGTTTTCTATTCATTCTTATCAAAATTGAAATTTTGTAGTTGGTTTTTGTTATATGGCAAAAATTTTAAAAAATGAAATTTGTATTTAAATGCAGTTACATTTTTTTCCGTATTGTTCCCATAATGTATATATGAGTATTAAAGATACAAATATATTTTTCCGGGATGAAAAAAAAATCATGCATTACAGGGTTAAGCTGATTTCAAAGCACCATCCAATATAAAATATATTTATTTAACGAGAAAATTCAAAATATTTTGTTCGGAGGAAATCTATGGAGTAGGACAATGAAACTATTGAAAGATAAAGTGCGATCGTAAGACAAACTGGTAAATCTTTTGGGTTCATTTCATATTACTCCTTCTCTCCATTATTTCAGTCAATTCCGTCAAACAAAATCTCATTGCTCTGTGACTGTTAAATTTTTGAATCATTCTGCCCAGTGGTTCTAATTTTACAGCCACATAAAATATTAAATATATTTACATTCCCACTTCATTTTAAAAGGCATACCTTCTCTTAAAAACATTTTAATGGATTTACCTATTTTTTATAAATATGTTTATAATTTATATTTAGAATAAAAACATGCATTGTATTTGATTGAAACTTTTTCTAATTAATTTAGTGCCTCGTAACGTTATTTGGACTAATTCAAAGCACATTTAAGCTTTCTTCATACTCGTACCTTTTGCTAATGCAATGACTTTTGTAGTGATTCGTGATGACGAACTGGACACAACAGAAACGATGGCTTCACTGCAGCAGTCTTCAGACACACAAATAGGATCAACAACAACTATATTTGGGTTAGTTGACTTCCTATAAAATAAAAAAAATAAGCGATGGAATGTTTAAAATAGGAATATTCCGGCTTGTGTGCTTAATTACAGACCCGCTTACAAGCCTTCCGTCAAGTAAGACAGACACAGAAAGAATTTTTACTGTCACAGAGAAAGGAAAGTACACCCAGGGAGAAGGTGGGAATCGAACCCGCAGCCGTTACAGCTCACAGACTGCTAGCGTAATGGTCCAAACCACATGGCCATCCATGTCCCATAACAAAATAGTGTTTAGAAGATATGAATTAGGTAATGTTTCCTAAGTGCCAGATGCCACAAATCTGTTAAAAGTTAGTCATAAACCCGTGTGAATAGTTTTATGAAACTTGTACATTTTAAATTCATGCAATGGTAAAAATAACTAAAAGACCTGCACAAGCACAATTTGTTATTTAGTTTTATTTTATTAAGGTGGACATGAAAATGAAAACTGAAAATGATTAAATCACAAAGGATTAAAAGCTTGCTCTTCTTCAAATCGCATTTTAGAAGTCCTGTATAAGAACCTTAAATAATCAGAATTTAAATTCAAATAGCACCATATTATTCGAAAACTTTCTTAAATATTAATACAATTTTGTGTAACAACAGGTTAACCTTCGGTAGCTAGAAGATGAAGAAACTCTCATTTTTTTTTTAATTATTAGAAATTACTAATCTATGACAAATGCCTTTTCATTAATGTATTCTTTTTTTTTTGTCTCAGTGACAGTTTGTCTTTTGATTTATCTTTTAGTGCCTTGTTACTATAACTCAAAAACCGTTTATCTTAAAATCAAAATTACAATTACATTTGGAGTTTGTTGATAGTTTTACAAATTTTCTTGCATAAAACTTAGCAAGAACATGTAATTTAAACTAATATATAACACATGAAAACTAATATATAGAACATGTAATTTAAATTACTATAACTCAAAAACCGTTTATCTTAAAATCAAATTTACAATTAAATTTGGAGGTTGTTGATAGTTTTACTAATTTTCTTGCATAAAACTTAGCAAGAACATATAATTTAAACTAATATATCATACATTTTACATTTAATAAAAATTTTCGAGATTTTATACATTAAAATAATCTAGCCTAAGTTTCATTTCCAGTATATTTCATTAAAATTTATTGATTTTAAAGACACTCGTTCACTTCCAATCGGGAGAATGGCTTTTATAAATAATTTTTTTAATAAAATGGTTTTTCTATAATGTTATAAATAAAATGGTCTAAGAAAAGTTTAAACATCATCATTCATCTAATGTTTTGTAGTCACATATTTTACAAAATAAATTTTAAACGAATTTGAATATATTTGATATGTACTATGTTTTCAATGTATAATTGATTCATAGAAAGCAATGATTCTGAAACCGTTTTTTAATGGTTTATTTCGCTCAAATTTTTGATGCACTAGAAATCCTATTTTATAGAAGGATATATAAAGCTTTTTGTTTTTAATTTGATGGTTTATTTCAAGGGGTGGGAGCGACGAAATTAGATGGGAGGTGGTATCCCCTAAGCTCCTCCCCGTCTACCGGCCCCTGACAAGACAAAATTAAGAACAAGAACTCACCATTCAAAGGAGCAATGTACTCCTCCAATGACAGATACAGTAATATTCGATGGAATTCCATAGTTATATGGCAGGAGTATCCGAGGAGGATACAACAACATCGTGGAGGTAGCATGTTTAGGCAACAAACAACAGATAGTCAACAATAACAGAGCCCACGCATATTTCATGGTTCCAAACAACATGACAACATGCGGTCGGCATCTCCACATGATTCCACGTGGAAGCTTGGTCGGCCTACCTGTAGCGGGGAATCTCCCAAACCTGTTCCATTCCGTTATACCTGAGCGAAGGTCACGGACAGGTAAATTCATTCTGGGGTGACGTCAGTATTACGAATTACTATGGAGAAGGGGAGACAGGAGAGTTTATAATGTAAAACAATAGCTACTTTGGAGGGGTTGTGAAGTTAGTTGAGGACTAGAGTTGCTGGGACAACTCCCTCTGAAGTTCTCTTATTTAGGATCTGTAGTTCGGAAGTTGCCAAAATTTCAGGGGTGTGGCCTGTAGCAGAGGTAAAAAAAATTGGTACAGATGATGTTATGTTGTTTTTTTAGAAACTTTTAAAAAATTGAATAGCTATGAAGAGGACGCAAATCTAAAAGGAATATGCGTTAAAAAATGGGTACGCAAACAATTTTTTTTTATAAAATGAAGCATTTCGTATCGAATCCGAGTAGTTAAGTTTTCATTTTATTTTTAAATTTAATTAAAACGAATTGAAGAGCTAAATTTTTTATTATCAATTCATAATGTGGTTGGTAAGTTGGTTGGTTGGTAGATATATATTTTCAGGCTTGTGTGCTTGGTCACAAGAACCCGCTAATAAAACATCGTCAAGTAGGACAACACAAGACACACACAAACACATATGACAGATGTTGCCATCTGTCGCCACCTCCGCAATTTAGACATGTCCCTGAAGGGGAGGGAAATTTTCTCCAGGGACCTGTACCCATGGGAAACTGCTCAATGACCGCCCACAGGACTTTCGGACCCAACAGATTTTACGAGCACGTACTCCGCATATACTCGACAAACACAAACATCCATGCCTGAACGGGATTCGAGCCCGGACCCAGTTGCACCAAAGGCTAACATTTTAACCTCTGCGCCGCCGGATCGGCAATTCATAGTGTGATGCGCGAGAGATTTTATTATGGAATAATCTCCAACTCTTTACAACGTCCTCGTTTTATAAAGAATACACTGTATTCTCCTTGATTGTACGGGAGAATATATTACATTATAAAATATATATATTTAGTCATTCCTCTTATTATTATGAGAGTTGGAAGTCAGCTAAAATCGTTGATTTCCAGTGATGATATTTTGTTTTCAGAAATCAGTTGTTTTTCTCTCATTGCATTTATCTCATTTCTGATATCAAAAGGAGCACAATTTTATATATTTCATAGTTTTGTGAAATTCAAAAATATTTGATATTCTTGTCTTTTTGATAAATAAAGAATATTTAATACCGAAAGGGTAAATCAAAGTACGGTTGGTTGGTTGGTTGATATACATATATTTTCAGGCTTGTGTGCTTGCTCAGAGAGCCGCTTATAAACCTTCGTCAAGTAAGACAGTCACAACACACACACACTCACACACACATGCACACATATACGTGACAGATGCTGCCATCTATCACGCGCCACCTCCACAATTTAGACATGTCCCTGAAGGGGAGGGAAATTTTCTCCAGGAACCTGTACCCATGGTAAACTGCGCAATGACCGACCACAGGACTTTCGGACCCAACAGATTTTACGAGCACGTACTCCGCATATACTATCGGTAGGTCTTCAGTGGCGACCGGGTCTCGAACTCTCAACCTTCCGATCTCAAGCTCGAGATCCTTTGACCACTAGGCTCCCTACAGCCCTCTCAAAGTACGGTTCACTCTCGCTTATTCGGCGCATTCAGTGCCGAAAAATCGTATTCCCGACAGGTGTCGGCTCGTCACTGGACTATAGTTCGAAATCGCAACACTAATAGCTCTCGTGTAGCTCAAGTGCAAAGAAGTTCAACTTAACTCAACCCAACTAGCTCGGTTTTTAGAAAACATCTGATTAAAGAGTGTGGTTGTGGTTTGGTGGTATTAAGATACTTCACGCTACATCGTTCCTGTTATATGTTCGTGTATTTTCTATCTTCTTCGAGGCAATTGATAGAGAGCCATTGATATATTAATGATGGCTCGGGATCGTTCTCGGATGTTTTTTTGATGACCATCTTATTACACAACGTCCGCTTGGACTTTTGGACCCACAGATTTACCGAGCCCGAACTCCCCGTATACTCGGTGGGTCTTTGGAGGGCACCACTTTTGTGAGTAAGGTATAACAGACATACTTAAAATATCGTATTTTAAGTAGATAAAACTTAACTATTACCGTTAATTGAAGCAACAGCGAAAATAATATACTACTATATCCAGTAATTTGCTGTTTGCCAACGAGTTTAGTTTAGTTTATATGTCAGCTAAAAATGTAAGTACATATATTTAATCTAAAGAAATCATTGCCTAAAATTACTAGGAATATAGTGCCATGATATCTTTTTTTTTGTATTACCGTTGTTGACACAGCTAGTTGGGCTGGACTAGGGTGACGATGAAGACAACCATTTGAATCGTTGAAATTTTCATATTATGCAGATGAGTTGAATTCCCTTGATATTTTTTCCTGTAAAGAGATAAAAGAGGAATCGTTTTCTATCAAAGTTAGATTGTTCTGGTCCGTTTGACATTTGCGCGCGTTAACCTATTTTTAAGTTGATTTTAAACTCATTACGTTGTATATTTCGCGTTACCTATTTTATGATAATAATTCTAAGAATTAGTGAGAGACTCGTGATTCAATATGACTGTTCACCAAAATGACGCTAAATTCGTTATCCGAAACTTGCAGTTTGAAGACATTCCTGAACTGGTATCTCTTCCTAAAACTGAAGGCCGAGAAATGGGTCAAGAATCTGAAATCCGGACGTGGCTTAACGTGGATCCCTTTGGAATCTTTGTCGCTGAAAAGGTTGATGACGGCGAAATTTGTGGGTGCTGCGCTGGAATAGCTCTATCTGACACTCATGGGTACATTGGTATGTATGTGGTTAAAGAAAGCTTCCGAGGATTTGGTTTGGGACGAGTGTTGTGGAATGCCGCTGTCAACCGCTTAGGTGATAGAAACACTAGCCTGAGCTCTGCTACAAAAATGCTGACGTTTTATCGAGAGAAAGCAGGCTTCTCCAAAACTGCATCCTGGACTGTGGACTTGTATACAGCGACGTCGCCTTCTTTGCCAACAAATATTTCACTCTCCCGTCCTCTACCCTTTACCATTCGTGTTCGTCCGGATGGTCCCTTCGTTCAACATGTACTCGACTATGACTTCTCGATTCACAAATATGATCGTTCTGTTGTTGTTAGAGAGACCATTGGAGAAGAAAGTACCCTTACCCTGATGTCTGTCAAGCCATGTATTGATAAGCGTCTACAAGCAACTGGATATGCATGCATGAAAAAAAGTTTGCAAGGACATTGGCTCATAGCTCCAGTGTATGCTGAAGACCACAATTCTGCCCGGTCATTGGTACACGGACTAATGAATGCATTGACAGTCGAACAACAAAACGAAGGAATAGTTGCAAAACTTGTGAGTTCCAACTTCGAGGCGGCAAAGCTCTTTCTACAACTCGGCATGAAGAAAACGGAGTACCAGCTTCGGCGACTCTTTACTAAAGAAGTGTTTGACATCCCAGAGAACAAAGTGTTTGCCTTGCAGTCATCTGTATTTTGCACAGAGTGAAACTGTTAAATTTCGACAGTCCTCTTCTGAAGAAAAAGTAACTATCATTTAAATGTATCGTATAATGTGAAATATGTTAATGCTTGCGCGATTATGTAGTTAGCACATGCTGTATTTAATATGGCCTAGAACTTTTATAGTACAATCACAGTTGATCTGTGTATTTCAAAGCTTCGTTGAACGGACCTTGACTACGGCCTTACTTAAGCTTTTTAGTAATGAAAATTCCATTAAATGGTAATCATTACAGTTGTATACCTTAATTTAATTGTTCTTGATTATTTACATGAATTTCTTTTATTGTATTGTATTTTAATAAAGCTTTTTTTATGCGTGCAAGTTATGTTTATTCAATTTCATTTTATACAACTAACTAGATTCAATGAAATAACCTACAAATTGGAAATTTAATTTTAGTTGATTGAAACTACTTGTTATTTTAATAACTGCATTAACTTAGTGACATAACAAAACCTTTATTTAAGAGACTAATTTAGAAATTTATCAGTGCTTGGACATTGGAACAGTGTTATCTTAATCGGACCCTTTGCATAAACTTCTGCTGAAAAACTTGTATTCAACTGCCCTTGATTATAATTTGTCGAGGGTAAAATTGTTTATATTTGGGTGTCGGCTCGTCACTTGACTGTGATTCTAAACTAGGACATCCTAATATAGCTAATAGCCTAGTACTACGATAATTTAACCTCACTCGGTGCATTATTGGCTGGCACACGTTCCTTAACGAATAAAAACGTTAGCTTTAAATTTGGCGGTTCGTTTTTGTGTAACGATTTCAAGTGTCGAGTACTATGACCTTAATATCTTTATCTTGTATTTTATTTATTTAGATAAACTGGAACAGAAAACTTATTTGAGCTTGCAGAATTTTCTTTTCAGTAGGTAATGGTATGAAGTATTACTGAAAGAAGTCTTTCTCACTATGATTCAACGATGTTTAGAACCACCCAACTATTTTTTTTTGTGCCAATTAAATGCTGAGTCTTTACTCAGTCAGGTCGTTGGATTCAACTGGAAATTAAACCTATTGTGCTATGCGTCTGAATATTCTAGTACTTTCTTCAGAAATGCAGATTAATTTTACAAGGATGAAGGATGTATATAGTTGTTGTACAATATTTCCAGTTGAGTGCAAATGTAAGTTTCACTTCAGTGCCAACATATTTACTATCGTAAATCTTTCAATTCAAACATTCAATTACATAACTTTATCAATACTTATACCAGTTAAGTGAAAGTAAAATTATTTCAAAATCTGATATCGCGACACTTAAGTTCATTGCGCTAAACAGTGACCTTCGGCCAAACTCACTTTGACGTAGAGGTATTAGGTAAGTCTTATTTTTCCTGTTTAGATTAGTCAATTCTTTGTTTATTATCCTTATCTGAAATATTTGGTGCGGAATGACTTTTGGTTTATTAAAATTCAGTGAAAGTTCAAGAAAGCCGTGAAATGTGGCGGATTATTCGTGCTTCCAAGTAATTGGACCTGTTAATAAAGTAGTATCGAATTTAATTTGTATAAACTATTCAAAATTGTGCACGAATAATTGAAAAGACATAACTTTTGGTTTTATTGTGCTTAAAATAAAAGGATATACAAATGTGTTCTTAGCCTAAAGTGACAACTCCCAACTCCCACATCCAACACTCAGCAGGCAAAAAATGACAACACCCTATTGAATCCTATTTCCCAAGGAAACGTACTTTTTTAGCATAATATGAAGTTTAGAAATACCGAGTGGTATATCTGCTATTCTTCACAAAATTTGAGAATGCTCTTTGAAATATTAATAATAAGTTGGCCAAAAGTTTTTTTTGTGCTTTTCAGTGGTGTTTATTTTAAGTAAACTTTATCTTTAACAATTCACCTTCATTTATCAAATCTTCCTTGCATGTAAGTTTTTTTTCTTGTGAACTATTCAATCGAACTAATTTGCTTTGTAAGAAAAAACATGTTAATGAAGAAAATATCTTTTATAGAAGTCTACCTAGTGCTTCCTCTGTGTTAATGAAAAAAAAACATTCATTCAATCATAATAAAATGAACAAAAACACATTTTTTTATGCACCCGTGCGATATTTAAAAACTACTATTTTTGACGCTTTTTTTTAATGAGCATTTTCTTTTTTCTTTTTGATTCCTGGGTCACAGTTTTACTTTAAATTCAGCTTTGTAAGGAGAGAACGTCTTATGATTCATCATACACATGAATGGAGCTCGTAACTCTTAAAGGTGGGTATACACGAAGAAACAAAGTCTGCTGGACTCGCCTTTTTTCTCCTCAGAGATTGGCGTTTATATGTCACGTGGTTACAGAGATCAAAAATGCACCAATCAATGAAGACTCAGTCTCTCCGTGTATGACTAGCTTTAACTTATGAATTGATGTTGTAGTTATTAACAGTTTTGGTTTTTCGTAAGATTTTGGGGATGCAAGAGCGGTGCTTAGAACGCTTGAGAGAAAGTAAGTGAATTCATTTTTCATTAAAAAATAAACACAAATTAGATATTATTTTGATAATGATTTATTGAAGCTCGCTTTAAAAATTTGCGTTTTATTTTATAAGTGCCTAAGTACAGCGGAGTATTCCCTCTATCCTTCCCAAATGTTAGTAAACAGTGACAATATTAGTTTTCAATTATTACATGAATGTTTTCGTTAAGATCATGCGATTAATATTTCGCATCTTATGACTAATATTTTAAGTTTGCCCTGTTGTTTTTAATGTAAACAGTGAAAGAGAAAGTGTCTTTTATTGTGTTGTGAAAGTGTTTCAATGAACATGTATTTTGCTGTGATTGTGTTCGTATTATCATTACGATTAAATAATCTCCTAACCAAATGTATAGTATTGCTATTTATATTTTTTTTACCAGTGGTATGTTCAATCCTGTAATTTGGTGAGTTAGTTAAATTAATAGAAGTATAAAGTATCTATGAAATACATATAGCCTGCTAACTGTTCAATATGTAATTTTTAAAAAGTTTTTCTGAAGTTAATAAGACTCTACTGCTTTTAAATACCTCATAATTATTAACAAGTAGAATAATAGTGAAATTATATGAAGATAGGATATTAAAGTAAGGGCATGAGAAGTGAATGAAATTAAGGTGATATTGACACTAAGTTGTCTAGCACTTGTAGTTTAAATGATAGTCTACTTGTGTATATTTGTTTGTTTAAATATGATCCAAATAATAAACTCAACCAAGCTGTCTCCCATTGATCTTTCCAAATTAGTTTCAATCTTTCTTAGGTAAACCTTCTGACACTGTAGACTTGATTATTCTAATATTATTTGGGTAGCTTGATGTTCATTCATATGCTCTCCCATGTATTTTAAATATCTTTGTAGATAATTAGTTACAAGCAATTTCAGTTATTATTATGGGTAAAATTGTGGCATTCCATTCATCCCAAAAAGGAAGCTGTTATTTCATTTTCTACTCATCTAAAAATAAAGTTTGGCCTTAGGAGGATGGGATTTTCCTATTAATCCAGTCAAACTTATAGCCAAATATACCTGTAGATAGCAAAATATGATGTGTTCTTTTATACTTAAGCTATAAATGAAGAATTATGCTCATTTAGTAAGATTTATTAGTATGTTTTATGTATTGAAATAGCCTTCGCTTATTTGAATAAAATATATACATCATTTCATTCACTAAACGGTCATTCAAAAAGCATTTTATGTTGGCCCTGCTGTTTTGAGTGATTTAATTTTCACATTTCAAAAAGGAAAAACAAATTGATTGAAGAATGAACTGTCATGAGTATACTTGTCAAATATGTATAGCTCCAACTCTTCTTGCGCTCTCATATTTTGACTGTGGTTTATAATACGAGGTCCATTGGCCAATAGCCTTAGCTCTTGTCTGATATTAACCAAACCTTCTGCACTTATTTTTAAAAAAAAAATAGTATTTATTGTTATGAACAATTAAGTAAAAAACATATTTAGATCTGAGGTCAGTAGGGAAAAATGAAAACAAACCAAGTAACATTCTTCAAGACGTTTTGACACTTTTCCAGACATCACATTTAAAAATTTAGTAAAATATATAAAATTTATACTTTTTTAAAATTTGTATCTTGTGTTAAATTCTGATAGTCAGTTCACGGTTTTATACACAGGTGGTTAACTTACACAATCGCTTTAAAGAACAAATTTGTGAAGTTTAAGATGTTGTCTGTCTTAAAAAAGAATAAAAATATAACTATTAGTTCTAGATTTGAGAAATTTATTTTTGGTATTAGTAAGGTCTCGTCAGTATCTTCAATGCATGTGTAAAATATTTGTTCTAGTATTTTTATATATTTTTGAATAACTATGCACCAAGGTGATGCTAAGATAGAATGATTCCAGGGTAAATAAATCTGGACTACCAGGTTAAAACTAATTTTAAAATTTTAATTATCTGGTACTTAATAAAAAAAATGAGGCTTCTACTTGTGATATCCAGGACATATAATCTCTTCAAGCCTGACCTTTAATTGGAAACATTTAACATTTGCCATTTCATAGTGCGTAAAGTTAAATAGTATTAGCTTTCCAAAAGTACCTGAAGTATAAAATTATAAATGAAGAGCTTAGAGGAAGAACAAGCTAAGTGACAAAAAAGGTGAAAACGAGAAAATAAGCTTTAAAGTTTTTCATTTACACATAGATGCTTTAAAAATGGCACTTGCGAAAGGTAAACAAGAAGCTCTAAAAGAATGAAAATAGCCTACTTCCCTGTTACTTAATACTCACTGTAATTCTTATACAGAAAACAAGTCGGTTTGCAACAGTTAATGTCATCAATAACTTCTAATCGTTTCTAAGTTTTATACACATTATAAAAAAAATTGCCTTACACAGCATCCAGCTACAATTTAAAATTCTAAAAGCCAAAATAAATATTTTAAATAGTTTTCTTTTGCAAATCAAATCTATATTTTTTATCGTCTGCTTGATTTATTTGTAGTTTGAAGAAAAACTAAAAATTTATTGATTAACAAAGCACGAAACTACTCCAAAATGCACAAAAAAATAAATGTAAATTAATATTAATCAGAATTCCATGCAAAAAATGCCTTGGTGCCTTCTTAGTAAGCAAATAATGATCAATCATAGAATCACATTGGACGTACAAAAAGTATAAAAATGTTGGATCTCAGAGGTCATACCTTTCTAACAATAAAAGAATTTTTGAGATATGATGAATTGAACTGATTTTGAAAGGGGGTACGTGCAGACATTGAGAGTATGTCGATACCTACTTTTTCTTTTTTCTTATTCTTTCGAATTAAACAAAGAAAAGAAGGCAAAAAATATTCTTACAACGATTCCCTCTTTTCATATAAATTTTATCTTTGAAGTAGTGAATAACATGCTCATTGACACAAAAATCCAATTAAAAAAAAAATGTCACTTAGCACGTACTTTCACTAAGCTCGTCAATACATAAGACTTAAGTATTTGAAGAACCTTTTTTTACAATTTCTATCCAATTCAATGAATATGTTTAATTCAATAACTACTGGACTTTTTGCTGGAATGCTAGGTAAAGTATAATATAATTCAATAAAACTTAAAATAACTATAAATTTAAAATGAAGTTGAACCCTGTTAATGTGAACTCGTAGGGAGCTTCCAAACTTTTCGTGCAAATCGAATTTCATGTTATTAGCTGTCAAGAATTGTTTTGCATTAAACCGGTGAATAGCTTCAAAACCAGGTATTAACTATGAAAAATTATTATAATTTCATAATGAAATACAATAATAATACCTATATACAATTAGTAACTCAATTAATAATGTTCTTTTGATGAACAGCAATTAAGAATGCATTTAACATTTGTCGTCATTTTAATTTTTGTTTTGAAAGACATAGACTGCTGCTTCCGATAATTTTGAATGAATATCAGGAGTTTAAATGCCACCACTTCTAATTTCATATGTTCTTTACCTTTGACCTCCATAGAGAAACACCTACGCTTCTCATGACACAATAGATCATCCCAAACTTGCCATTGGATTAAAATTGTTGAATCATGGAAGATTTTGTGATTTTCTCAGAAGTAGAAGACAATTTATACGTTTAGTTTCATTTGTTATTCAAACATTTGAATTACTAAGGGAGGTTAAACGGAATTTCGCCTAAATCGACTTTGCATTTTAAGTTTTTTACTCCTATTTGCTTCTTACTTGAAAGCAATATTGAAAAATCGCAAAAAACTCATTAATCTTAAAATCACGAAACTATACCTAGATTATTAATGTTTAACTATTGATTGTAACAAAGTAAGTGAGAAAAGAGAAAAAAAGCACATAAGCTGCCTTTTGATGCTGTAAACAATTTACTGATTTTTTGAAGAACAACTCTATCACGAAATACAACACTTTTTCTCCTATTTTTCAAAAGTTTGTTGTAGTAACATTCATTGCTTTGAGCTTTAGAATAATAGAAATTATTGCTTTTAAAATTAATTTTCTGGTCCAAGCTACACTGTACGACATGTGCAAAAGTTTCTTTAACTCTCTTTTTTTCATACTTTTATTTTGTTATAAGTATTCTTGTTCATTGCCAGGCATGTGTTCAATTGTATAAGAATTTATTTATTTTTATAAAATTTTGATATTTTTATCTGTACCAAAAACAATATTAAAATTTATAAATAATATATATTGCTATTTTAAATTTTTCTATTTATTTTCTTTCAGAAACGGAAATAAAACCAGATGGGAAAATGAGCTGACTTCCTAGCATCATAAAGATTTTCAGTTTTTGCTTATTATATACTATTTTTTATAGTAAAATAAATCAGTTACAAATGTGGAGAACATGACAATAGATAGTTTCTAATACGAACAAAATTGTGTAAGCACTTTATTCTATTATTTAAAAATAAGTTTCACTCGTTGAGTAAAAAAACATATGTTGGATTCTTTTTTATAAACTAAATAATTGTTGGTTGGATTAAATTTAAAATTATTGGGGGGGGGGGTGATTTCTGAAAACAATTGAGCTCATTTTATCTTTTATTTCCCAGTAAACAAAAAAAAGTATAAGTTGTTTTTGTCCAAATGTACCTCTTGAGTACTAATATCTCTGCATGCTGTTTTTTAGGTGTAGTCAGCATCTCTAGCTAAATATTATTTAGAATTTTTTCCAATTGTTATGAATGGAACATAAGGTTTTTGAAAAAACATATTTTTGATTCTAGTTTATACTGCTGGATATTGCAAAAAATGTAAATTTAAATTTCATTGTTAAATACTTGCTGTTTTTCTTATTCCTCAGATGTGGATGTGTACTGATTCATTATCTTTTTTAAGAAAAGTATAAATTCTATGTAAATATTTAAAGCTTTAAAGTCTCGTCCATTCTCCAAAAATGTTCTTTTGCGATATTTCAAGATAATCTTAAGACAATCACAAGATATTCTGAATTATATATATAAAAAAAAATAGAGGCCACTCACTCCAGGTCTTTAAATTTACATAAAAATAACCAAAATAATGTAACATTTAATTTAGTATCTTTAAAAGAGTTTCTGCGCTCAAAGTGCTATTTTTCATTTATGAAATTCAATAATCATAAATAAACCTTAAAATATCTGCAAAATTCTATTTTGTTATTTCAATAGCTGACCAGAGCAAAATCAAAAATTGATACAATCTAATGCATGAAACAATACATATATAGCTTTCAAAGATAAAATAATGGTTAATGTCACATTATTTTGGTCATTTTTACTCAAATTAGTAAATTACTTTGAAGGGCCTAAAAATATTTTTTTTGAAATTCTGAAAAATCGGTGTCTTATACTCACCAAACAAACATTTTAAAAGGACTTCATCATTTTAAAAGTTGAATTTTTGGGGACACCTTATTTTATTTTCATTTTGTTGTCTACAAATAATTAAGAATATTATTTTTTTAGATGGCATATTTGCACTATGTTTGCATTATTATTTGACTATGAATTGGTGATACTTTCAAATGAAGGTAGAAATGCGATATCGCATGCGTAATGGCAGCAAGGAATTCTGTAAAACAACCTACAACAATTGGTGGCCAAACTGATCAAACTGAAAAACCTAGTAGTACACTTAAGGTAATAAGATATTGTTTGTATAAGGTGTTAGTCCTTGTATTCATATGTACCTAGATATTTATAAAATAAACTTTGTTTTATTTTCTAATACACTATTTAATTTCATAATTACAGTAAATAAAATGTATGTATATATTTTTTTCAGAGACATCCAAAAATGGAGCTCAGTAAACCTGATCTTTTGCAACTCTTAGGAGTTTTGGAAGGTGAACTTCAAGCAAGAGAGATAGTCATTGCTGTACTTAAGGTTAGTATTTTGAAAAAAAAAAAAAAAAAAAAAAAAATCTGAGTTGTTTGTCAAAATGTTCTTCCAATGTTAGGCATATATACAAAAATTTTTAAAGAATTTTTAACCTTGTAATGCTATTCCTTGAAACTTTCATACATAATGTTACATTTCGTATATTTAAAATTTTCCATAGACTTGTTGGCTACCCTGAATTTTCATGTATTTTTAAAAAAGCAATTTTATTAATTTTTTTAGCCTCATTGACCCTTTTTAAAAGTTTCAGAGAGCAAAAAGTTGTATAATGTAAAATAAGTCGACTCAATCTAGAAGTTATAATAATCTATTTCATTTCCATTTTTTTTACCTTACTTAAGTCAATGAATACATTTAATAATGTAAGAGAATAAGTTACTCATAATTTTGGCAGTTTCCATAAGTTACTAGAGTAAGCAAAATATTTGTGTCTTATTTTGTCTGTACTGGATTGCTTTTAGAAATAATTTTTTTTATTGGTAGGTTATTATTATTTTTTTTGTTGACAAATTAAGGCTTTCTCTTTTTCATTCATAGAAACAAAATGTCACATTTTTATATCACCTAAGTAAGTAGAAAGAAGCTTTCTATAAACACATCAATCTGTTAAGCTGGCCACAGAAGCTGTTAAGAGACAAAGTTCTCTTTAGGCATAACATTCTTCATACTTAGCTCTATGAAGTATTTAGTAGAATATCAAAAATCTGGAAATGTGTGACAATTCGAAAGAAGGATATTTAAAATGCTGCCACTTCAAAAGATCCAAATAAATAGTACAACACTTTAATTAGCAGAATTTTGTAAAATATTATTAAAATTATAGTATAGTTTGTATTAGTTTTGAAATCCATTAACTGTTCTTTATGAGGTTGCAAATATGTGTTTTCCAATTTTTTTATGATTTAAATTTTACACACTTCATCATGTGTTGTAGCATAATTAGATACCCTTACTTGCACATATCATTTTCCTATGGTACTTCAAACAAACCTCATCACATTTCCTTTCATCTCTTCACTATACAAATTTGGAACTTTTTTTATCGCTCCAAGTTATATTATATATATTTCAAACTTTTAGGCTGAGCAGGTGAAGCAATTATTGTATCCAAAGAGAAAAGCAGCTTCTGTGAATGATCCATGGGCAGCACTTCAGCGAGACTGCCTAGGAGCTTTTGATGCTACTTTTGATGAGGCAACTGTTAAAAACTTATATGGTATGCAGTTATCGCAGCTGGAAAATTTCTTAAAGCAGCATAAAGTAGCTCAAACCAAATTAAAACAACAATTACAAGAGGCTGAACAACGGTGTGAAAAGGTATGTAGTCCAGCTCCAAATTGATAGATTTTCCTTTTGTCTATTTTTTTACATCAAGCATATCCAAATATAGTGTTGGAAATTGCATAACTTGTTGACATTTTAGGTACTTGAGAACACTTTTTTAAATACTATTTGCATTCGTATTTCAATTACGTCTAAAACCAAAACAATTGTACTAAAGTTTCATTTTATAAAAATCCAAATATTTCTATATTTTATAATATTAATTGCTTGTATTACTAATATAATTAGGGGAACACAGGGGCTAGTGAGATGTAGGGCTAATGGGATAAAGGGCTGAAAATTGGTGAGAATATGTTTTTTTTTACAAATATTTCTGCTATACAGCATTTTAACAGTTAGGCTTCATATTTTAACAACCATAGATCAGCCATTAAAAGCATATGTTGAAGTTTAGAGAAACATTTTTGTTTTAGGGGAATTTAAAGCAAGTTAATTTTTTTTTGTTCAACTTTTATAGTATAAAATAAAAACTTTCTATGAATTAAACTATAGTTGAGGTAGAAGACATATCATAGATAAAGGTATATGTCAAATACTGTGGTGAAATACATATGGTTCCTGTGTTGGATCATTTATAAATACCACTGTGGGATTCAATGGGACAGCAACTGTGAGGTCAAATAAGACAAGGATAAACCTTGGTTTTTATGTTTTTCTTAACGAATCTTTGATATCTTATTCAGTCAAAATCTCCAAAAACTTTTAATTTTAAACTTTTTATTGTCCTATAATGAGTGAAAGTTGGCTTTATTGATGATGGTATTTTGCCTCTTGAAAATTCATTAATTATATCTGAACAGAGCTTGGTGATCTAAATAAGTGTGAGCTTGGTGATATAAATAATTGTGAGCTTGGTGAAGATAAATTTTTTAGTGTTGGTAAAATTTCCTAGAAAGCAAACTATTTTTCATTATGTTGGATTGATTTCTGAGAAAGCAATGACCTTAGCATAAGCATTTTGAAGAAAAAAATACTGTCTTTTTGAATTCACATATACTAAAAAAATGAGTTTTTTTTAATCAATTTAGAAGACCTTGTTACTAAACTATACTTTCCAGTGATTAGACAAAAACTATGTGAGTTGATTTTGAGTTTTAACTTTCATATTTCACCTTCCTATGTGAAATAACCTTTTAAAAAAACTAAATATTCATTATGTATACATTTACATAAATAGTGTTTGCTTTCAAATTTTATTTTCATGTCCTTTCCTGATACTGTCTCCAACTTTTTGATATTTAATTAAGATAATATTTACCACGTCTCATTTACCCTGCATCCTGTCCCAATCCACTCCACAGATGGGGCAAATGGGACATTTACATGTTTGTTTAAAGTGTTCAACTACTAAAATATGGAAATGTTTCTACATCCTAATGACTTTTTAAACATATGAATTTTCAGTTTCTGAGCTTGTAAAAATATAAATTAAAATATGTGTATTTTTGCTGTGATACAGAGGTTAATTAAAATATATCCCTTGTGTACCCGCTCTCTCCTGTATTATAATTATATGATAATGATTGCAAAGATTTAGTTTTAAAATTAACTATATCAATCTCTTAACGCTTGTAGCTTAACACTATGTTTTCTCTAGCTTCTTTCAGAATTAGAAGATGAAAAACGTAAACATGCTCAAGATACAGCTCAAGGGGATGATGTTACTTATTTACTTGAAAAAGAGCGAGAACGTTTGCATCAAGAAAATGAATTTGAACGCCAACAGAACAGATGTATGGAAAAGGATATAAAATGTCTTACAGAAACATTAGAACAAGAAAGAGTAAGACAAAAACAGATGGTTCTGCTACTTTTAGCAGAAAGAAAAAGATTAATTTTTCGCTATGCCGAGGAAAAACAAAAATCTGACAGGTTGTCCCAGGTACAGATAATTTCCATTATTGTTTCCGATTATAAAAGTGTTATTTTTAATGAAGGTAACTCCTGTTTTTCCGGAATGGTCAAGCACTTGACTTTTCCTCAAAATTGGATTTAACTGTTAATCGAAAGTCGCTAAATAGGGTTGCCAATAAATGCTGTTTTTTCCCGGAACTTAAGTTTGATTGCGAATGAGCAATGTTGCATTTATAAATATAATACAATTAGTATAGTAATACATTTGTTTAGTGTTTAATCTTGACTCAATTTACTATTTTTAAAAATTGACTTGAATTTGATGATTGCCATATAGCACATTTGCAAAATAAAAATTCTAGTTTATTGCTCTGAGTAGTTGTAAAAGGCAGTTGTTCAAAGCTATAATAGAATCTCTAGAATTATTAGTCTCCCCTGATAAGCTAAATAAGTTTAAGGTTTTAAAATATTTTCATTTTTTTACTAAAATGTGATCAAAATCCGGATAGTATCCTAAACAATTAAAAAAAGTGAAACCGTTCCAAAACTTTGAATGATCGGTGTATAAAATTGAGCAAATGTAAAAAAAAAATCATAAGTGGATAACCTAACGATGCAAGAAAGCTGGAACTCTCCAAGAATTTAGTGCCTGATAGAGGACAGATTCTACCAAGATTTTTTAAATTTCACATGTATGCCAACGTCGTAAATGCAATTTCTTTAAACATTAAATTTTTATCAATCTCTACGGTTTTGAGCTCAGTTTAAAAAATGATGTCTATTTCAGTTTTGAATACCGATCATTTATGAAAGTAGCCTTGAATAGTTTGCCGTCCTAATTCTAATTGTTCTTAAAAATCTTTAGAAATTTGTTTAGGTCTGTTTAAAAGATACTATAGGTCTGTGACCTTGTGATTCCAGGGACACAATTTTGACCTTAAGTACTTATTTTTAGTTGGATAATTTAAAGTTGCACTATTGTTACAGGAGATTAGAGGGATAGTTTTAAGTGCTACATAATTTTCATCTGTGGTCCATTTTACCTGACCCAAGCCTCAACTGTCACTTAATGCTACCATATATTCATACAGCAAAACCATTCATCTTAGCACATCCTTAAGTTGATTTAAATTGAGTGAATTAAGCTAGCCATTCATTCAGGATAGATACGCCATAGTTATATTGTATTGGTGTACATTTGTCTAAATGTTCTCAAATTGCCAAACTATTTTTCAAAATGTTCTGATAATGATAAAAAGAATTAGATTTTTAGTTCGTGTTATGCTGCATTCCTCGTAAGACTAATTTTATGCCTTATCTCAAAATGTAATAGGAAAAAAGAAATATTTTAAATGCAGTTTTGGTAAACTAATTATAAAGAAATATAATTTGAAGTGGTACTTATTTTGTATTGAAGTTGTATATATATATCTTTTTGACTGCCTTATATACATTTAATGTGTCCTTTTTGTTGAATTTTTTTTATTAAGCCGAATCTAAGAAACTAAAAAGCTTAAATAGTGACGAAACTATTTTTAAGTTACCTTTGTTTTTTTTATTTATTCGGCTTAAGGTTAATTTAAGTTATGTCTTGAGGAAAATGTTTATAATATTAATGGTTACAAGTTTTGTTTGAATTAAAATAATCATTACATTAAGATCACTCATTTCTCAAAATATGTCGACATGTTTTTTATAATATTTATTACAAAATTTAGTACAATATTTTAAAAACAATTTAGGATATTTTATATCTAAATAAATGCATATTTAATTGTTGCATCACAAACTTTGTACTTAGCAATGGTTTTTTACCTTTTAGTTTAAGTACACTGCTCAAAACAATTAAGGGAATGCATGGTTTAAACCATTTCGCCCCCAATGATTCCATTTGGTAGCATCAGCTTCCGATTATTTTTCTCACTAAGTTGAACTCTTACTTATTTATCGTTAGATGGAAGAATCAAGTCTTTTGAAGAATTAAAATAATGTTTGTTTTAATTGAATGAAAATTTGAAAAACATGGTAAAATAAAATTCACTCCCAAAAACTTTTATGAAATAAATTGACCCTAAATTCTTCACGCTTGCATTCTTAGAAGTCTAAAATTTGATTTTACCTTTTTTTACAATTAAAATTTTAAAAAAAATAGTGTTATAATTTATTCAAAATTTATGGTTCCAATTTTTTCTCCTTAAATTTTAATTTAAAAAAAATTATTTCCTTATTATTTTATTAGATTTATGTCCCTGTTTTTTTACCAATCTGGATGCATAAGGAATCTATTTCACAAATTTTAGTTTCTTTTAATTAAAAATAATAAGTTGGAACTGGACGGGTATACAAAAGTACGCAAAGTGCTCCCTTAATTGTTTTGAGCAGTGTAGTTCCATTATTTCTCTCTTTTTTTTTTTTGTTAGATCTGTAATTGCATGATTATTATTTATAATATATAGTGATGGGAATATGCCAAGGCCCTATTAAGCTCTTCACAACTATGCTTTTTTAAAAATAAAACTAGCAATAACTTTTGAACCACTTTTAATAAGCTTTAACTTATATTTAAATAGTAATACTCAATTGCAACTAACACATAAATAAATTTTTAAAGCAATCAAAAACTAAGAAAAAGGTTTAACACATAATTTTCCCCATAGAATTTTTTGTTGTTAAAACAATGGTGTAAACATTACATTTCCCTCTCATTGGGTATCATTATTTTGGTTATGAAGCTGGCGAAACAATCTAAAAAATTAAATAGTGTTTATTAAACAGTTAAAACAAGTAAAATATTTGTAAATGTTTAACTATTTTTTTAAAAAAAATTAACTAACCCATTTGATCAATTATGTACTTGAGTTCATGAACAAGTGTTAAAAAGAAGCATTTGTTTGTCAATAAATTTAAATGTTCTCAGAAATAATTGGATATTTCCTTTAAATAATAAGATAATTCTCTGAAGTTTATGAAGATCTGGGACTTTTAAAATTTTTTGACCATTTATTTGCCTTTGCATTTTCTTAGAAATTTACCTTAACTTTTACTTGGGCATTTGCCCAAAATTATAAATAAATGCCGAAGGATTTTACATCACTAACTCTATGCAAAGAAAGTGTAAAATTCCAATTTTATTTTACATTACAAAAATATAAAATATATCTATGCTAAATACATCTATCTTTTAGATACTTTGCGATGAAAAAGGAAGAATTGCTGACATGGTTGATGGTTTGGAAGAAGAAAGCAAAAAATCTTTGCAAATGGAAGCAGAACTAGAAAGACAGTTATGTGAATTTGAAATAGAAAAAGAACAGTTTAAAGCTGAAATCGCAGAATTTGAGGCAAGAAATAATGAATTGACTCTTGAAGTTCAAAAACTTCAAGAAGAGCTTGAATCTCAGAAACAATTAGCTTCTAGTCTTAACTCTCAAGCACAACTAGGGGAAGGTGTGAGAAGTACTATAGTTACAATGGTTTCAACACCTCCTATTCGTGCTGTGCCCACTATTTCTCCTACAGTAAGTCCCCCTAGAGGTGTAGCTCGAGCTGTTTGTCCCAAAGTTGGACCTGCCCCTGCTACTCCTGCTAAGCCCCCAGGCCTTATACCTCAATCTTCCGTAAAACTGAACCAAGGTAAGCCCATATCTTCTAGTGCAGCTATTTCACCAATATGCAGTCCCCCACAAGCAACACCTGGATCAAAGAGTTCTCCCAAACCTGCAAAGTCTGACTCTCAAGCTCCCTTAATGTCTCCTTCAGTCACAGAGAATGTAGCTACTGTACTTCAAGTTACATCTCCAACTCCACAATATGCTGAAAGTCCAATATCACCAATGGAAGGGGATAAGACCATTGGGGATTCCACAGCTTTGAAAGGCTTTGGTGTTAAAGCTTCTTCTGTACCTGTACATAAACCTGCGGCAGCAGTAGCATCGAATGTCAATGCAAAGAAGTTATCTATGGGAAGAGGGGCCCCTCCACCCATTCCTCCAAATAAGCCAGTACTGCCCCCTCAAGCCCTTCATAGGAAAGACACAGGATCCAAGCCCCCTGTTCCACCAAGGTCTGATGTCACCCCGGAAAATGTTTCTGATAAAAGGGCTGGAGTGCCGCCTCGATATGTTGGAGTGCCTAAGGCAGCTGCAGAAGATATTCCTGCTGAAAAAGAAGAAACTCAGGTGGGTGGTAATAATGAGACGAATTCCACCAATCATTCTATTTATTCAGTCAATTCTAGTAACAATATTGGTCCAGAAGTACTAGGTCAAGAATTGGCCGATTTTCAACAAATTCTTGTCTCTATGGCATCTAATAAACATTCAAATTCTATCAAAAGTTCTGAATGAATAATTCATAGTTTTACAAATGGAAGGTGCTAGAAAAAGTCGTCCAACATGGGCAGCTTAGTTATTAGTTAGATTTTACTTGGTACATAAGTAATTAATTAAATATTGTACAAAAGATACTGTCTCAAAACTTGGGTCTTATTAAACTTATTTGGGTCTTATTAAAGAGATTGGGAATGGTTTATAAGAACGTCTTTCAAAAATACTTGAAGTACACATTTTGATAAACATACGTAAAGGAATTATGTAGAAAGATACATATTGAATGCAATAGGTTTTTTTTTTTTGGTAACCTGCTTTGCAAATAGTTTTTAATTTTTATTTTTTAGATTTTTTTCAACATTTAAGAGCCACAATAATTTTTATAGCAGAACACACCAATATGCAAAAGCTAAGCAAACTATTTTCAAAAATAAATGTATAAGTCTTTTAAAAAAAAATCTCTGTTCATTAATGCAAGTCAACAAAAATATAGTTATGAAATTTGTTAAGGAATTATAGTTTATTTAAGAGGAATATAGTAAATCTGTAAGAATATAATTACAAAATTGTCAAAATAAGTCAAAATGTCCAGTGCAAGTCTTGCTTCAGTTTTAGTAAATTTATCTTTTTTTAAATAGTTGTACAAATACTTTGAATGAAGATAGTAGTTGCAGCAAAATAAATTAAAAATCCTCAAATGAAAAATATTTTCATATCAATTGTTGTAGTGTTTTGTGATAATACTGTTTATTACTTAAAATCTAAACTTTTACTTAAATGCAAGATTTTTTTTGTTCTTTGATATTATTATAATTAGAAATTCAATGATATTTTACCTCTACTTGTATTGCATACATAAATTTTTGTTTTGCCAGTTTTTTTGCTTTATGTATATGGGCACTCTTTGTTTATATATCATTTATGCTGAAACTTATATTTTATGGCTTATAATCTAATTTTTGCTAATTGGTGTGATTGCTTAAGGCCAGTGTATGTTCACTAATATTTATTAATGAACTTGTGTCCATATAATCTTAACTATTCATCTAATCTTTGTAATAGTTCTTTTTAGTCAAATTATCAGAGCTTTGTGTATTCTGAAAGGGATTTAAAATTGAAAAAAATAGCAGATTATATCATAAACTATTTTGCATTTAAAAACTTTTCTTATAGCCAAAGTAATGATCAGTGGAGTTTTATACTAAATAAGTTTATTAATGAATCATAATTTGTATCCAATTTGTGTAAATTAAGCATGCCTGAGTACATATATTAAAACAAACTTATTTTACTTTTTGTGAAGCTTTCGTCCTACATAAAATTTTATTCCTACTTTTATTTTTGAGTTGTTGTTTCACACCTAAGGTGTCATTTTTTTTCTCGTATAGTTAGGTATTGCAATTTTAATGCTTTACTGTTATTTGTTTTAATTTGATGGCATTTGTTGTGTAAGTGCAAATTGTGTAAGCAGCTAAATATTGTCTTCCTCTTGTAGGAATCTTCCCTAAATCCTTTCACCAATAGTTCGTGAGTAGCTCAATAAAAAAAACGGACCAATAAAAAATTACTAATTATACATATTTTTTTTAAGTAAAGAAAAGTTTCTCACTGCTTAGCCCTTCATCTATATTTTCATTGACACAAAACTGCAAATTATTCTTAAGTCATAATTTACAATACAGATAATTTGCAATAAAATTTAAACTACTTTTTTAGGCAATTGCACAGATAATAACAGTGTTATTTAAAGGCTTTTATAAAAACTAACCTATAGGTTTTATGAGGCAAAAAAAAAAATAAGTATGCTTTTTAACCTTTGCCTTCAAATTTTTTTAATAAAAGGCCAAACACATAGTACAAATAGTGCTTTGGAAAATTTAAAACCTATTCTGTTAGTTTACTGCCCAAAATAATTTTATATTTTAATTATTTAAAAAAAAAAGGTTTTCATGTTTTCTAGTTTTTATTAACCTGGCCAAATTCTACATTGAATTTTGGAATTTCGTTTTTTTCTTTAATTGTTATTACTATTTACCAGTTTTTTATTAAGATTTCTTCGCGTCTTCCGTGTATGTAAGAATCTAACTTTTGCTTGCCTGTTTACTTTAGTTTTGCATATTTAGATATAATGAAAATGAAAATAATAATTGCTTGCAGAAATTATATATTTTGGGAAAATGAAAATTTATTAATTAATCTTAAACCTTCAAAACGCAGCTCCAGGATTTTTTTTTAATATACAAGCCATGTTTATATGTGTTTTCTTTTATAAATCTTTACAATGATCTGAGTTTTACTATAAAAGGCTTATTTTTTCATGATTATGAAACGATCAAAATACTATTTATTTGGTTGTTAAATATTGTTTGGCAGTTAGTAGTTGTTTCAAAACTACATTGACAGTTATGATTTTATACTTGTACCTCTTGCGTTATAGTGTAATCTGATTCAATCTACTTAATTTCTTTGAATATTTAAAACAATATTGATAAATATTGTATTTTCCTTTGAGTAACCAAATTCTTGAGAAACCAAATGCTTGAGAAAGGTAGTATTTTTCATGTATTTATTTGATTAAGAGTGTGCATACTTAGAAAATAATTATAAATCATAAACATTTGTGTATATTTTAAGGGAGATTTAACACAATTATTAAAATATAAGCTATTTTTATGTTTTTTCTTAAATATTTTTTCTATTTTACTTGAGTACTTTAAACTTTTTATGAATATTTATGTTAAAAATCGTAAATCAAAATTTTTAATAAATTATACGTGTTGCACTTCTAGGCATGTACTTTTCTTTTGGCATGTTTAATATTATTTTTCACAAAATTTGCATGTATACTTGTTTTGATTTGTGCTATATCAATTATTGAATAAATATGTTATGAAATTCAATTATCTTTTCTTATTATTTGTTTATTTTAGCTATGTTACTTTTATTTTTCAAACTTAAAAAAATAATCTGGTTTTAGTATATTTATTTTTATTTATGGATTGTCCAAAGTTTTGGTGCTTACAAGTAAATAGTAAAAGCACCAATAATTAAAACATAAAAGCTTAGATATAAAGTACAGTAGAATATTGCATTGGAAGGCAACTAATAACACAAATATTTCAATATAGTAAATGTAGTTTACTTTTAAACATTAATTTATTTTTGATAAAGTACCTACCCTAAATGCAGTTACAATTTACAAATATGAAGTACCCAATTATAAAAGTAAGACTATTGTAAAAATTGTTTTCAAAATTTTGTAAAAAAGGTCATATTTAGGGGAGTTGGATGGTTTCATCTGGCCCATGTTAATTTTCCTAATTAAGGAACATTTTTCTCGGGAACTAGAGATTATGAGATGAACATTTTTAAATTTTGTTCTTTATGTATAACTCGTTGATTCTAACTGAGGAATTTTAAATACTCTGCTAAAAAAATTAACTTTAAATCTGATTTTTTTGTGTTTTTTATTACATATTTTTAAAAAAATCACTGTAAAAGTTTTTTTTTTTTTACTTTGAAATATTCTCACTTTAAACTATAAAGCTATATGTGAGGAACAAAATATCAAAAAGTTCATAATGATATCTCATATAGTTCTTGAGAAAAATGTTCCTGCAGTTACGAAAATTAACACGGGCGAGAGAGAACCATCCGACTCCTCTTAAGGAAGTAGGTCTGAGTAATTTTTCAGTATTTATATTTGAAGAGCTTAGTGGAAGAACGTGCTAAGTGACATTTATAAAAAACATGAGATTTTTGTGCCAATTAACATATTACTAACTTCTTAAGGTAGGCGAATACCCAAGGTTCTAAAATTTTTACTATTACTTTAATCTTTTCCAAATTTGGCATAGTGATTTCAAATATAATGAACAATGCTTTTTGGGCAATTTTTTTTATTTAAATATAATTCATTTATTTTAAACGGTGTTTTTCAACTAAAAAAAGGGGTTTACGCCAACACTTCTAGCATAAATAGTTTTACATTAATTTACCTGAAATTTTTCACAGATGCTATTTCAATATATATCTGTGCCATGAACCTCTAACATCTGGTGTAAGTATACAAGTTTTTTTTTTTTAAATGTCCAAGTGTAAGTTGATCGAAAAAAATCCTTTTTTTGTGGTTAATTTATAACATTTTTCTTAACTTTTTTTCTTGTAATTTGTATGTAACTCTAGAGGGTCATTGCATGTATCAGTTCAAAACTAAGAATTTAACACATAATAAATGTTCATAGGATGAAAATTCAATGTGGTATACTTGTTGGCGTAAACCTCTTTTTTAGTAGAAAAACACCGTTTAAAATAAATAAGTTATATTTAAATAAAAACAAAAGCCTAAATAGTATTATTCATTACATTTGAAATCACTATGCCAAATTTGGAAAAGATTAAAGTAATAGTAAAAATTTTAGAATTTTGGGAAATTTTGGGTATTCGCCTACCTTAAACGATATTAAGAATCCATTTATTCCTAAACTTTAAATTGAGTATATTTTTAACGCTTTCCAAGTACTGTTTTCAATGGATCTGAGGGCAAACGAAAAACTTAAACGCCCATTTTCTCGTTTTTACCGTTTTGTCACTTAGCGCGTTCCTCCACTAAGGTCTTCATTTGTGTAAGAGCATGTTAAATGTCGAATTTCGTCTAAATGTTTAAATAAATCCAGTTGAATAAAAATGTTAAAATATGGGTAGGTCATGACCTAGGGTAGTATTTTAGTAGAACAATTAGAGTAATAAATAGATATGCAAAGACAACCTAACGCATTATATTTCTTAACACTACTTTGTCGCTTTTCTTATCTTTTCACCACTGAATTTTCTTGATGTTTCAACTATCATTTTCTTATACTTCTTCAATATAAAAAGTCGTTTTTTAAAAATTTATTTAGAGTGCACCCGTTCATTGATTTGCACTATTATACCACATAATCTGCTATACAATATAAAACTAAATATCTAGAATGCATATAATACACGTTTCCTCTCTATTTTTACTTTGACTTTCAAAATATATATAAATACTTACATACATATTTTGACATCAAATGTATATCAAAGTAGCGGGGAATTTTTCAAATAAATGTCAAAGGCGGAATGATCAACCTTTATCTATAATCAAGGTTTAAAATTCATGCTTGGGGATGTAAAAGTTCAAATTACTCACATATTTCTCTTTTAACATGGGTCCAACAATGATATTTTTTGTACACATATTTATTGTAAATTTGAAAAAATGTATATCATAAGCAAAGTGAATAATATTTTTGTATAAGCAGACAAAAATTAAATTTCTTGAAGAGGTTCTGCTCTACCCGGTTTTTACCCAGGAACCAGCCTCCTTCTTGCAAGCCCAATACTTAACCGTCTGCGACAAAGTACTTTGTCTTTCGCGCGGGCTAGTATTGGGTTTTTGTGTGACCACCACAGTACTCCCCTTCCAGTGAGTTGGAGGACTCGGTAGCGAAGGCCAGTATTTTGTTTTTGTGTTGACCGCCATACTCTCATACGAGCGTAAATTGAAAAGAGAATTTTATGAAAAGCCAATTTCTCTGTTTAGCTTTAAAATACGTTATTTTTTTGCTTTGAATGTTGAACTTTTTTGACTTACACTTGTTTGCCACCGAAACTCAATAGAATTTTTTTTTGAGGATTGTTTATCAGGCAATTTTTATATATATTTTTTCTCATTTTTGTTAGGGGAGAGTTCACATTGATTTGGATGTTTAAGGGAAAATTAATAAATAGAAGGGATACAACTATGTGTTTTGATGAAGGATTTGAAGAAAACAACGTAAAAGAATGCACACCTATTTCATTCGTATAACCAGTGTGAAAAACAAAGCTCATAATTTTCTGAATACAAGCTACTCGTATTTACGAAACTTCATTGAAAACAGTTCTTACAATTTTAGTTGTTTCTATTTTCTAATAAAAAAAAGTTTCTTAACTTTCAAAACTAACGAAACAAATATTAATGAAATCCATTAAATTCTACAGCATTATTAGGTGTATTATCAAGAACACACCTAAAAAATTCATTCAAACTTATAAAAAATGATAACTACAGCACATTTACAGACAAATATTTTAATGCCTAAGTACTTCAGAGCATATTGTGTATATTTTTGCAATGTTATTCTAAAAACACAGTGATTATAACATGTTAATTCTATTTTTTTTTTCTTCTAGGAAACGTGATAGAATGTCAAAGTAGAAGACTTCTTCCAATACTTATTATTTAAGAACCTCAAATATCATGACAACTTGACTGTTGAATTACTTATGTTTTACTTGTTGGTTAACTGTTAGCTGAATAGCTCAACTTTATAATTTTATGTAAGGACCAGTACAAATATTACAAAGCAGTTTTGTATGACATCATTATATTTGAATGGTAGTATAAATACACGTTTACTTTCTAGCACAAATTAAGGGCTACCTGGAAAATAACTTTTACAGGTGCATTTATACAAGGTGTTTTGAAAATAACTATCTTGTTTAAAAATTATTTAATAAGTTAACTAGGTAACTTTCACCTATGTTCAATTTTTCAACTATCAATCCGTGAAGTCGAAAATTGTTTTGTACAATTTAAATTGTTCATTTTTGGCAATAGTAAGCATTTTAGATTATTTGGGAAACTGATTGACTATTCGAAAATCACCAAAAGATAAAAAAAAGTAGTATGTGACAAAATATATATATATATATATATATATATATATATATATATATATATATATATATATATATATATATATATATATATATATATATATATATTTCAATTATCTCAGACTGTTTATTGACTGTTGTTATACCAATTGAAAACTGATAATGTTATTGTCAGATGGTTTTTTTTTAATTGTTAAGTGAACTCTTCATAGTGTAGGATTTGGTAAAACGCATGTTCAAAATTTTAAACAATTTGTAACTTAATTATTTTTTTTACAATTCCCACAAACTGATTAGCGATCGATAACCCACAAAAAATAATTTAATACCTGTTGTAGTTCCTTTGATATTCAGTTTTTAAATGAAATAGCTATTTTTTTAAACACCCTGTACAGGAAAAATTCAAAATCGAAGTACTGTAAACGAAGGTATGAATATTAAAGTTTGTTAGTCATGTTCGTGACTAGATTCCAGAGAGTAACGAATTTGTAGTGTTTCTGTCTTATATGAAATGTAATAATTCCATTGAAAATCTTTAATTATGAATTCTTATAGAAATACTTCAAGAATAAAATGCATTGCATAAAATATATTGTTTCTTTAATTTTTAATTCGTTTTGCATAATGATGAATAAAGGTTGTTTCTGCGTTATGTAGAAAAAATCTGACATGAATCTTACCTGGGTTTTACTTGGAAGCATGAAAATAAGTATTTTATAGTACACTTTTATTGCATACATAAAAAACACTTAATTCTTGATTATGTAAACATGACTAGTTTATAAAATACATATGTATTATCAAAGATTTTAATTGTAATGCCAAAAAAATCCAATGCACAAGAAAATACAAATTTTATCGTATATTTTTTAATGCAATATCTTATTAAGCATTAAAATATAGTCATATAAGTCAATTTCTTAATATCTAAGTTTAAGAATGCTAGATTAGAAACTCACGTTAATAAAATGTAAATTTATTTCATTTGATTCGCGTTTACTCAAAAATCACGTGATAGTTTGACGAAACAATCCTCAAAATTAACGAAATGAGGCTTGAGGATTCATGAATCGTCAAAAACGAAAGTGTTATTTCTAAGAGTGGTAGGGTTCAGAATTTAAGGCACGAGATGGCGCTACGTATTTTCTAAATAAACAAAAATTTAATTAAATTGAAACGGCAATCTATCTACGTTTTAAAATTTTTTTTGAAGGAACTGCAATTGTTCGTTACTTTTATGGTGATGGAAACAAAGAGAGTTCCATAGTAGGGTACTGAGAGGCCTCTCCGTGGCCGAGTGGTTAAGGCATGAGCCTCAGGATTCAACCTTCTCAGGTTCGAATCCCACTTACTACCAGTCATCCTATAAATCGGATATCTGTACTGGAAAGAGTAGAAAAAATCCAACTCGTGAAGGATGGGCCCGAGTACACTGGGACAGACGTGCTCGTTAAATCTGTGGAGTCCAAGGTCCCGACGGCGTCAGCGTACGATGTCGCTCGAAGTTTCCGTTGGGTGCCCGCTCAGGTGTCGATCTCGTCACTTGACCAGGGTTCTAAATTACAAGACGTTTATTGGCTGTGTTAAAGCTCCTGACGGAGGCTAGAAATAGGCAGCTGGAAACGATTACATTACCCATTAGGGTACTGAGAACGCGTACTGAGCTGTCGTCGGCAGCCATGGCTCATTACGGAGCGGGTATGAAGTGGCAAAAGAGTTTCGGCTTAGAGGCCAATTGGAATCGAAGCTATTTAGGGAGGGTTTTGACTATATTTTAAAATGCTTATAAATTATGCCAATTGCAGCAGTTGATTTGAAATTTTGATTCTGAGGAAGAAAGTACACCCAGGGCAAAGGCGGGAATCGAACCCGCACCCGTTACAGCGCGCGGACTGCTAGCGTTATGGCCTGAGATCCAAACTACTCGGATATGTGTTAACCATTTCCTTTTGGCAAATTCTAATAAAAATTGACGAGAATTAATAGTTAAGGGGTTTTAAGAGGATTTATCAGCCAACTTTATTTTGATTCTAAATCGCCAGGTGGCATTACAAATTTTCGCCAAATGATACGTCTGGCGATTTAAAAAAGGGGATACGTTGCTCTTTCTGGGGAGTGGTGCACGGAGAGATTTTATCACAAGATAAGGAGCATTTGATTGTAATCAGGGGTAGACTAACGAATACTGGTTCCGGTACTCTTTTGCGAGCCCGGACGATGTTCTGGAGGGGAAAAAATTGTGTTGTTTGGTTATTTCTCTTTCATTTAATTTTTTTTTATTTGTTTAATAAATTATATTTATTTTGTAAATATTACGATCTTTCAGGAAACGATTTCTTTTCTGGTTTGCTCATACTAATACATTATATTTCTATTTATAATTACCGAGATTTGATAACCGCTATGAACTGCTCTAAAGTCATCCCTGTAAACTTCGAAATACTAGTTTAGCTTCGGCACATAAACAGTATTGTTCTTAAGGGGTCATAGAATTCTTAAAAATGTGCAAAGAAGGTGATCTTTAATGTAATTTTTTAACTACTCAACATATAAGCATATTTTTTATAAGTAATTTTATAAAATTTATTTATTATATAACAAATTTTAAAATTTATGAAACTTCAGCCAAAACTAAAATGAATGATAACAAACATAAAACTATTTGAACACATTGGGATTAGGCTTGCGTGCCAAATTTTGAGGTCAAAATTGAAGAAATGACCAAGAAAATGACTTTATATTGTACAAATATGTACAAACAAAGACTTGTACCTAAATTCTGAGCTCAATATTAATTAGAATTTATGTTAAGAGCTTTTCTAAAAAAAATTTATAAAAATTTAAGAAAAAAGCTCTGAAAATAATTACTTATTAAAATTGAGTTTAGAAATTAGGTATAAGTCTTTGTTTGTACATATTTGTACAATATAAAATCATTTTCTTTGTCATTTCTTCAATTTTGACCTCAAAATTTCGCGCGCAAGCCTAATCCCAATGTGTTCCAATAGTCTTATGTTTGTTATCATTTATTTTAGTTTTGGCTGAAGTTTCATAAATTTTAAAATTTGTTATATAATAAGTAAATCTTATAGAATTGCATATAAAAAAATATTTTTATATTGAGTAGTTAAAAATTGCATGAAGGATCAAACTATGCTTTGTAGTACCTTCTTTGCACATTTTTAAGACTATGACCCCTTAAATCTAGTTCCGTACTTTTAATTGTTGGCGTAGCAATCTTTAAGTTTGTTAAAACTAATGGCATACTAATGCAAAAGTAGAAACCCCAATGTATAATGAATCTGTCGTATTAGCAGTTTTAAAGGCAATAATAAGGTCAGCAAGATACAAACAAACGCGGGTTTATGGTCTTCAAAAACATGTGCAGGAACCTTTTGTATTGCTAGTGGTAGTTTGTCAATTTGTTCATTCGTTTGCTCTTGTAAATTAGACACTGGTCTCTTTATTACAAGCCTTACTCCCGCCACTAATCTGTACATTCGTTCTGAAAGAAGCTTTCTACATTGCACACCTTTGGAGCAGGGAAATCTTGACGTGTTTTTTGCAACTTTTCAAGGCCTCTAAAATAGCGTCGGACTGCGTGATTGGCACATTAAACTTTCAGTACTCTGCCACCAAACGACACATGTTCTTGAATGTTGCTCGAGAAGTTCTTAAAGAATTAAAAAGCCTACATGTGCAGTTAATTAAGTACTAGAATGAAATTCTCGTCGAAACGCAAGGGTATTATAATAACATTAACTGCCACCTATAACCACTTCCGCACAAGATTTATAACTTCAGAACAAATATAGACTAACCCAGCATTCAGTTACAATTTGAATCTTCAACTCTAAAAATTGGCCACTATAATTACATTTTTTCTTCCGCAAATTAAATAAATAATCTTTATAGTTTGCTAAATTTATTTGCAGTTTGGAGAATAAATATGTAAAATTGAACGAGTCACATCCTGTAGCATCCTTTCCGTGATCTTTGGCAATGCTTTGAAAATTTCACCTTAAATTACACGAGATTCTTGTAATTAAATAACTATCAATAACTATAATATTTGAAAAAACCTGATATATCCAGAACATTTGGCAATGATAAACATGAAATAACTCCAAATTGCACTGATAATTAAAGGAATTTAATTGTAAATTAATACCAATGAGCTCTTTAAGTAAAAAAAAAAGTAACACTGTGAACCACTTTCTTAGTAAACAAATATAATAAACATTAAAAAAAATCACATTGTGGTATATTTTTTATAACGCCATTCCAAATCGATTTACAAAGAAAAAATTAATAATCTTTAACATTTCAAATAAGGTTTTTCGTGATATTGCTGATGTGGCAACAGTAATTTAAATGACTAAAAATTAAATTCCAATGCTACTTAAAGGGTCGTTCGTCGACATGACAAGATGACAGATGTTCGTATGGACGTACAAAGAGAAGAACAAAAAGTATGAAGTTAGGTCCCTGCTGTCCTATCTTTCGATGACAAAAATGATTCTTAAGATCTGATGGATAGAACAGATTTCATCACCGAAGTAAGGATAGAAAGACGGGACACTTTGGGAAGACTACCACGTCAATACCTTCTTTTCTATTAAAATTTTTTTTCGAATTTAAAAAAAGATTATAAAATATTCTAAAAATAACGTCAGGGCTTCATCCTCATTGACTATACATCCCAGGACCCCACCCTAAACATTTTTAAATAAACGTTTATATTTCTCGCTTCAATAAACCCACAGACTACGACCGTCATTTTAGAAATGGTAAACCAAAGGTCACCAAGTGATTCGATTGAATAACTCGTCAAATATTCAGCCAAATGTAACAAAAACTAAAATTTAGGGTTTATGAGGATTCTTAATATTTCTAAATTATAAAATTGGGTGCTGCCATTGGAAATTTTAAAGTTAATAGCATTTTTAATATGAAGACGGCTCCTTATCCAATTTTTTTTGTCCTGCAATTAACTCATGATGTTATATAAACACAAAGTCAAAAAGGTTCTGTAGGATGACTAACGTTCGAAATAATCACTAGTGGGAACTTTTTCCACAGCTGTACATATCAAAATAGGTAAAAGTATCAAAGCGCCAATAGCCCTCGTGTAGCTCTAGTGCGACGATAATTTAAACCAAATCTAATCTAAAAGTATCCAACCTATACTACAACTAAAGTAGTCAAGTTTAAAAGTCGCACGAAATTCTTTGACTGGATTTATAATGAGCTCCGCCCACTTTTCCATGTGGTTTAGGTTTACAGTTTGAACGATTTAGATAATGGCGTTTTTTTCCTTCTACGATTTGGCGACATTAATTTTTGTGTGTCATCAAATTTTAAAATCATAGATTCTCGTTTGTTATGAACGTTTTTGTCATAAAAAGTACTTGAAATGTAAAAGCATCATTTAAATTCTGTATTAACATACAAAGATAATGCATGAGTGAATTATTTAAATTAATAATAAATCTTTTTAATCAATTAAGCCAAGTTGTCCTACAGATGTCGCCACGATTCTCAAAATGAAGCTTAAAAAAATTAATAATTAAAAAACTGATTGATATTGTTCCTTCAAATCTTTTTTAAATTGTCTTTCATCCCTATTTGCGTATCTGGTGCAAACAGATCATACGTTTAAAAAATACTTTTCAAGAAACTGTGATTTGAAAAATAAAGCATTACGTGTATAGGACTGACAGTCCCTCTTAAGGCATCAGTCCCTTCATAGTCACGTGCTGGGGGAAAAATTTTACCCCAGCACGTGATCGCGACCAGTAGGCGAGTTTTTTCACAACGACTTGAACATATGAGGCCGACAATCTAGTTGTATGAAAAAGAAGTTGGGAAAGGAACAAAGATGATTTGCAATATCGGTGAAAAAGATTGCTATTTTTGGCAGCTTATCGCAGCTCTATTTTTTATAAAAAAATCTAAGCATTTTTAATACATAGTTATATTATCGTGGATCTGATCAATTCATGTGGCGCAGAAGGCTAATTCGAATTTTTACAGAATATTTTTATCAAAAAATAATCCCTGAGCTTTAAAGAGCTGATAGAATAACTTGCTCTAATCAAAGTATGGTTTTTCGGAATAAATTACCATAATTATACCTACCTAAATAATCTTGCCTGTAAAGTATCACAGATCCTCATTTAATTTCTGTTTACATTATATAAACTGCACAAAAATTAAGCATCTGCTAACAGATATAAAACGAATGAAAGCAAATATTTCTTAGGGCCTTTTCACACGGAGCACCTTGATTACGGAACTTCCATAGGAATAACATGGAGAACCGCTGTAGAGAATTTTTCATTGAATTTTTTCGTGGAGACACGAAAATCGGTAAACCGGTTTTGCGGAGTGGTATAGGTAGCCAATCAGCATCAAGTATAGCTCTGACGTCTTGTTGGCAAAATCGAGTTTGCCAAATGGAGAAATCTACTTTATGCTCGCCAATGTTGATTTTTGTAGTTACTACTCCTTAATAAATCGGCTTGTGGGGAGCCTTGTGGTTAAGATCTCGATCTCGTTATCGTAAGGTCTCGCGATCGAGTCTCGGTACCACTGAAGACCCACCAAATATGCGGAGTACGTGCTCGTTAAATCTGTTGGGACCGAAAGTCCTGTGAGTGGTCATTGCGCATTTTCCCACGGGTACAGGTCCCTGGAGACTATTTCCCTCCCCTTCAGGGACTTGTCTAAATTGTGGAAATGGCGCGTGATAGATGGCAGCATATGTCACGTATGTGTGCGTGTTGTGTCGTCTTACATGATGAAGGATTATAAGCGGGTCTCTGACCAAGCACACATAGCCTTAAAATATATGCATACCAACCAACCAATTCCTACACGTGATAGAAATTTGTAAAAATATTGAAAAATTGAAAAAATGTGCCAAGACTAGCGATAAGTATCATTCACAACAACCCCTCCAGGAACGTGTGACGTCGGAATCTTTGCAGGTTTACAACCCTGTCCGAGGAGTTCCGTGCACAAGGAATACCGTGTGAAAAGGCCTTTATAGAACACAACAGCACAGGGCCGTGTGGTATGTTTTTTTCATATGATGCAAATCATTAAAATGCCGCCTTTGATTTTTTTTTCTAAACTCTTTTAAGTATAAAAAAAGTCAATTTTTTCCAAACGGAATCTTTTTTTCCCTTTTCTACAATATTAAATTATAAAATGATGTGATAGTAAAGATCAATCAAGTATGTATAGACAATTTCTTAAGAATAAAAGTAAATTACAAAGCAATCCAAAGCAAAAGAGACCGAATTTTTAAATTATGTAACAGTTGTTTGTTTTAAACAAACTTAATTTGTTTAAAACAACTATACAAAAAAAATTGTCAAAACAATAAAATAGAGTTAATTTATCATACTCAAAGATCTAAAATTCTAAGAGAAAAAAAAAACGATTCGTGATTGATTGATTACAAAAATAAAACAACTACTCTCTGAACATCTGCTTTAAATAAAATATTTATAAAAATAGCACATTAAAAAGAAATTTATATTTTTAGGAAAATACAACTAAATTAAGAATTGACATTGATTGAGAATGAATTTTTGTTAATTTCTTAACTATAAAAGGGAATTCACGAATCACATAAAACGCATCAAAATCCACTAAGAGAGAGCGGTAAAAAAAATCAACATTCAACACAGAATGAAATACTATACTGCCAAAAAACCAGAGTCCAAGACGGCCCTGTCTAAGTGACGTAGCAGCAATAAATTTAGTGTCTTATCTGCTTTTTGCCCCAATGGCCAGTCCAAGAAATTCCTCAAACATCTGGCAAATACTCAGTACTGAGAAAACGTACTACCACTTCTCGGAAAATGTTTCGAATGCAAAGTGTAGGAGGTCCTGAAAATAATTGTCTCAAGTTTCAAACAAGGACCCTCTACTGCTGCTCCGATCGTCCACCCTGCCTTTCTTCTTCGGTCATAAAACCTAAAAGGTCCCATCTCCTTCTTTGATAAAAATCACAGATAAGTTTTGCAGAAGCTGGACAATAGTGATTCGGATTTTGTTCTTGGAGTGGAGGCTACGAGAAAAAACACAAACCATCCTTTCCCACAGAAAGTAGGAGGGGGGCCCTGGGGGAGTAAAAATACCCCCTTGCAACGCAACGTCTTTCTTGGAAAACGGGGGTAATTTTATTACCCCCGTTAGCAGATAGCGAAAACTTTAAACCATTATCGTGTGTTGTGAGCACGTAGCGAGTTTGAGGAACAGGGATCTTTCCATTTATCCCCTTTTTTCAACTTGTTTGTATTGACTTGCTTGTTTTGAGTTGTGTTTATTTTATCAACTGGAGCGATGAATATTCAGAAAATATCTTCAACTTTACACATGATAATTGAGAAGATTCACAAAGGAAATAATGTTGATTATTGAAGCAAATTGTTTATTCATAGGGGAAAAAATACTGGATAAATTATTTGTCCCAATAATCTACATTGTTTTCTTCAAGAATCTTATGGCGAACGATTAAATTCTCAACTTTTTTTTAAAAAAATTATATGATTTTTTTTTTAAAAAATTAAAATACAATTAAACAAATCTGGCTTAGTCGCCTTTGTAACGGGACCCAGGATCTGCCAAAAATAAAACCTTTCATTTTTTTTTTCATCAGCCAAATTGACGCCTTTTGAATTTTCGCCTTGCATGACCTGGAACTGATAAGGGCCCATTTTTGTGAAATTTGTTTGTGAAGAAAAGCAATTTTTCAGTTTTCAAAAAAGGATTAAATTATAATATTTTTGACAAAAAAAAACAGTGAAGAGTCAGGGAACATTACAGTATTAATTACGAATTTGAAGAAACCAACATATCTTATTTCTACATTTTTTTAAAATTAAAAATATTTAAGGCTTAAATTACTGGTAAATCTGACTAAAAACTAATATTCCATATGGGTCTCCTAGGGACGCCGCTACTTACATAATACATTAATGAATACGGAAAAATATCGCAAATTAAGTATTTTGTAACGAAGGAATTGGAACATTTAAAAAAAAAATGCTGATAAATCCAATAAAAATTCATATCCCCTATGGGTCTTCTAGGGGCCCCGCTAGTTCCTAAATACATTAATGAATACGGAAAAATTTCACAAGTTAAGTATTTTTTTAAAAGAAGGATATAAAAAAATTGCTGAGAAATCCAATAAAAATCCAATAATAATAGTGAATCTTACCAAACTAGCTTTTATCCTGGAGTAAAGTTTTTGGCCCCAATTATTGATTTTTTTTTGCAATTAATTTTGTGATGAAATTAAAAAAAAAAAAAATGGCTCGCCGGCGCGGGCCCTTTAACTTCTTGCGGACCCCTATGCAATGCATAGGTATGTCCCCCACCCCCCCCTGTCGGTGGCCCTGAACCCAGTCCCTCTTCCTACTACCCAAATAAAAGAAACATGCAGTGGTTTTTTTGTAGACCGCTCTCTCTTCCCCTGGCCAGCTCGGGCCTGTATAGAATCTATTTTCATTCTCACTATTTCGGATACTCATTAGAATTGGCGCTCTTTTTCTTTTTATATTTAGAAGTATTCATTTTACACAGATTTGGTTGTTACTATTTTTTTTTTAAACATTATTTTTAAAAAATTTAGGTTAGAATCTCGAATTTTGCCGCCCCTACTCAATTGCCGCCTGATGCGGCCGCCTCTCTGCATCATAGCACCACACGGCCCTGCAACAGCAAACCCACGTGACTTGGACATTGATGTGAGCCACCATTGCAGTTTGACAGGCTAATCTTATCTGATTTTCAGGTCTGGCGAAAATTGGCATAGTTCTAATGAAACGGTAGCGATAAGTTGCCATATGTTTCAATTTTTCCCCCTCTTGGCGATTTTCATGTTGGGTACGTTTTTGGAAGCTGCTGGACTATTGGATGAGCAGTCTATTCTATTTATGTCTATGCTAGCAACGATTTCGTGAATTGGTATTAGTTAAGCAGAGAATTTTATCATTACTACTTTTCCCTAAACTGGAAAGTAGGCTTTTGATAGAGAATTTTATCATTTCTACTTTTCCCTAAACTGGAAAGTAGGCTTTTGATTAGCATACAAATATATTGGTATAAAAAATTTGTTTATTTGTTCATCCTTCCATAAACAAGAAAATAAACAAGAATGACAGAATATCACCTGAACTATGCTGTCGATCATGGCGATTTGAAAAGTGTAAGAGAACTTATCGACTTAGGTGGTAACATGAAAGGCTGCATTAGTGGCGGGGAAACGCCTCTCATAGTAGCAGCAAGAAGAGGACACAGAGAAATCTTTGACCTCCTAATTAAATCTGGAGCCCAATTCAACTGTGGGAAAGACAGAAACGGCTGGACTCCTCTCCACTGGGCATCTTGCAGGGGTTAGGTGGATCAAGTGCGGCTCATCTTGGAAATAGGAGGTGCGGACCTGAATGCTGCAGCGGAAGATGGGGAGACGCCTCTCATGATAGCAGCAAGAAAACGAAGAAGAGAAATATTTGAGCTCCTCATTCAATATGGAGCCCAAGTCATCAACTGTGGAGGAGACAGTGACGAATGGACACCCCTCCACTGGGCGTCTTGCAAATGGATGGGTGGATCAAGTGCGGCTCATCTTGGAAAAAGGAGGTTCGGATCTGAATGCTGAAGCGGACGATGGGGAACCGCCCCTCATATCAGCAGCAAGAAGAGGAAGAAGAGAAACCTTTGACCTCCTCATTCAATATGGAGCCCAAGTCATCAACTGTGGAGGAGACAGTGACGAATGGACACCCCTCCACTGGGCGTCTTGCAAATGGATGGGTGGATCAAGTGCGGCTCATCTTGGAAAAAGGAGGTTCGGATCTGAATGCTGAAGCGGACGATGGGGAAACGCCCCTCATATCAGCAGCAAGAAGAGGAAGAAGAGAAACCTTTGACCTCCTCATTCAATATGGAGCCCAAGTCATCAACTGTGGAGGAGACAGTGACGAATGGACACCCCTCCACTGGGCGTCTTGCAAATGGATGGGTGGATCAAGTGCGGCTCATCTTGGAAAAAGGAGGTTCGGATCTGAATGCTGAAGCGGACGATGGGGAAACGCCCCTCATAGTAGCAGCAAGAAAAAGAAAAAGAGAAACCTTTGACCTCCTCATTCAATATGGAGCCCGAGTCAACTGTAGGAGAGAGAGAGTGACGGCTGGACTCCTCTCCACTGGGCATCTTGGAAGGGTTGGGTGGATCAAGTGCGGCTCATTTTAGAAAATGGAGGTGCGGATCTGAATGCTGCAGCTTATAATGGGGATACTCCTCTCATAGTAGCAGTAATAAGAGGGCACAGAGAAATCTTTGACTTTCTCATTCAATATGGAGCCCAAGTCAACTGTGTTAGAGACGGCGACGGCTGGACTCCTCTCCACTGGGCGTCTTGCAATGGTTGGGTGGATCAAGTGCGGCTCATTTTAGAAAATGGAGGTGCAGATCTGAATGCTGTAGCTTGTAAATGTTATACTCCTCTCATAGTAGGAGAAAGAAGAAGTCGGAACAGATAATCTTTATTCTTCTTTTTCAGTATGGAGCGACTATGGATATTGAGTACGCTCTCATTTCCAAACATTAATTTCTGGAAGTTTTTTTTCATAGGTGTGAATCTGTGCACCTAATTAATCGTGAATAAATTTCATTGCCAATCATTACCTTCATTGTACAGCAATCCGGATATTGGTAAAAAGCGTCCTTCCTCAAAAAACGTTAAATTAAAGGATCAACAAACACGGCAAATAGCAAAGTTTGTTGAATCCCAAGTAAAAACCAAAAAGTTTTGTAATGTATTCAACTCCCAACCACTTTTACTAATGTTATTGTGCGTACAATCGTTACTCAGTCATCGGTCAACTAGAAAAAATGTCTGCTTCCAGTGACAGTAACTCGCCATTTAAACTACCCCGCCTTAACTAAGCTAAGTGTTTTTTTTTATATTTTATTCCATTGAATGAAAATTTTCGTGCCATATGCTTGGCATATGTTTTGCTATGGTAAATTAACATACAGCAAAAACAAAATTATATTATATATATTTTTTTATTTTAAAGGCATCCTTAACAAAGAAATAAATAAGAATTGAAAATTTTCGTTTTAATGTTTTATACTCTCCTTGCCTTTCGCTACAAACTATTATAGAAGGTGTGTTCGAAAAGTTCGGTGATTGGCCTCATAATTAAAAAACCGCGCATGTTATGAACTTGCACTCACGCAGACGCAGTGAGAGAAATATCATCTAGAGCCATCTCATTGAGTCTGCATGAGTGCAAGATCTTAACAAGCGCGGTTTTTTAAGTATGAGACCAATCACCGAACTTTTCGAACACACCTTGTTATACAATATTGTGCTTAATGATAGTCCTATACCTAATCAACATAAAGTAAAGATTAACCGAAAATATCAGTGCAATTTCAAAAATAGCAGATCATATTTTCTCAAGTATATTTGAAAATCGAAAAAAAAGTCTTTGATGTGTATACAAGAACCTTCTAGGGCATATGAACTTATTATGTAAAGAAGTAGTTAGGACAAAATATGCTAACTTACATACATCCTGCACACATTTCCATAAATATAACAACTAAATATGGTTGAACCTAATGAGTAAAACTGCTTTTTGATTTAAGGGGGTATAGGACACAAAATCTTCAAAAAAAAATCGAAAAAAATATTATTATCTTAAAAAATAACACAAATATTTTAGAATAATATAAAACAAAAATCTTATTTATATCTGCAGTAGAACGTGAGATATGTAGCTTTTTGTGTCATGACATCTGTGTTGGCCAACCACGTTTATAATGTTTGCTTCCTCGTAATATTTGATAGGATTAACATTATCGAATCCCTAGTCGTTCGGGTGGTTTGGAGAGCTTCAGTTAGGAAAGGGATAAACTTCAAAGCTGTTTTTCTCCTTGATCGTGTTTTCGATGATTCCTTGACTTTAAATTGATATAAGTCAAAATCTACTGCCCATAGAGTGTTAAAATTTTCCACACATATTTTTCAAACATGTATCTTTAATTTGTCTTTAGGGATTAGATGTATATAATTTATTATTTTATTAATTTTTATAAAAAAAGTGAACCTGGGAAATTATCAAAAAAAATTCAATGTTTTTTTTTAAAAAAAAAAAACTATGGCAAATAGCAAAAATCGGTAAAGACAGTTTGTTAAATACATTTTCCTGTTTATAAAAAATGCTAAATTTTTGTTTGTCAATAAATAATTTTTTGACTTATAAAAAAAATTAGAAACATCACTTTTTGACACATTTCATTTCTTTTAAAAAAAAGTAATGATAATTTAAAACCTTTGACTACCTAAAAGTGTAAGTATATTTAGTATACATTTAAGGAAAAAAAATTATATTGATATCTGCAATATTAAAAAAAAAGTTAAAAGTGTCCCATACCCCCTTAAATCTCAAAACATTTTACTTGCAAAAAAAAAGAGGAAGAAATTGGGTTTGGTTTGAGTTATCGTCGCACTAGAGCTACACGAGGGCTATTGGCGACGGGCGTCTTGTTTTAGAACCACAGTCAGGTGATAGGAAGAAATTAGGCGTCACTAACTTTTAGGGTAAGTTCAAAGTTTTTGTCACTTATAAAAGAATTTAAAATGTTTTATATACTTCTCATTTAGTTTATAATAGTATAGACTACTTTTTTAAAGTTTAAATATATATACTTTGGATCTTTTATTGCTACAATCCATGTGTCTTACACCCCGGAGTCCTCTAAATATTTGTAACATGTTCCCCAATCAAACACTAAATATTATTAAAATAACACATTTTCCTTATAAAAAATTAAAAATTTTACCTTTGTTTAAATTTAAAAACATGAATATCGAGGAAATTTGTAATTAAGTTGATCAATATAACTATCTAAGCTAATAAAATAGTTTACAAGTAATTAACGTGATTGATTAAATGCAGGTTAATATTTTTATTAAAGCAACACATCCAAACATAAACACCAAAAATGAACCCAAGAAAAAAATTAATAATGATACAAAATGCATACATTATTTTAAAAGTTATCTTTGAAAACACTTCAAAATGTCTTAACAATACGTTATTTTTTAATCAAACAATATTAAATTTAATCTTTTAAACCGACACACACAATAATCGTAATTAGAATAAAACCTTATTTTTGACGTATTATTTTGAAACCCAATTCTTCAACAGTAATTGAGCATACAAAATAAACAGATTGAATTCACAAAGTTGTGGTTTGTACATTTTACGGGAAATTAACAGGACCATATTCTGATTTATATAAGTAATTGTACTGGTCTTTCTAAATTTCGGACACAAATCCAATTTTTTTAGTATTTAGTCGATAAAATATCAAATGATGTATGTACAGGGTGGTTATAACGTAACGCTCGGTATTCAGAGTGGTAATCCAAATGCATCAAAAACTGAGACACTCACTAATCAAGAAGGGGGAAAAATGGAATCATAAAAAAGAATAATCATAAAAACAATCTCGTCTCTTGACCAGGGTTCAAAATTACGAGGCGTCGTCAATTATGGCCAATTACGGCCAACACAGCTAATTACGCCTCGTAATTTAGAGCCCTGCTCAATCGACGATTTTCTTATTTCGAAGAAGAATGGAATCATAAACAAGAAACTCGTCTCTTGACCAAGGCTCTAAATTACGAGGCATAGCCAATTATGGCTAATTACGGCCAACACATCCAAATACGCCTCGTAATTTAGAACCCTGGTCAAGTGACGAATTTGTTTTTTATGATTCCATTAACCCCCCCCCCCCCCCTTCTTGATTAGTAAGCTTTTTGCACATGGATTATTCATTAAAGCTACAGCTAGACCACTCCGAATAGCGAGCGTTATTTTGTAACTACCCTGTATATTACTAATTTTTCAAAGCATCCACTGGAAAGTCACTTTGAAGACAATTACAACCATTGTAAAATCTACCTTTAAATTCACCCAATCTTTTTCTTTGGCATACTATTTAAATCAAATACTTTATTAACCCCCCACTTAAAAAGAAATCTCTTTGTTCAAAGAAATTTTATATGTGATAGACAAGTTGCGTCAAAGATAAATCATAATGTGTCTCATAAAAGACAGACTAAAAAATTAAGGTAATATCTCACTATACCTAAACCGACCTTAAGTGTGCAGTATGCAAATGTTCTACGAGAAAAAGGGTAAATAGTTCTCATTTTTGAGTGCGAGAATCGAATACAAAAAGGTATTTCACATTCAATAAACAAATTTATTTGTTATTTCAAGACATAAATTTATTATTTTTATTAGTTAAGCTTCAATTAGAGTGTTATTTTAATTATTTTTTTCCTTCCATTTTGACGTAACAGGGCGCACGAATATCAGGGTCGAAAGGAGCAGCCAATCAGAGTACGCTATTTTGCGGCGCCAGCCGGGTTTTTTACCAAGTTTCCTCCGCTCAGTACATTTCTCTTACAAACTTAAGCTCGCAAAGCAAACTTAAGCTCGGTTTTGGTATAGAGCGCATTTCATTGGCGACACATAAAAAAATTAGTTTAAAAGCAATTTTGACTATTCTTGAAAGAAATGCAGATTAGGAGATAAAATTTGGCAACTTGAAGTTAAAAGTAACTATCATATTCCAAAAGTAACCTACACAATAATTTTACCAGTGACTAGGTGTGGCACACTCGATGTGGAAAACATCGCTGCTACACGTGGGTAGGTAAACTGCAGTAGGGGAGAGTGTTGTACCTTGGGACGCTTGTACCTTGGGACACTGATAATTTCTAAGAATCTATTGGCAATATTCATACATTGTTTATTTCTAATAGTAGCCTTAACCAACAGACATCATCATAATAAAATTTAACACTAGCATCATTGAATTGATGAAATGGTGACAAAAAATAATATTTCATTTCCCCAAAGTAAATATTTTTCTCATTCTAATGTAATTTTCTATCTTAGTACTCTTACAAAAAGTCAACTGCATTTTATTTTCTTCATAAAAGAGAAGATTTTAAAATATTTTGGTTTTGAGAAAATAATGATAATGCATTTGGATTGGCCACTATCTTGCTTTTATTTCAACCATGTAGTGTGTTGTACCTTGGGACAGTATTAATAATTTGATTATTTTCTTAATAATTTGGATAAATAAAAATATCTTTATTATTTATTTTAAGAGCAATTCCACAAAACATGTAAAATACAACTCAGCTTTATTTTGGATATATTTTATAATGATTGAAGTTTGAAAATATAATTCTGGCAACACCTGATAAATCTTTTTCCTTCCGTGTGATGAAATGTTCTAAAGAGCAAATTTTCTGATGTATTTTGAAATAAAGTTTGTTTCCTGACACAAATTAGTTCAAGTGTATGACTATTGACTGGATTATAAAGCATGTCCCAAGGTACAACATCATGTTGTACCTTGGGACAGTTTATCCTCTCTACTTTAAATGAGTGGCATTTTTTTAATTTCAAGCTGCCAGAATTTAAAAAAATATATTATAGAGGAATATATTGGTGTGTTGAAATGCTACTTTGAAATTTTTTATTTTGACAATAATTATCGAAGAAAAAAATTAAAATGTAAAAATTGTCCCAAGGTACAACACTCTCCCCTAATCGTAAGAATGAGTTGTACCATTTTTGCTCTGAAATAAAAAAAATTCCGTATGTTTCCCTAAAGGTTAGGGTAATTAAGGGCTTGCAAAAATGGTCCAAGTCAATTGTAGAAGTTACTTCAGTTTACCTGCCCACAGCAGAGTAATCCCCCATACCAAAAACATTCTTGCTTCAATTTGTTAGAAATTCACTCTCTAGCGCGTGGTCCTCACCGCAAGTGTTGATAGACGGTGGAGCAAAGATAATCAAGTTTCAGAACAACAACATAAGACAACTAGGCATCTTAGGACATCAATAGGCGCGCTTGCATAAGCCATAGAATCCATGGATTGAAGAGCAAACTCAGCAATTTTTCCCTCTTGGGGATTTTCTCCCTGACAGAACCGGAATTGCAGGGTTTATTGGGGGGTTTCGCAAACCCTCCAATGAAGGAGGGTTTGATGTTTCCTCCATGAATTCGGCCACGGACTATCATTTGGGTCAGAAATCCTGCTCGACCTCTTTTTCCACAAATGGGGATTTTGGCATTCCATGGGTTCGATGGCTCATGTAAACGCGCTTAATATTTTTGCAGATTTCGCTAGGTATTGTACAAAATTTCCTCCGTGTCAGTCTCAAAAGCTTCTTCTGCAAACAATCTTCCTCTTCCCCTTGCCATGATACTTTCGACTTTTCTTGAATGAGTTTTCCATGGGTTGTCATCGAAAGTAGCCAGTCTCGCGAATGAAGAATAACTTTCTTCATCTAAGACGTCTTTTAACCTCTCAGGATGGTTGGTAATCAAACCATCAACGCCTATTCTATGTAAAAAACATTTTGTTAGACATAATCCATAAAAATTAATAATTGTGTTAGCAGAGTTTCGAATTAAATGTGTACAATTGCTTCTTGGAGCGTCTACAATAGTACGTGAGCAGTGAGTACCCTCAGAGAAAAGTCATCTGACTGAGCAAAATTCTCGTAATGCATGTGGTTGAAATTTTTCGTCGTAGATTATATTTAAAAATCTTTTAGTTCAAGTATACGTACAGTGAACTGTGTTTTTAACATTTAATGAGTGTTTAATAAAGCTCTCTTAAACCGTAATGCAAGAGACAAGGTTTTGAACCTTTGAAAGTATAGGATATGTACTGGGGAAGGTTTTTTTTGATAGTGTAGACACTCCATGGAAATGAGTCAAATAATATGTTTGGACTAAACATATTATTAAGTATACTAACGTTAACGATAACAAATTATAAATATTCTTAAAAAAAAAGCAATAAATTGTAAAATTTATTTAAATAAAATGTCAAATAATAAGGTTATATATTAGTATATAATGAACAATTCAAGGTGGAACTGCTTTCAAATGTTTTACTTTTAAATAAAAACCTGAAACTATATTATTTTTCAACTCCAAAAGGACAAATAGTTGGATAACTAGCCTACAGATGACAGCACTATAAAATTTTCTTTCAATTCCAAGGAAAATCGCGTTGCGTAATGTCTTCTTTGCAATAACAAAACTAATTTAATTTAATAACGCTTATTCTTGTATATGAATACAATTATTGTAGTAGCTTTCTTTTTTAAACAGAAAGATAGTTTCATAAGAGGATACCCTATAATAACAAAGGAAATTAATTTTTTTTAAGTCAGAACACACTGTCAAAAAAGTTTAACAAATAATCATCTGATGGCAGTAGGTACTGTTAAAACGGATAAAAGCTTGGTTTTATTATGTGGGAATCTTAAATAAAGAAAATGTCCCAACTCAATTTTTTTTAGCTAATTTGTTTCTACAAAATATTCTTATGATGAAAATTTTATGTAAACGTAAAAAAAAAATTATTCTGCATTTATATTTTTCTGTTAAATTTTTTTATTGATAAAACTTAAATATTAATCTTTTTATAAAGATTATATTTTAAAGATAATGAAGAATGTTAGATACTAATTCTTTTACATTGCTTCTTTTATAAACATTTATAAATTTGAGGTTAAAATATTTTATAACTCTACAACTTTTATTTATAATCATTTGTCTTGAAATACTATATTTTATTTGTTTAACAATTTGTTAACATTAAATTTCTAATACTTAATATCAATATCATATAAATTATCTTATTTTCAATAATTTTTGTTGCTGTTAGAACTTAATGAAAAACTGTTAAATTTTTTTTATTGATAAAACTAAAATATTAATCTTTTTATAAAGATTATATTTTAAAGATAATGAAGAATGTTAGATACTAATTCTTTTACATTGCTTCTTTTATAAACATTTATAAATTTGAGGTTAAAATATTTTATAACTCTACAACTTTTATTTATAATCATTTGTCTTAACAATTGTTTAACAATTTGTTAACATTAAATTTCTAATACTTAATATCAATATCATATAAATTATCTTATTTTCAATAATTTTTGTTGCTGTTAGAACTTAATGAAAAACCAGCATTCATTGGAATATATTTAGATTTTTTTTTATTTAAGAGAATTAAAAATTTAACTATATGCATAAAAATAAATTTATGTCTAATGTGGCTTTGCATTTTCTCTTAAAATATGAAAATAAGTAATTCTTATTTTCTGAATTAAAAGCTTTTAAATTTATTTAATAAAGGAATAAAATGTTGCGTAAATTACTCAACCTATAGAAATTCTTCGAAATTTGGTTAAAGTGCCTGAGCAACTGAGAGTGCATACGAAAAAGAATAAAACTTGAGGAAAAATAAAGCGAATTCTTATATTGTAATTTTTATACGATGAATGTTTTTAATATTGCTAGTTTCTTTTCCAAATCAAAATTAACAATTTAAAAATACGCTTTTAATATTTATATTTAATTGGACATATATTTTTACAATTCTTTCAAATAATACAATTCAGTTTGTTTAACTTTTTAATTTTAAACGATAAGTATTATCAGTTTTCTTCTTCGGTAATAGTTATTTTTTTTAAATGTTGCACTGAAATATTTTCATTTATTCGAGTTTTTAAATTGGTTCGATTCAACCTCTTATAAAAATATCATTCGTAGTAATTTTTTACATATCAATAAAATAAAACAGCATTTTAATATTCTTACCCTACCATTAAAAGAAATTGGCAATCGTCTTATTTTAAAATGCTACTAAATGGGTGTAGGAATTTGTCTGTATTTCAATTGTAATTTCTAGTTTGTAATGCCTAAAATGTAATTTATTCTATAGTTGTTTTTAGAGATTATTGGATCATATTAGCTATTTTTTTTAATGTAATGCTGTATTACCTTTTTAAAAGCATGTTATCCAAAGTATATAACAATTTACTTTTTTAATCCGTGTGTTCAAATTCGATTCAAAATATTGGAATAATTCTATTTCTCCTTTTCTTTAAAACTGTATGTGATGAAGTTGTTTGTGAGTACTTTTTGAGAAACTGATGTTTACTTCGAGCTGCGTTCTATGTATCGTGAAGAAAAAGTTCAAAGATGTGTAAAATTTGCCATAAAGATTTTTTCGATTATTGTCAGTTGTTGCAACTTTTTTAATATTAATTACATCACAATATAATAATAACATTTAACTATAAGAGAAGTTATAATTGTTTTTGGACTTTTCATTCAGTTACAACTATTCAAGTAAAACAAGGGGTGTTTAATTCTACCCGACATCCAATTAACACTAAATAAATCAATACATTTAAACTTAATTGTATATCTTATAGATAATTTCAATAACTTTAAAACCTAAAGAGGTAATTAGAGTTGCCATTTGCACAAGCGCGGTGTTTTCGAAAACCTTATTATGACGTCGAGAAACTTATACTCGTGTACCAAATTTGAAGTCTGTGTCTCTTTTCGTTTTTTAGCAGTACCTTTACAACCAAAAAATTTATATGGCAGTTATCGTTTCCGAATGCGTGATTAGCTCAGAAACCTTGATATGATCTCCGAAAGGTACTGGAAACTAGTCTACCAAATTTGAAGCCAGCAACTCATTTAGTTCGAACTGTAGAAGAGAGGTTTCAGAAAGACGGATTTATTATGGATGGATAATATTCAAAAACCACGTTTCTAAAAAAAAAAAAAATAAAAAAAAAAAAAGAACTTTATTTTGGATTTTCGACGCCCTCGTTACCTTATTTTTCATATTAGGTAATTTGAAGTAAAAATAGAACTACGATTATTTGCTTGGAACAAAGTCCTAAGAGCCAAAGTTACCTAACCTACAGTAGTTAAATATTTTAACCCTTTCAGTCCCAATGAGAATTTGGCATCATCATGTTAGAAATTTTTTTCTGATCGTCTATAGCCATTTATGATATCAAAAGCACATCATTCGATTCTTCAAACTTTTCACTATTAGAAAATATTTTGTATTACTCCCAATAGATGTAAGCTCTATTATTTTTTTTTAAAATTATAATCAGAAACATCATAATGCCAAATGGCATCACTAGGACTGAAAGGTAGGGTGGGCCGAAAAAAACTTTTTATTTTATTTCAGATCGCTATAGTGCGGAAAAGTTGCAATTGGTAAAGACATGAAAAATGCACTACTTATTATTTTTTTATGACTATATCTTCCGTTCGCGCAATGCCATCAAAGTTGGCAAAAATTGTCAAAAACCGTAAATTTTCATAATTTTTTTTTAATCCGATATATGATTTTAATTGCTTTCCTATGTCATGTTGTATGATTAAAATTTACAAAAAGTTAAAACTTTGAAATTTAGCAAAAAATACGAATTTTCCTAATTTTATACTACGTTGAGTGGTCGGAAGATCTGACACAAATGTATAATAACTTATTATACAATATATTATAGCATTTATTATTAATAAGTGCATTAATATTTGGATTTTACATACTTTTAGTAGTTAATTCATGATATAGGAACGTAATTAAAAACGTCTGCCTTTTTTAAAAAAAATATAAAAAAATACGGTTTTTAACAATTTTTCGCCAACTTTGAAGGCATTGCGCGAACGGAAGATATGGCAATAAAAAAATAATAATAAGTGCATTTTTCATGTCTTTACCAATGGCAACTTTTCCGCACTATAACGATCCGAAATAAATTAAAAAGTTTTTTTCGGCCCACCCTACTGAAAGGGCTAAATCGAAAGAGTAATGTATGATTTTGCTGTCTTACTCCAAAGTTCTCCTCATGGTTGACATTTTATCCACAGTCCACCAGTAGACCTTGTTTATGTTTGTCCTGCTGCTGTCATCTCTTTTGCTGATACAACGGAGAAGTCTGGAAGTCCCTCGAGGAAGACAGTTGGTGATGCCATCACCTATCCAAATGCTGTCGTTTATGCCTGCTGACGCCAAGGAGGAACGAATTAAGTTGATGTCTTCGTTTCCAGAAAAATCGAAACCTAAAAATGAATAGATATCGTTGTTAGCTCTCAATTGAGTTCAATACACTCCTTGCCGACCTAAGTTGGGTAAATAGAAATATGCTATAGAGAAGATCCTTCCGCGTATTTAAAGAGTTCCATAAATAATTTGTGAATCCATCCCGAAAACATGTTTAAAACATTAATTTCTTTTAAAGCCTAACAGATTTGAATATTATGTGAGAAAAGTTGGCAATTTTATCGAAATGAAAAGTGTATTTTGGTTTAGTTGTATTCCGATAATTTTGTAGGTAAATATTACCTTACAAGAGTTTCCAATTAATGGACCAACGCGCTTTTCCCTCTGCCTCTTTATTATTTTTTATTTTTACCCAAGTTAGGTTGGCACGGAGTGAGGTGCCTTAACATTTTGTGTCTTAAAATATATTCTGACTACTTTTTATGTCAACCTTTTTTTAATGTTTGCCTGAATACAGAGACCAGAGACGAATTCATATATTTAGGACACAAATTACCCTTTAGTTTCTGTTTTAAATATTTTTTTTAGCTTCTACACTACGTTTATAATGTTAAAAGTGGAAGCTTTTGCTTTTCTGGCTGTTCTAAAAGGATGTTTTTCCCCCTACTTTCATAGCCCAAACTACAAATGCTACAGAGTTAAGTGTTATAATTAAAAGTTAAAAGAAAAAAATCAGCGCATTGAAAATAGAAGACAATGAAAATCCCAGAAAAAAAATTGAATTCGAAGTACTTCAATTATTAAAGAAGTTGCAAAATTTAATATTTATATTCAGAAGGCCATTTTCAATTTAATTTAATTAACATTGCCTTTTTCAGCAATCGAGTTAATTATATATTTTATAGCAACTAAGCAATCAAGTGCCTTACCGAGACTACAGTACAAATCAAGCACTCTTACATTTGTGAAAGTGACAGAGCTAAAGCAAAAGCTAATTCTAACTAAGTTTATTTGAATTAATTAACGACCATACTCCCTACATACCTTAAAACTTAATCTAATTTGTCCTCTCGAATTAACTATTGCTCATCTCGCCCCTTTACAAAGCCCGTCTTTGATCCACACTGACGAATGCGCCACTTATAAGATAATTAACATTCCTAAATGTGGCGATCCATATCACACGCCCCTACACAACCGATGTCCGAATTAGATTTCTGTTTCTAAATATAGTCCAAATCTGGCCCAGCGAATCCTCCCTTGTTAACGAATTGGTTATCCTGCATTATGCCGAGTGTCAAGATTTTCTTGATTAAGATAACTGCCTTTCCAGGTAGAAACACAGATACTCAGTTACTTGCATTTGTTTTGAAAATGGTTTAAGTGATATGTATGTGTAAAAATATTCTTTTATACTTTTAGCATCTAAATTTCATTAAACATCAGTATTAATTTGCGGAAAAATACAAAAGTAAAAATGAAACTTTTTGTTTTGTTTTCATTGGTATTTGAATTGATTTTTTTTATCATCACGTCAATTTTACTTAACATTATTGGAGTGTTAGTTACATTTTTGTTAAAACTAAGAAGATATTTGTTGTTTTCCGCTTCCTTTGTTTGATCTTCTGTTGGTGTAGTTATCTTGAGATTAAATATTATTGCCGTAGTAAGTGTTGGAATTGGTTGTAATCAGATTACAGCGAGGTTGGAGCTCGGAATTGATTGAGAAATAAGCCCTTTTGTAGAAAGTTTAACATAAAAAAAATTCACGATACTAACATATGTTTTTAATTAAAAGTGTGACATAGAAATAATGAAACTTTTAAAATAATACTACACAGTTATTTGTTTAAAGACTCAAGCTTAAAAATGAAGATAAATGCCCTGCCTAACTTTGAGTTATAGTAAGTAATTTTTCTAACAAAAAAATAATGCCAATACTTACGTAAGTTGTACTTCGATTAACGTAATAAGTTGTAATTCGTAATTAACTTCGTACTAAGTTGCCGATTCGATTTATTACAAATTTAACTCTAGAAATATAAAACGTAAAGAAATATTTTGTATCGAAAATTTTCCTAAAAATGACGTATTAAAAATATAAATACGTCGTCTATTTTTGGTTGTCAAATGACGGTTTGAAAAAATTAAAAAATGAGTAACTTTAGGAGTTTTAAATAGCGTTCTTTCGAATTAAAGATTTCGGCATCTTCATTTAATCTACATTAGTGACGACGATAGAAAAAATACATATGTTTTATTGTGGTTTTTAAGTTAGCGTCATTTTTGTGTTTTTTCCCCACATAATCTTGCCCCGTTAGCTTCTTAGAACATGATCGACGGAGATAAGGTATTTGGACACTGGTTCAGAGCTCCACTTATACACAAAGGATCCCAACGAAATTATTACAAAAGACTCTACATTAATTTTAAGTTCATAGGATGTAATTTTTTAACTATAAGACATTTCGAAGTAGAAAAATGACGTGTCTTATAACTAATAGTTTCACAAAGTTTAAATTATCTATAAACGTTAAAAGACGTTATTTCTCGTAATTTCTTAATGGGTTTCACAGCACCACGCTGTTAAAATTTTCGTGCTGTGTTTCTCCAACATACTGTTAACACTACATGCAACGGATTGTGATGAAATGGTTCGCCTTTTTTTTTGGAATTCGGTTGAACAATTTTTTTAGGTTTTTTTTTCCGAAATCTGAAAAAAATGGTTGAATCTAATACCAAACGAATTGTGACACTATGCACCATATTGTCGTTGCAGCAACTAGGAACTGCTTTTCAGTGAAATCGAGTAAGAAATGTTGAACAGGGCAAAGTGACGTCGTATTTTAATTTTTTTAGACGTAATTTAGTAAAAAAATGACACCATGTAAAAGTCCTTTGTTCTACCAGAGTACTCTCTAAGACATTCTCATATTCTATTTCTTAAACAATAAAATGGACCCTAAAGAACACATACCTATTTTCTTCTCGTATTCCATCGCATTTTTATTTTGAAGAACGTTCCTAAATCCTCTAACAAATCCTAAATGGTTGATGGAAGGCAGCGAGACTAGAATGTAAGCCCTGCCAATGGAAGTGCCTGTGAACAGAGGGAAGAGTTACAAAATGAGTTTGGGCACTTGCGATAACAATTGGAACAACATTTTATTTTTAGAAAACCCCTTTAATGGAGTTATGAGATTTATTTCTTATAAGTTTTTAAGGCGGTGCAAAGTTTAAATGTTTCTAAAAATAGGCAGTCATTACAAAGTGCCAATAAAAAAAGTTTGTTATAAAAAAAGAGAGTTGTATTCATAGATTTGAGTTTAATAACTTGATGTAAGTAGATAATTTAACAGCTAATTTCAATTTTAAATACTTCAAATTAATTGCATAAATGCAATGCATTTATTAAGAGTAATAAAAGCGTATTTTACATCAATAAAAAAATAATTTTCGATCAAAAATTAATAAAACAACCCCAATTGGCCCTCGTGGGCATTTGAACGACGTATTACGGGATTATTTAATGAATTAACATTTCATAAGTAGTTAGATGCAAAGAAATCATAAAAAAATAAATTGCAAGAAGTTAGTGTAATGGCAGTTTGGTACACTTGCACGTTGTTTTGATTTATGATATTCATTTAGCTTTCTGATTTTATATAAACAGTAGAGCGCTCAAATTATCCGAACTCCAATGGTATGATTTTGCTTTATCCGTACGCTAAACCATGTAAAAGTATTTCTTTTTCTTTAACTTCAAACTCCTCTTAAAATTTTTTATCTTCCTATTTTTAATATACATGCAATTATAATTAAAATATACCATTTTATCGGAAAAAAATCTGATTTTCCGAAATTCTAATTAACCGAATGGGGACTGATCCCATTCGATTAGGTTAAATGGAATTCTACTGTATATGAGTGTTTAGTATGCTAACCTTTTTTCCAGTAGTTCTCGAGCAGTTTTTTGGCAACATCCTCTCCTGCTCTGTATCTTGAACCTGACGACAACCCGCTTACTTTGAGGTCCATAAAAAGCATAATAAGCTCTTTACGAAAACGTGGATCACCTGAAACATTAAAATAAAATATGATTGCATAAAATAAGCCAGCAATAATAAAATGCAAGAAATAGAAAATTTATTTCAGACAATTAAAATCAAACTAAAGCGTAAAGTAAACGTTTTCAAATTTTTATTTGCCGCACTCTAAAAAATGAATGCTCAAAAACGACGAAATTTTAATTAATTTTGACGATTCCTTTACTGGCAAATGCTCCGAGTTTTCCTTTCCTCAAAGTGAGGAAATTTAAATCGTCATTTTTATGAGGATTTGAATGTCGCCTAATCTAAAGAAATATTTCGTCATTTTTGAGCATGTGAGTGCAACAATGAGATTCAGTTTCCTCAAAATAAAGATACAGAATCGTCAAATCACGATCGTAAAATTGAGGATTCGCGTTTACTCAAAAGTCACGTGATAGTTTGACGAAACAATCCTCAAAATTAACGAAATGAGGCTTGAGGATTCATGAATCGTCAAAAACGAAAGTTTTATTTCTGAGAGTGCGTATATGGGTTGAAATTGATCCAAATGTCTTCTAAAATCCTTATCTTTTGCTGTTGGATTTGACATTTTTTGTGTATTTGGTCAGTTAATTTGTTTGAATCGAATGGATTAAAGTTAGTCTAAAAAGTAATCTTCAGTTTTGTGTTAAAGTTATGAAACAATTTATTATCTGTTTTTAACAATTGTGTCCAGGAACTCTACTCATCTACGACAATTAAAAAAATAATTGAAAAAGATAACATAGGATGGATTGTTCCATTGGTTAGCTTTAACATATAAGAAAGTAAATGAATTTAGGTAAAGTTACGAACATTTTGAACTACTATTTCTTATTTACAAGAAAAATATTATATTAATAATAAGATAGAAAGTGTTTCAGTTCCGAGATTCTGTTGATTAAAAGAACACTTAAGGACAATAGAATATTTAACAACAGTCAACGTTATAAAATTCACGATTTATTTGCGCAAATATTAAAGTAATAATTAAAGTTGCATACTTCTGTATAAATACTACAAAATTACGGTAAAAACATAACGTTTTAGAAAGAATGGTCATAACCGTCCACCAAAAAAACAAATTCTCTAAAGTGTAAACTTGTTTTCACTGAGTGAATAAAATTTAAATTTTCAATTTTAATTTAATTTCCCTTATTTTTTAAATTGTGTTTCTGTAGCAGATAATTACAAATAACTTCTCCGTGCTCCAAATTTATAAATTTTGCAAAGTTACAAATTTTATATATATTTTTTTAAATGTGTGCTGCTGGAAAACCTAACATACAGGTGACGGGTTTAAGCGTTTGTATCCCCCAGAGGGTTAATTTTTAGTAGCATCGTTTCAATTTGTATTTTTACTAATTAAAGAGCAGAATAAATTAATTATGATGCACTCTTACTAAAGTATAATTATAAGTAGAATCGACCGTACAATGGAGGTAATAATAATGTGTCCTTATAATCAGTACACATTTCCCTATGGAATCCCCGCAAGAATATCAAAAGGACAGAATTACAGTACTAATAAGCCAAACATCTCTACCATCAAAGTTCTAGCGCTTCGAATGTTAAAAATAATCAAATTCCCTGTCGCTTAAATCCTTATTTACCGAAGTTCCTTTTCCATTTGGATCCTGCTTTTTCGAAAAGTACCATGAGATAGTTTGTCATAATTGATTAATAGAACAGTTTTGAAGTTTGTCATAATTGATTAACTGAACAGTTGTCATTGAACAGTTTAGAGATCTAAAATATATTTTGTGAACTTAAACCATTATTTTACTTTTTTTTAAATTGTAGTCATTCGGTGGAAAATAAATTTTAATTTCATCAAAACTTTAAGTTTTATGATATATTTAAGATGTTATTGTGAATGTGGTAAATGTGTTATTGTAAATTTGGTAAAATGTGGTAGGTCTTTGTCATGTGGTAAACCAATTTTGTCAATCACTTAAATTACTCTAGGTATGAGATTATTCAAAATTTATATACAATTTCGAAATCACAATGCAAGAGAGATTTATTTTATTATTTTATACATTAATTGTTTGTTTTGTTTTCGTCACTACCTTATGATGACTTATAAATTTCTCGCTACCTCTTATTCAATTTATTAACAAGTTTTTTTTAAAAAAATACCGTTTATATTGCATTGCAAATATTATATTGATTAAAGACTTAATTTATATTGTATATTATCCTATTTCAATAAGTGTAGGAAAAATTATGAATTATACCAATTAACTTATAAGAGCAAAATATATATTTTGTGGAAATACATTTTAAACATTATTACACAAATTTAAGTTACGGACATGTCATTTTTTCTTATTATTTGATATTTATTTACAATATTAAAAATGTATGCATTTTAGAATTACATGAATAAATTTACTCTTTTAAGAATAGGTATTACACCTGGTCACCTGAGGAACACATATTGATTTTCATCACATAAATTGATTCTTTTATATTAATTAAAGCTTAAATTTTAAATAAGTTTTTTAATGGCCATTCATTCAACTAATTTAATTGTTTTTTAACTTAAATATCCTTAAAAGGACCCAATATCGAATGACATCCATCTGATGTCAATTTGATATAACGTGACTGTGATATCGAACCACTATCATCTGCCACGAGGGATGTTGAGAATTAAAATCTAACTCAGTGGAAACAAGTTCACACTTTTGCGTACCCCTCAAAGACTTAAGGTAGACGAATACCCAAAATTCCCCAAAATTCTAAAATTTTTACTATTACTCTAATCGTTTCCAAATTTGGCATAGTGATTTCAAATATAAAAACAATGCTATTTAGGCATTTTTTTTTATTTAAATATAATTTATTTATTTTAAAGGGTGCTTTTCAACAAAAAAAGAGGTTTACGCTAACAAGTCTACCACATTGAATTTTCCTCCTATAAACATTAATTATGTGTTAAATTCTCCGTTTTGAACTGATACGTGCAATGACTCTCTAGAGTTACATACAGATTACAAGAGAATAAGTTATTAAGAAAAATTTTATGAATTAACTAAAAAAAGTTTTTTTTTTCCGATTAACTTACACTTGGACATTTTAAAAAAACTACTATATTTGCACCAGATGTTAGAGGCTTATAGCACAGATGTATATTGGAATAGCATCTGAAAAATTTCAGGTAAATTAATGTAAAACTTTTTATACTAGAAGTGTTAGCGTAAACCCTCTTTTTTAGGTGAAAAACACCGTTTAAAATAAATCAATTATATTTAAATAAAAAAATTGCCTGAAAAGAATTGTTCATTATATTTGAAATCACTATGCCAAATTTGGAAAAGATTAAAGTAATAGTTAAAATTTTAGAATTTTGGGTATTCGCCTACCTTAAAGATAATTTAAACGATAATATCAAGCCATGGGATTTTGGCCGCTGGTTCTTTTCGTTCTAACCCCTCTCATTTGTGCCTCGCAAAATGAACGACACACGGCGACCACTTTTATGACCCAAAAGAAGCAAACGCGGCTGGAAGTTGACTGCTAATGACGGCGGCCAACTTTCGCGAGGGAACATTTGCTTATCGGAGACATGCTGAAAGTTGGGCGAATGGGTCCAGAGAAGACTTTTCATACATAAAAATGCTATTGGTAGCAGCAGATGCTGTTATGCTGATAATTACTTGCTCTTAATGGTAATTTGACCCGGGAGTGAAGAATTTGCAATCACAGGGAGGGATTTTGCTAATGGGGCAGGGATTTTTTTTTTGCTGGGGACTAAACAAGCAAAGAGGGATGGGGAAATGTCCCCGAATAAAGGGTCGTTGAAGAACTTCATTACTTTATAAAGGGCCATGGGACTAGATATGTAGTGTCGAGTTAATCTTTTTCTTATTGATTTTTGACGCGCTAGTGTCTTTAAATGGTTAATAAAATAAATGATTCACAAATACTTTAAAAAGTAATTACCGTTTAATAATATGGGAAACTCATTGTTGTTTGTCATACAGCCTTTTATAACAAGGTTTAAACTCGAAGTAAATTTTTTTAAAATGTACATTACTTTGAAATAGTGAAAGCAGTTTGCTAAATATTTTTGTATTGATAATGCTAAGTACTTTCTTTTTAATTATTACTTTCCTTTGAGACGCTTGTTTTCTTAACTTTTTATTGTTTTGGTCAAAATGTCGATTTTTCAGTTTTTACTTTTTATTATTTACAATATTCTTCTAAACATTTACTGAAAGTTTCATAATGATATCTTGTGTAGAAAAAAAGTTATTAAATATTTTCTGGAGTCATTCCTATACGTTTGAATACGTATTTCGTCTGCTGGGACACAGTACTCAAAAATTTGACAAAATATTAATTTTTTAGTTTTTACTTCTTATTATTTACAATATCTTTCTGAACATTTACTGAAAGTTTCATGATGATATTTTTTGTAGAAAAAAAGTTATTAAATATTTTCTGGAGTCCTTCCTTTAAATTTGAATACTTATTTCGTCTGCTTTCAACCTTTTTTTCTCTGTTTCACGTTTTTCAATTCTTGTGTTTAATAAAACCCTAAGGCTTTTTTGCTAATTAAGTTAGAATTTTGAAACTTTTTACCTGTGTTATTACATATATTATGCACAAAATTGTGCATGGAATAAGGTCTTCTATGTATAGTTATTTTTTTTAAAAAAAATGTTGAATGCAATAATTTGTATTTTTTGTGATTTTCACTGTAAATGCATATTACTTTTTAACTGTCGCTCACATTTTAAAATTCATGCACAGTTCTTGAACAAATAGTACTAAAAAAAACCCATAAAAGTTTGGTGAAGTTATTCTTAAAATTGAAGGAGGAGTATGGTTTATAAAAAAAGTTCAAAAGGGGTTTACGCTAACACGCCTAGCATAAAAAGTTTTACATTAATTTACCTGAAATTTTTTACAGATGCTATTTCAATATATATCTGTGCCATGAACCTCTAACATTTGGTGTAAATATACAAGTATTTTTTTACGTCCAAGTGTAAGTTAATCGAAAAAAATCTTTTTTTGTGTGGTTAATTTATAACATTTTTCTTAATAACTTCTTTTCTTGTAATTTGTATGTAACTCTAGAGGGTCATTGCATGTATCAGTTCAAAACGAAGAATTTAACACATAATTAATGTTTATAGGATGAAAATTCAATGTGGTAGACTTGTTAGCGTAAACCTCTTTTTTTAGTAGAAAACCCCCGTTTAAAATAAATAAATTATATTTAAATAAAAAAAAATGCCTAAATAGTATTATTCATTATATTTGAAATCACTATGCAAAATTTGGAAAAGATTAAAGTAATAGTAAAAACTTTAGAAGTTTGGGGAATTTTGGGTATTCGCCTACCTTAACATCACATAACCCATTCCCAATCGCCTCACCTGGCGTCGTAAGCTGTCTCAGGTAGTCAAGATACACGTCAAAGTCCTCGTATCTGTTACACCTCCTGAAGCAGTCGCATGGGACCCCGTGGTACGTGAACCGGGCCTCGCCATCCGGATCGAAGGCGATGTCGAATTCCAGGCTGTTGGCACCGCGGTCCAAGTACTCATCCACCTGGTGCAGGGCGTTTACCATGTGCGCGATGTTCCAAATCGGTCTGCGAGAGTCGCTATCCTCATCGCTGACGACAATCTATGGGGAGGAATAGGGTTGATATAGGTTACTACCGTTTTGATATGAATTCTGATATAGTTCAGATGGAATTTTGACATTGCGATATAGGGAGGTGATCGTAGAGTGTCATTTGGTACTGGGGTATGGTTGGTTATAGCGAATGTTTATTTCAATCACTTCGTAGGTAGATTTTTAAATATAGTTTCTGATTTAAAATATATATAAAATCTACTTTTTAAAATCAATCGTGTTTTTTAAAACTTACTTGTTGGAAGTAACGTTTTTATAAAATTTTAAAACTATATGTGCTTCTTTAAAAAAAAGTTATTTTGGCATGTAAGGAACTCCTATAAAATTTTTTTAATGATAAATTTCTGAAAAAAAAACATTCAACATGTTTGTATTTATATATTACACAATTTAGGTGTAGCGTTGTTTGATGTTAAGTCAAAAGTAAGTTTTATTGAGTCTTAAACGGTAATTCCTTTTTGCAAATTACGTATGTCTTTAACTTATACTTAGTGTCAGTTTTTATAAAGAAAAAAATAAAATATTTAACAAAATGCTATACTCAATCTATGTTTAAATATCTATCCTAAAGAAATTTAAAAAAAAAAAAAACGCGTTGGAGATTTTAACTTTTAAGTATAGCCAATACCTAAATAAAACTGGCATTCTCCAATAATAATAAATTCATATATAGAACAAAAATATTTTAGCTCGGATTATACTATTTCAGTTAGAAACATTTTCTCAATATAATTTTCTACAATTCTTGAATATTCAATACAATTTTATTTTATTACATTTTAATTTGTATAAAAAGAAAACTTACTGTAAAGATTAAAATTTATTAGTGAGGTGCACTTTTTTACTTAAAAATATACGAGAATACCTAAAACCAATAAGGTTTTTTTTGGTTTTGGTTTAATTGACGTCCTACTAGAGCAACTTGATTGGCTTTGGCAACGGGCCTCAAAAATTTCAACGAATGTTAAATGTCGAGAAAAATCATTTAATGAATTAAAGCATTCCCATATGATATTTAATTCTACACCAAGTTTTTAAACGCAAAAATAGTTCGTAGAAATATAGCAGAACAAAAAATGTTTTATATTTCAAATGGAAATTGTGAGTTCTCTGTTATCTTTGGAAAATTTCCATCAAAAAATCAATACGATTTCTAGTCTTCCCGAATCCCTTGAAATTAGAAATTTCAAATCCTCATATTTTATATATAGAAAGTTAATCTCTTTCTAGGACTCACATCCACACTATTCACCGCAATTATTTTTTTAAATATAGCAATGTGTCCATCCTTTTTCCACAGGTTTTACAATCCAAGCGCAATTCGCTTAAAGATTAAAAAAATTCTCAGACTTAATCCTGATGAAATTGGACTTGAAAAGCAGAAACGTCCATAAAGAAGGATTACAGGAGGAAAATATATATTGATTGGGTTTTTTCAAATCAATTAATTTGAATATATGTATATTTTAAATACTGGGATGGATAGGCTGGGTTAGGTTTCCATGCTCAGGCATTTTGTCTTGTTATCATTGTAAAATGACTAGTTAGTATTTTTCAGTAAAAGCTTGCAAAGAATATTTTTGTGTGGCTACTCTGGACTTTTCTTTAAGGGGTCATAGGAGTCTTAAAAATGTGCAAAAAAGGTACTACAAAGTACAGTTTGATCTTTTCATGTAATTTTTTAACTACTCAATATATAAGTATATTTTTTTATATGTAATTCTATAAGATTTATTTAATATAACACAAATTTTAAAATTTGTAAAAGTTTAGCCCAAACTAAAATAAATGATATTAAACATAAAGCTATTTGAACACATTGGGATTAGGCTTGCGCGGCAAATTTTGAGGTCAAAATTGAAAAATGACCAAGAAAATGACTTTATATTGCACAAATATATACAAACAAAGACTTATACCTAAATTCTCAGCTCAATTTTAATTATAAATTATTTAAAAAAAAATTAAAATAAAAATTTAAAAAATTTTATTAATTTTTTTAGAAAAAAGTTCTTAAAATAATTTCTAATTAAAATTGAGCTAAGAATTTAGGTATAAGTCTTTGTTTGTACATATTTGTGCAATATAAAGCCCTTTTCTTCGCCATTTTTTCAATTTTGACGTCAAAATTTGCCGCGCAAGCCTAGTCCCAATGTGTTCAAATAGCTTTATGTTTAGTATCATTTATTTAAAATTTGGCTAAAGTTTCATGAATTTTAAAATTTGTTTTATATTAAATAAATCTTGTAGAATTACATAAAAAAATTATACTTAGATATTGAGTAGTTAAAAAATTACATGAAAGATCAAACTATGCTTTGTAGTACCTTCTTTGCACATTTTTAAGACTCCTATGATCCCTTAAGGCGGGATCATACCGAGCAGGCAACTCAACGTGGCCGAGGGCGACATCTGGTGAAGATATCGGAACTGCTATAGAGGGAGGTCCCGAGAATTCGGAGACTAGCAAATCAAAATGGTTAATTCATTGATTGACGTTTTCATCTTATTTTTCAATCCTTCTATAAGTAGCCGATTGGTCAGTTTTAAACTACCTTTCCTAAGCTCCTCCCCTTGTCAACGTATCTCACACCTCCTTCGAGAAATTCCCGCCGACGCCCTGGGTGCAATTCCTCTCTATCTGTGTGCCAGTAAAAAATCTGTCTATGTCTGTCTTACTTGACGAGGTTTATAGGTGGGTATCTGATCAAGCACACAACCCAGAAATACATGTACCAACCAACCATTTTCCCTATGAGAAGACGGGATGACTCACTTTGCAGGTTAATTGAATAACGTCGCACGAAAGCTACGCCTGATCTTTAAACTCACCACGTAAATTCTAGTTTCGGTTGTAATCAGTCCAATCAAATCCAAGCTATAAAGTATCGTTTGGCAAGTTGAGTTACAAGCTTTTGTAATTTTTTTTCAATTTATGTTAAAATTTGTAGGTTTCTTTTAGAAGTGATTGATAAATATACAAACAGTTACTACACTATACTATTTAAAAAAGATAATTTGCATAAATAACAGGTGACTACAAAAAAGGGAAGCAGTTACAGTTGGTACTAAAGTTTATTATGTGACACCATAAACATTTATACCTGCCTACCTATTGTTGTAATCTCTGCTGGATGTCATGCCTAGTAATTTTTTGGTTGGTACAAAAATATTATCAGGTATGACATCCAACAAAGACAAACATTACCAGGTGGGTCGGGTGCAATTTTTTTTTCGACATTCGTTTCACAAATAGGGGTGCCGTTTCGTTTCACAAATAGGGGTGTTGGGAATGTCAAGAAGGGAAGTGCGCTGTATTTGCATAAGGGGCCGTATTCATATTAAAAATGTTACCAAGTTCAAAATTTTCAATAGCAACACCCCTTTTTGAGTCCATATTTCAAATTTATGATATATTTTAACCCGAAATACCAAGTTTTGTTAGTTTTCAAGCATTATTCGAGAAGTTAGAGACATGCAAAGTTTAGGGTCTGTAATGTTGAATGAGTTGCACATACAAAACTATCCCAATCTATAAATAATTAAAATAATGAAACGAATTTTTTACTGAATAGTAATTAAAATAACCCAAACAAAATGCATACACTTTTGGGGTATTTAAAACAATTTTTATATTTTAAAATAATTATTATTTTAATTTTTAAAAAAATTATGAATAGAAACCCCTTAATATTTTTACAGAAATATATTTAAGACAGGAAGTTTAAGCGAAATCCCAATTTTTAATTTTTTTTATGGATAATTTGCTGAGTAAATCACAAAATACTTTTTAATTGCACTTCAGGGGACTGTGTATAAGATTATATATGAACTTGCTTAACAAATACGGCTTTGGAACGGAAGATAAACATCATTAAACCAACAACCTTGAGATGTTCCCCCATAGGACATCAAGTGATTCGATTGAATAACTCGTTGAATATTCATCCAAATATAACAAAAACTTAGATTTAGAGGTTTTCGAGGATGCTTAACATTTCTAAATAATCAAATATGGGTGTTACTATTGGAAATTTCAAAGTTGTTAACATTTTTAATATGAAGACCTCCCCTTATGAAAATTTTGTTTCATGCAATTAATTTATAAGGTTATTTATTCACAAAGTCAAAAAGGTTCGATTCCATAGGATGACTAACGGCCGAAATAATCACTTGGGTATTTTTTGATACTGGACGATTCCATTTCGCTTTTTTCCTGCCTAGAAAAACTCGTATTTCGGGGATGAGAAATTCTCCTAGCTTGTGAGGTTAAAGGGTTAATCGAAATTGTATAGTGGTGTTTGGAATCGGTTCAGTTTGATCGGTGAAATGGTTGTTTGTGGTGCTTGGAATCGAAGAACACTTTAATACCTTATTTTTTCTTCTCAAAAATATTCCACACAATTTTCTTTAAAAACTTCCATTTTATTACGATGCATATTTACATAAATTATCATACGATTATTTTTCAGAACAAAAAAAATTATATGTTTGACAAAAGTGTATTTTTTAAAATTCATTCGTATCCTTTTTTGAAAATTATAACAAATGTTATTGATAGATTAAAAAACCACATCATAAAAGTAATATTGAAAGATCATTGAAAGTAAATATATTGAATATGCTTCAAAATATTAAATTTTTCGATAAGGGGACGTACATAAATTACGGCACGCTCAGAGGGGGATTGAAGGGTATGCGCCAACATGAGGATCGAGAAGTAACGATTCAAAAATTTCCAATTTTGCAAAGAAAAACTGTCTTAAATAAAATAAAGTTTTTGAAAAAATTTTTTAAAAAAATTATAAGAGGCACTATTATAGTTGTGTAGTGTTTTTCTGAAGAAGACGAGCCGAAACTTGTATAATTTGTACAGCAACAAATAAAGTATTTGCGCCAATAACGTGGTTTCTTTAGTGAATCCTCTCATGCTTGTTTCAAACTCAAAATGGAAGACACTTTAGAATAAATTCCCATTACTAAATATCTGCGATTTTTATCGAGCATTTAGAGTAAAATTGAAACAACCAATAAAATCACGATGGACAAAAAGGAAAACTGGAAACTTATATAATCTAAAACAACCAAATTGCAATTTTCTTTGAAAATAATTCGGCAATCTGGATTTGAAGGATGCTACCTCGAATAATTAGCTATATTCTAGGAGTTAGGGAAAATTTAATCTAATTGAAACTAATAATGTTTAATACTGTTGTTGTGATCATGGATATCCTATGGAAGAATGTTACCAGAGCGTCCGGAGAGGATGGACATCTTTTTACACAAATTAAGACCAACATGTAGACAATTAACATTGTATTGATCGCTGAGTACGATGTCGCCCTTAGCGGTTGCGTTGGGTGCCTATTCAGGTGATGGCTCGTCACCTGACTGTGGTTCCAAAATACGATGCCCGTTCTCCAATAGCCCTCGTGTAGCTCTAGTGCGACGATAATTCAAACCTTACCTAACCTAACATTGTATTGACAAGTCAATCATCCATGCGCTTACCAACCGGGATTCGAACGCGGAAACTACTATTTGGGATTTATACGGGATATTCGGTATGCCGAGTATGCAGCGATAAAGGTTTAATAAATTACAGGAATAAGAAAATGATGCACATAAAGAAGACAAAACAGATCAGTCGGTTAAAAAAAAAATTTGCCTTAAATGTGAAAGATCCCAGGTTCGGTCCGGGCATCGCCAAATCAACCGCCGACCTATAAATCGTCCGTGAAGAAAAATGTCCGACGAATAATACCCCTTGCATTTGGAATACACGCCAAATATTCTTATTAGTCCCAACACTACGTACGATGGCTCCTTGAACGGTTGCATTGGGTGAAGCATCAGTTGCACTGATGTTGACTCGTTACTTGACCGCGGTTGTAAACTACGACGCCCGTCGCCAATAGCCATCATATAGCTCTAGTGCGAAGATATTTCAAACTAACTTTACTAAACTATATTAGAGGGGCTGGGGAGCCCAGTCGGTTGAGCACACGCTTAGCATACGGAAGGTCCCAGGTTCGGGTCCGGTCATCGCCAAAAAGTAGCTGCCGACCGATAAACGGCCCGTGTAGCAAAAAATGTCCGACGAATTATACCCCGTGTAAGGGAGTGCACGTTAAATATCCTTCAAAGTCCTAACGCTGCGTACGATGTCGCCCTTAACGGTTGCGTTGGGTGCCTACTCAGGTGCTGGCTCGTCACCTGACTGTGGTTCTAAAATACGACGCCCGTCGCCAATAGCACTCGTGTAGCTCTAGTGCGACGATCATTCAAACCTAAAACTAAACTATATTAGAACACAATGGACGGAACACAACAAGACCTCGCATTGAGAGTGGAACCGAATCATTAATTAAAATCGCGGAAGATCAAAAATGAAAAACTGAAAAAGTTACCTTATATAAAACACGCCAATACTGCTACCTAATGCCAAAACAGATTTAAAACGTTATGCAAAAATCCTTTTTGAAAGAAATGGTAAATTATACAACAAAAACTTCAAGAAGTACATGTTTTTCGGATTTTAACTTAAATTAATATTTCAACAAAAATATATAAGTCCAAATTTGTGCAATTGTTCACACTTTGTAATGCCTTTTTCTGAACTTCAAGTCCCCAAAGCATATTTCAAACTCTTTCAAATAAATCATTTGGAAGAAATTAAAAAAGATTTTTTTTACTAATTAAGAATTAGAATCTAATAGAATGAATCAATGCCACTTAATTTTTTTTAAGCTTTTAAACTGGAAGCAATAGTAAAAAATCCATTTGTATTTTCGAAATTGGCGTCCAAAACACACAATGAATTGAAACTTTAGCTTACGGAGCAGAAGTTAAAATTCGCAGACTCTTGAAATTGAACTACACGTACCTTATCTTATCTGAGTTTCAGCATCTTTAACTAAAAGGGGAGGAGCTAACTTTAGGGGGAGGAGCTTAATTTCTACTCCCAGGGGGCGCTACTTCCTGGATAAGACTGGATATTGAAAATTTCATAATTTCGCTGCCACTTTTCTACCCTAAAAATGCAAATAATTGCGAACTTTTTTTTTTCAATGTGAAGGAAATTTAAAGTTCTACGTCTCTATCTTTTCAGTTTTTCAAATTTCGACCTAGTTCATATTGTAAAATTATTTATTAATAATCAAAAAATTATTTTAACCAATTTCAAAAAAGTGAAAAGATAGAGACCGGCAAATCAACTGCACGCATCATATAAAAAAAACTGCTTGTAAAAATATTAATTAGAGCCGGAGAAATGTGGCAGACTTTTTATTTTTTTCCCATAGGATTAACACAGAGAGAAGCCTTCGCTTGAGAAGCCGATTCTCGGTACTATTCCCCCTTAAAGAGTTTTTAGGTGGACCAAACTTTTGGCTACTGAACAACAAGAAGTTAACCCATTAAGGCCCTTTCAGGTGGCGCTAATTTAAGGTTATGAGACTAAAATGTTAATAGTTTTACCGGAAAAGTTGCCTTAAACAGCATCAATGCCCTTGGGTCAGTTGAAATGTACACTTTTGAATACAAAGGAGCAATTTTTTAATTGAAAAGTTGATTCATTAAAAATTACGAAATTTTTTTAAAGTGTCCCTAAAAAGGGACGTCAGACATTAATGGGTTAATATTAAAAAGTAGTTATGTTCAAAGATATTTTTCTTTATATTTTGTTTTTGATAATTATTTTCTATTTAATTTAATCTAATCAACGTGCACAATGCGCATTAAACATATTAGATAAGCCTGGATTCCTTGATTTTCTTTTGTTTAACTAGATGATTCACATCATCTTTTGGCCTGGATACTTGTTTATGAATGATATAAAGACTTTTACAAGTTCAGTAATATACAATTAAAGCCGCTCTAAAGAATCAGGTAATAAATAAATTCGATACAGTTATCAATTCAAGTCCCATGAACATTTTCGAAAAATAATTTTGATAAAATTCAAATGTATACTTTATAACCGCGTTAAATAATTGTACAAAACAATTTAAAAACATTTTCTTAATTAATCATATTTTGGTCACCATAAAGTTACTCTTAGTGAATTCATATTTTTAATATTCATTAATCTATAAATTATAATTATTACCTTTGGCAGTATCGTCAATGCCAAAATCAGCTCAGTCCATATAAGTAGCAGCGTCATTGTACAGTTTTTCCAACAGCTCTGTCTTTAAGTCTATCTTTTAGCTTGACAGGTGTGAAGAGGCGACAGTTCATAACTTTTTCAGGCCTCCAATGTTTTTGTTTCCCTCTAATAAAACATACTGCAAGATAAACGAATGGATTATAAAGTTTTATCACACACTACAAAAAAATTGATTTGGAGAGGGATTATTCGTTCTTGGGTTTTTATAGATAGTTTGGGACAGTAGTTAAATACGAATTGATATGAATAAAAAACTAGATAATTTTTTAAAAAAAGTATTGTACTACATGGTATATATTCAATAACTTAAAAAATATATTTAAAAATTCAGAAATTAAAACTACGAATAAGTAACAATAAAATGCAGAGAAGATAAAATACTAACCTATTACATTCGAAAACTTCACTAAAGTTACTTTTATATCTTAGTTTAATTTATTACACCATTCCAATTTATTGAAAAGTTATCTATGTCTTGCGAAAAGATGTTCAGGATATTTTGTAAGGATTGCCAGTTTAAAGCAGGAAGTTTTTTTATTGATAAACTTTTTCTATTTCCTGATTAAAAATAGACACTAATAAATATTTCGACAGAACTAGCATAAAATAAATCGACATACGTATTAGGTATAAATGAAAACCTGAGCTGAAATACAGAGTATTGATTATTATTGAATAAAGGAACTTACAAGTGGGTTTTATTCAAAACCAAGAAAAGGTGATTTTCATAAATTTTGCCATTTTGATAATTTTTCTTTAACGAAGTCTTATTGTTTATTTTCAATTTTTAAAGTTTAATTGTAGTTTAAAAAATTCAAATTGCAAGCAGAAATTCAGCTACTTTTGTTACAGGTTTTGTATGTAAAAATAACAATTTTAACTTATATCAATAAGAACTACCAAATACTACATATGACTTTAACCTAAGGTAATTCAAAAGTATTTCAAAATGTCATGGTTTTCGGTAAAAGGGACATTTCTCGATGCTTGAGGAGGTTGAAAACTTTTGCATTTCTTATTTATTATAAGATAACTTGACTTGACTTGGAATACGCCCTCTAGAAGGGAGGAGCATACTCTTTATAGCCCGTTACACCACTTGCCAGAAGTGACACAGACACAAGAGACCCACATAGAAAGAACGGCACAAACACATAGACAAATAACAACATTTATTGACAAACACGAACATCCATGCCTTACCGGGATTAGAGCCCGAACCCAGAAGCTACAATGGCTTGCTACCCAACCGTTGTGCTGCCGGGTCAGCTATTATAAGATAAAGTGCGCCGCCCCGGTGGCTGAATGGTTAGTGCACTAGCCTTTGGAGCTGCTGGGGTCGGGTTCGAATCCCGGTCAGGCATGGATGTTTGTGACAGTCAATAAATGTTGTTATTTGTCTATGTGTTATTCATTTCTTTGTGACTGTAAAAATTCTTTCTGTGTCTGTCCAATTGACGAAAGCTTATAAGCGGTTCGCTGAACAAGCACACAAGCTGGAATATATATGTATCATACCATACCATACCATACCATACCACATAAAGTGTCACAAGAAAAAAACTTGACCAAACTCGTTATTTCCTAGGTAATACATATATATTTACTGCATAAGGTTAAAAAACCAATTTTAAGTAAAATTAAATTATAATCTTAAAACATATGAAACAAAAGATAAATAAGGTAACTCTCGAGCACTCTTGACTTTTTTTATGTTGTTTTCCCACCTTTCATTGTTTTTGTTTATTATCATTGTGTGTTTAGAAACTTTCACTATCTTTTCCCTTTCTACCAATAAACTTTAGAAAGCGATAACATTGACAGTGGATTAAGGATGTTTTGAACTTCTTTGTTATAAAAAGATTAAGTTGAGTTATTTTTAGTTATTTGTAAGCTATCGACAAATATTTCTGTATGGTTTTAGAAGTGTAAATATGAAACCTTTTATATAACTTAACGAAGTTTATTGTTCTCATCATATCTACACTGTTTGAAAAAATTTAAAGGATTTAGAAAGAATTGGAAAGTATTTCTAATGTTACACTGAGCTTATATAACTGAAGCTCCGAGAACGATACGGAACAATGAATTAATCTAAAATGAACAAGCACATGGCAAAAAGAGCAGGTTTGAACTCAAATATAGATACTTTCATTATTAATCCATTTATGGTATAATTGATGGATAATTATTAAATAAATCATTTTTATATGGATGCATCAACTAAAAAAACTTAAGGATGGATAAACAAAGTACATGAAGTACTTATTACTATGTCTGATACTACTTAGTAATAGAAATGGAAAGGTGACGGAATTTGAACAAAAAGTGGCATAAGCCCGATGACGTTTTCTCTTGTTTTAAAAGTAGTACGTACTCAGAGCTTTGTATTCTATTAGAATATTAATAAAATTAACTTTATGCTGCAAATTAATAGTTTTTGAATTACGTTTCAGAACCTTTTTTCCCCTTGATAGTTTGTGTGGCCTTTTTTCGTTTTCCCTAATGCTTATTAGCATCAGTGCTTTTTCAGGTATCTATTACCTCTTGCGACCCGGTGTCCCTATTTGGGGACATTTTTTAAATCCTCCCCACTAACAATTAACACATTAATAAATTATGAAATTGACCTGGTCCGATAGAAGAAGATAAAAATATCTGTTTTCAGCCTTTGATTACAGGTATCAGTCATTTATTTCTATAAAAAATAAAGTTGAACGAGGGTCAATACGATAATAGAGTTCTTAAAAAATATAAATTTTTTTTCAAACTTTTCAAAAAGTTCTTTTAGTAGTTAATTTTAAAGGCATTTTTCATTAAAAATTTGTTTAAATAATCTGTTAACTACAAATAAGTGATACGGCCTTTTTTGTTGCATTTATAGCACACAAAATGTGTATTTTTAGAGTTTAAGGTGTGTCCCTAGGTAACTATTAAATATAATTTTTTAAAAAAAAATTCTTTGCAAAACATTTTTTTAGCATATATTTGTGTGAAAAGTATGTTTAGATTATATATAAGAATATAAGTGTAGGATTTTGCTCGGGTCTTAAGAGGATAAGTAAATTAGTTTTGACTTATCCACCATTATAACAAAAATATTTTAAATAATATTTAACATTTCGTATAGTATAACTTTATAAGCAATGATCAATGTTTCAAAAATATAAATACGGAAATATAAATAAGACCTTCGTTATTGCATGATTTTCAAAAGTATTTTTGTGTTTCAAATTGTTATAATATCCCAATATCTTTTTTAACTAAGTTTTCTTGAGCTGTTGACTCGCTGTTGAGAATCAGTTTTATTGCGATGACCCACGATTCGTCATTTTTATGAGGATTCGAATTTCGTCTAATCTAAAGAAATATTTCGTCATTTTTGAGCATGTGAGTACAACCAATGAGATTCAGTTCCCTCAAAATCAAGATACGGAATCGTCAAATCACAATCATTAAAGTGAGGATTCGCGTTCACCATGTCGAAATAATCCTCAAAATTAACGAAATGAGGCTTGATGATTAATGAATCGTCAAAAGCGATCGTATTATTTCTGAGAGTGCATATATTCCAGCTTGTGTGCTTGTTCAGAGAACCGCTTATAAGCTTTCGTCAAATGGGACAGGTACAGAAAGAGTTTTTGCAAGCACAATGAGACACGCATAGAAAGGACAATACAAACACATAGACAAATAACAACATTTATTAACGGTCCTTCCCTTCAGGGACATGTCTAAATTGTGGAGGTGGCGCATGATAGATGGCAGCATCTGTCATGTATATTTGCATGTGAGTGCGTGTGTTGTGACTGTCTTACTTGACGAAGGTTTATAAGCGGCTCTCTGAGCAAGCACACAAGCCTGAAAATATATGTATACCAACCAACTACCAATTAATGGTCACAAGCATCCCTGCCTGACCGGGATTCGAACCCGACCCCAGCAGCTACAAAGGCTAGCACTCTAACGATTGCGCCGCCGTGGCGACGTATTTATGATTGATAATGGTAATGTTATCGCTTCCGGTTGCCTATTTCTAGCCACCTTTAGGAGCTTTAACACAGCCAATAACGCCTCGTAATTTAGAACCCTGGTCAAGTGACGAGGATTTATGATTGAACTTCATTTCATAAACAAACTTGAGAATCCAATAACCTAACTCTTATAACCTTCGCCAGAGAGCTTCTTCTCTAGAAAGAAAGCAAATGATCAAGCCCCAAAGACACCTTTTCAAGTGACAGGACACTTGAGCGACAAGCTGAAGTGGCGGGAAGCGATTGTCAAACACCGTCCTAATCCTCATCCGATTCCTTGGCTGCCTCTGACAGCCAGTTGTCTGAGCCCTTCTTTGGGAAAATCGCGGCTTGATGAGCGTTCGCCCGGCCGCTATTAGAGTGGGCGGTGGCGATTTGCATTCTATCGAACGGACCCTCGAGGGGCCATTCCGATTTCAAATCGGGAAGATTAAATCAATCGAAATATGAACGCGGTGCTGACCCGGCGGCGCAATGGCTAGGGAGCTAGCCTTTAGAACCTCTGGGTTCGGGTTCGAATCCCGATAAGGCTGGGTATTTGTGTTTTTGTCGAGTACAGGGTGGTTGGTATACATATATTTTCAGGCTTGTGTGCTTGGTTGCAAGGACCCGCTTATAAACCATCGTCAAGTAGGACAACACAAGACACACACAAACACATATACAGATGTTGCCATCTGTCGCCACCTCCGCAATTTAAACTTGTCCCTGAAGGGGAGTACTGGGTGGTAATTAATTAACGTGAGGTGTTCAGAGCCCTCTATCGAGTAAAGTATTGGACGAAACCAACCAAATTTGATGAGCATGCATAGTAGACCATGGGATTTTGATTAAAAAAAATTGCATCATGAAAAAGAAACTCGTGTCATGACCAGGGTCCTAAATTACGAGGCGTAATTGACTGTTGGCCGTAAATGGAAATAATTCGCTACGCCTCGTACTTTAGAACCCTGGTCAAGACATGAGATACTTACTAATCATGAAGGGGGAAAATAATGGAATCATAAAAAAATAAACTCGTCCCTTGACATGGGTTCTAAATTACGAGGCGTAATTGGCTGTGTTGGCCGTAATTGGCCATAACTTGCTACGCCTCGTAATTTAGAATCCTGGTCAAGAGACGAGTATCTTTTTTAATAGTGCAATTTTTTTTTAGGAAATCAAAATCCCATGTTCTACTATGCATGCTCATCAAATTTGGTTAGGTTTCGTCCAATACTTTGCTTGCTAGAGAGCTCTAAACACCTCAAGTTAAGGGGTATAGGACACAAAATCTTCAAAAAAATTATTATTATCATAAAAAATAACACAAATATTTTAGAGTAATTTAAAACAAAAATTTAATTTATATCTGCAGTAGAACGTGAGATGTGTAGTTTTTTTGTGTCATGACATCTGTGTTGGCCAACCCCGTTTATAATCGTTGCTTCCTCGTAATATTAGATAGGAATAACGTTATCGAATAGTTAGTTGTTCGGTCGGTTTGGAGCGCTTCAGTAAGGAAAGGGATAAACTTCAAAGCTGTTTTTCTCCTTGATCGTGTTTTCGATGATTTTCTGACTTTAAATTGATATAACTCAAAATCTACTGCCCATAAAGTGTCAAAATATTCCACTCATATTTTTCAAACATATATCTTTAATTTGTCTTCAGGGATTAGTTGTAAATAGTTTATTTTTTTATTAATTTTTATAAAAAAAGTGAACCTGTGAAATTATTTAAAAAAAACGTCAATAAATTAAAAAAAAAAAACTATGGCAAATAAGAAAAATTGGTAAAGACAGTTTGTTAAATACATTTTTCTGTTTATAAAAATGCTAAATATTTGTTTGCCAATAAATAAGTTTTTGACTTATAACAAAAATAAAAAAAGTGTAAGTATACTTGTATACATTTATGGAAAAAAAACTATATTGATAACTGCAATATTAAAAAAAAGTTAAAAGTGTCCCATACCCCCTTAATTAATAACCACCCTGTATATGCGGAGTACTTGCTCGTTAAATCTGTTAGGTCCGAAAGTCCTGTGGGCGGTCATTGCGCAGTTTCCAACTTGTACAGGTCCCTGGAGACTACTTCCCTCTCCTTCAGGGACATGTCTAAATTGTGGAGGTGATGCGCGATAGATGGCAGCATCTGTCACGTGTGTGTGTTGTGTCTGTCTTACTTAATTGACGAAGGTTTATGAGCGGGTCTCTGACCAAGCACACAAGCCTGAAAATATATCTACCAACCAACCAACTATGAACGCGGTGTTGTGTATAAACTCTGTTTTGTGGAAAGTCTACGAATAGTTTCAGGTTTTGGTGGGTTGGCCATGGTTGAATTGAGTTGAAAATCGAAGCACTAGAGGTACAGCTGTGGAAATAAAAAAGTACCCACTTGAGGTTATTTCATCCGTTATTCACCCTATAGAATCGGACCCTTTTGAGATTGTGAACAATTAACATTCTGAGTTAATTGCACGACACAAAATTTGCATAAGGGACCGTCTTCATATTAAAAATGTTATGAACTTTGGAATTTCCAATAGCAACACCCAATTTTAATAACTTAGAAATGTTAAGCTCTCTTAAAAACCCTTAAATCTAAGTTTTTGTTACATTTGAATGAATATTTGACGAGTTATTCAATCGAATCACTTGTGGACATTTTGGGGACCATCTCTAAAATGACAAGCAAGCATGCATGCAAGGCCGTTTTTATTTATCAATTACACACGTAATCTATACACAGTCCCCTAATGGGTAATTAAAAAGTATTTTGTGATTTACTCAGCAAATTATGAATAAAAATTTTTAAAAATTGGGATTTCGCTTAAACTTAATGTCTTAAATTTATTTCTTTAAAAATATTAAGGGGTTTCTATTCATATTTTTTTAAAAAAATATTATAATAATTATTTAAAAATATAAAAATTGTTTTAAATACCCCAATATTGAATGTATTTTGTTTGGGTTATTATAATATCTTTTCAGTAAAAAATTCGTTTCATTATCTTAGTTATTTATAGATTGGGATAGTTTTTTTTATGTGCAACTCATTTAACATTATGGGACCTAAACTTTGCACGTTTCTAATTCCTCTAACAATGCTTAAAAACTAAGAAAATTTGGCATTTCGTATCAACATAGGTCATAGATTTGAAATATGGACTCAAAAAGGGGTGTTACTATTGGAAATTTTAAAGTTAGTAACATTTTTAATATGAAGATGGCCCCTTATGCAAATTTTGTGTCATGCATTTAACTCAGAATGTTAATTGTTCACAATGTCAAAAAGATCCGATTCTATAAGATGACTAACGGCCAAAATAATCACTAGTGGGTACTTTTTCATTTCCGCAGCTGTACAGTGTGCTATTGGTGAAGGGGGTCGTAATTTGTAATCATAGTCAAGTGACGAGTTGACACCTGAATAGACACCCTACGCAATTTTAATAATTGGTTGGTATGCATGTATTTTCTGGCTTGTGTGCTTGATCAGAGACTATTTTATAAACCTTCGTCAAGTAAGACAGGCACAGACATAATTTTTATTGACACAGAGAATTTACACCCATGGTAAAGGCGGGAATCGAACCCGCACCTGGAACAGGGCTCAGACTGTTGGCGTAGGCAACTGTCTTAACCACTAAGCTACCGCCCCGTTTTTTAAGGGTAACATCGTGAGCTACTTCAGGACTTGGGAGCATGTTTAAGGTGCACCTCCTCTAAACGGAGTAGTATTCGTCGGACGTCTTGGCTGCACAAACCATTTATAGGTCTGTACTTATTTTGGCATTGCTGAACGAACCTGGAACCTTTCGTATGCAGGGCAAGCGCCTTACCGATTGGGATCTCCATCCTTTTTGGTGGGTTGAATAAGCCCATACATGCGGGGGGGGGGGGGATCTGGGTAAATAATTTGAGAGAAAAACAGCATATGCACATTCACACCTAACTCGTGGTTGTTTAACCCAGTGCAAAAGTAAGAATAGACAGCAGGAATCTAACCCCACATTTGTCTCTAGTAGAAACTTTCGTAACAGATAGAATGAAGTAACCAGATAGTTCATCCATCTGCAAGGTGTGTTCGAAAAGTTCGATGATTGGTCTCTTTAAAAAACCGCGCTGGTTAGGATCTTGCACTCACGCAGACTCGGTGAGATGGCTCTAGATGACCTTTCTCTGACCGAGTCTGCTTGAGTGCAAGATTCTAACCAGCGTGGTTTTTTAATTATGAGACCATTCATCGAACTTTTCGAACACACCTTGTATAATAGTTGTTAGAGATAGGCAAGGAGAGTACAAAGCATTGAAACGAAAGTTTTCAATGATTATTTTTTTAATGTTAAAGTTGAATTTATAATATTCTACAATGTATTTAAAATATTTTTTTCCTATATTTTAATTTACCATAGCAAAACCTGCAAGCACATAGCACAAAATTTTTTTTATTTCAATGTAATTGTCAGTGGAATAAAAAAAACAGTTTAGTTAAGGCGTGGTCTTTTAAATGGTAAGTTACTGTCACTGGAAGCAGACATTTTTCTAGTTGACCGATGACTGAGTAACGATTGTACGCACAATATCATTAATACAATTGGTTTAGAGTTGAATACATTACAAAAGTTTTTGTTTTTTACCTCGGATTCCACAAATTTTGCTATTTCCTGTGTTTGTTGATCCTTTAATTTAAAGTTTTTTGGGAAAGGAAGCTTTTTAGCAATATCTGGATTACGGTACAACGAAAGTAATGATTGGCAATGAAATTTATCCACTATTAATTGGGCGCATAGATTGACATCCTTTAAAATAACTTCCAGAAATGAATGCTTGGAAATTAGAGCGTAGTCAATATCCATAGTAGCTCCATACTGAAAAAGAAGAATAAATAATTCTCTGTTCCCACTTCTTGCTGCTACTATGAGAGGAGTATCTCCATTATAATCTGCAGCATTCAGATCCGCACCTCCATTTTCAAAAATGAGCCGCACTTGATCCACCCAACCCCTCCTAGATACCCAGTGGAGAGGAGTCCAGCCGTCACTGTCTCTCCCACAGTTGACTTGGGCTCCATATTGAATGAGAAGGTCAAAGATTTCTCTGTGCCTTCTTATTACTGCTACTGCGAGAGGAGTATCCCCATTATAAGCTTCAGCATTCAGATCTGCACCTCCATTTACTAAAATGAGCCGCACTTGATCCACCCAACCCTTCCAAGATGCCCAGTGGAGAGGAGTCCAGCCGTCACTCTCTCTCCTACAGTTGACTCGGGCTCCATATTGAATGAGGAGGTCAAAGGTTCCTCTTATTCCTTTTCTTGCTGCTACTATGAGAGGCGTTTCCCCATTTTCCGCTGCAGCATTCAGGTCCGCACCTCCTTTTTCCAAGATGAGCCGCACTTGATCCACCCAACCCTTCCAAGATGCCCAGTGGAGAGGAGTCCAGCCGTCGCTATCTCTCCCACAGTTGACTAGGGCTCCATATTGAATGAGGAGGTCAAAGGTTCCTCTTATTCCTTTTCTTGCTGCTACTATGAGAGGCGTTTCCCCATTTTCCGCTGCAGCATTCAGGTCCGCACTTCCTTTTTCCAAGATGAGCCGCACTTGATCCACCCAACCCTTCCAAGATGCCCAGTGGAGAGGAGTCCAGCCGTCGCTATCTCGCCCACAATTAACTTGGGCTCCATATTGAATGAGGAGGTCAAAGATTTCTCTGTGTCCTCTTCTTGCTGCTACTATGAGAGGCGTTTCCCCGCGACTAATGCAGCAATTCACGTTAACACCTAAGTCGATAAGTTCTCTTACACTCTTCAAATCGCCATGATCGACAGCATAGTTCAAGTGATATTCTGTCATTCTTGTTTATGGAAGGATAAATAAATGAATAAAAAGTATACCAATATGTTTGCATGCGGATCCAAAGCCTACTTCTCCAGTTTAGGGAAAATTAGTACTGACAAAAAAAAAAATTCTCTGCTTAACTAAATACCAAGGCACAAAATCGTTGCTAGCTACTGCGAAATTCTGATAACTTTTCTTTAAACCACTTCAGTTGAAAACTGAAAAAAAAATGCTTCGTTCTTGATATGGTGGGAGATTCTGCAAGATCCTAACCGTCGCGTTTTTTTAATTATGAGACCAATAACCGAACTTTTTGAACACAATTTGTATTTCCTCTCGTTTTTAACCTACAATATTCGTAGCTGTTATAATTTTTATGAAGAAATTAAAATTAGCGACTTGGGTTTAAAGAAAGCCCACTGGGATCCGTGCACAAATTGTCATTAGTTTTCACCCTTGTTATGTAAAGGATTTCCAACCAAGAAGTTGAGTATTGAAGAAAAAACCTTATTGCACCCATAATAGTGGTATCCGTATAGAAATATTTATAAAGTTTGTGAAATCTTGCTTCACTGTTGAAAATTTACAGAAAGTCGGAACTGCGAATCTTGCTTGCTAAAACAAAAACCGCAATATCCTGAAAAACCTGTGCTATAAATGCGGATAAACGCCGATATACAGGGTTGTTATAAAATAACGCTCGCTATTCGGAGTGGTCTGTAGCTTGAATGAGTAATCCAAATGCATCAAAAATTGAGACACTTACTCATCAAGAAGGGGTAAAAGGAACGGAATCATATAAAAGTCAGAATTCTAAAAAATAATCATAAAAAAGAATTATCATAAAAAACAAACTCGTCTCTTGACCAGAATCTAAATTACGAGGCGTCGTCAATTATGGCCAATTACGGCCAACACAGTTAATTACGCCTTGTAATTTAAAACCCTGGTCAAGAGACGAGTTTCTTTTTTACGAAAAAGAATGGAATCATAAAAATAAACTCGTCTGCTGATCAAGGTTCTAATTACGAGGCGTAGCCAATTATGGAAAATTACGGCCAACACATCCAATTAATTTCGAACCCTGATCAAGAGACGAGTTTGTTTTGTATGATTCCATTCTTTTTTCCCCCTTCTTGATTAGTAAGTGCCTCAAAGTTTATTGCATTTGGATAGCCAGACCACTCCGAATAGCGAGCGTTATTTTATAACCACCCTGTACTTAGTTGTATAGGCCTATACTTGAGCTGCATAGGCCTACACTTGAGCTGTATAGGCCTACACTTAGTTGAATAGGCCTATACTTGGATGTACAGGGTGGTTATAAATTAACGCTCGCTATTCGGAGTGGTCTGTAGCTTGAAATAATAATCCAAATGAAAAAAACTTTGAGACACTTACTTGTCAAGAAGGGGGGAAAGGAATGGAATTATAAAAAACAAACTCGTCTCTTGACCAGGGTTCTAAATTATGAGGCGTAATTGGATGTGTTATCCGTAATTGGCCATAATTGGCTCCGACTTGTAATTAGAGCCTTTGTCAACAGACGAGTTTCTTTTTATGATTCCATTCTTTTTCGTAAAAAAGAAACTCGTCTCTTGACCAGGGTTCTAAATTACAAGGCGTAATTAACTGTGTTGGCCGTAATTGGCCATAATTGACGACGCCTCGTAATTTAGATTCTGGTCAAGAGACGAGTTTGTTTTTTATGATAACTCTTTTTTAAGATTATTTTTTAGAATTCTGTCTTTTTTATGATTCCATTCTTTTTCCCCCTTCTTGATTAGTAAGTGTCTCAATTTTTGATGTATTTGGATTATTCATTCAAGCTACAGACCACTTCGAATAGCGAGCGTTATTTTATAACCACCCTGCATTTGAGAGAAAAACGCTAAATATAAGATCACTATGCGAAAACTCATACGAATTCACTGCTACGTTACGTCAGGTAACCATCTTCAGGTCACCCATCGACAAGAGCTGAAGTGTATTTCAAGCGTGACGTTATTTTTTCTAACAAACCAGATTTAAAACCAACTATTTCCTAAAGAGAGCTTTTATAGTCCATGGCTATTTGGGTCTTTTAGAACGATCCAGGAAGGGTTGATATTAGCAATTCAATTCCTGCCTTTGTGGATACACGGCTGACAGCTTGTAAGCTTTGTGAATTTTAGTTTCAGTTCCATAATGCAGCGAGAAGAAGAACGAATTTCACCATGAAACGCGGTTCCGTTGCCGAATAAAAATCCGTTTCGGAATCATATCCGGCGTTTGCTTTCAAGGAATGTGTTTGCGATCCAATCGTAGACTTTTCTTTCAAAATAACCGACAACACACACTCTTTGCGGAGTAAGACGAATGTGATTCCTTTCATATTGCCATCAATCTTTTTTGTAAGTAAGTTCGATGCCTTTTGAAAAAGATAAGAAAGATTGCCTATAAATAGAAGGGTTTGGTGGATTCGACAAATAAAATTTGTTCCATGTAGGCGCGAGCCGTTTTTAAAGACGTCGCTTGATGGTTGTATAAGGAGAAATGTTGATGATACAAAGAGAATGGGACAAGAGCGCAAAATAAACACAACTTATATATGTAAGTTATGGTTAAAGATGAGATTCATAATATTTTTGGAATTTTGCTGAAAGTATTCTGGCAAACTTTGCACCATTTAAGGAATTTTCAACAAAAAAGAATTAAAAAATCTATAACTTTTGCAGGAATTAAATAAATAACGACATTTTAATCATAAATTAAAAAAAAAAAATAGTAGAAGATATAGAATTTAGATTACATAGATTATAGCTTTTATATGAAATTGAAATGGAAAGCCAACTTGTGATACAAAATTCCGGTCGATCTCTTATTAAAATATATCGTACTGTGTGTTTAAAAATGACCGATTAACCAAAGTTGGGGACTGTTTACAGCAATCCGAGCCCTAGATTGTCTGCAGTTAACATATAGGTCACTTTTCCGCTCTCATTTTTGGATGAAAATGAAAGTGAACGAAGAGCGGCAATGATGTTGTAATACTGAAAAGGAAATGTTGAAGTCGGATATTGACTTATTTATTTGTGTGTAAAAATTTTCCATATGGCAAAAACCGACTAGAAAATTCCAATTCTGATAATAATGACTGGAAAACTACGAAATATATTTCAAAATAATCATTTTTAACTGTAATTAGTTTTTCAAAACAATTATTTGTATTTAGTATTAATATTAATATACTTTGAATGCTAACAAAAACGTAATTTCACAACAGTTATTAATCTCACTCTTTAATTTTGAATACACTTTTACTACTGTCATCTATGAGGATTATTAGTAACTAAAACTTCAAAATGGCATGCAATAGATGAAAAAACACATATTTGTCGAGAGGGAGCTCTAATTTTATAGAATAAGGTGAATTATGTTACTTGTTGCCAAACGGCAACAATATGCATGAAAGGGTTAAACTGCTTTATTTACCAAGACATTTTAGTATCTGAACCAAGCTGCTGTTTACATTATAAAGTTTATTATAATACACGTCATTTACTGATGGTTTTACTGAGAAAATCGAAGCTTTTTGATTTTTCAAATTATTTTCATACAATTGAAATTAAATTTGTATGAATAGGTTCAGTCCTCCTTGTCTTTTATTATTCTTCTCTTTAGCTACACCCTCAAAATGCACAAATTTAAAAGTTAAAGGTCTTCTGCAAATTAGCGGCCTTTAACATTTAACACGAATAATATCAAAAGTTCATAAAGAAGAACCCTTCATCAAATTTGATTAAAAATGGTTCCTTAATGAAGTTTGCTATTTTCTTTTTAATCATTATGTCCTAGCCTTTAGGACACGATTTTTAGTTGATATACTTTTATTATCTAGTTTTAAAATATTAGCGGAGGAGGATTTTCCTTAATTAAAATATTGATAATGAATTCAGCAATTGAAAATGCAGCCTTCTAATATGGTTTTCGGGAGATATTAGCGATTGTAAAAAGCGTTTCTCATTTTAAGTGTTGTTTAGAAGTAAATAAAATCTATAGCGTGGTAATTAATTTGAAGACTGCTTTGTATCTTTGACATTGTATTTTGTATTGCATATGTAAGGTAACGTTGGTGGAAAGCTAAACTCGAAGTATTTAAATTCTAAACGATAAAACTCCATAACAGTTGCGAAGGTTTAATTACTTTAGTATTTCCAAGTTATATATGAAAATATAAAGAAATATATGAAAATTACATTATTGCTAAGATATTTAAACAATAACATTTATTCTTATGAAATAATGATAAAATTATACCAAAAAATAAAATATAAAAAGCCCAATTTAATATATTAAGGTGACTATATACCCAAAATACTTTTGTCATTAATTGGGATTGGCAAAAATATTTTTGGTAAATAGGTGTAAAATGAACTAAAACAGAGATTTTATGAATATAAATTTAATAAATTTTTTATTATTATTTTTTAAACATTTTGATGCATGTTTCAGAATCTTTCTTTTATTTCAATTTCACTTTCAGTGAATCTTTTTTGTAAGACGTATTGAATCATTATAAATAAATGTAAGGATTTCAATTTTGAAACAAAGCATAGTTGCGAAAAAAATAATATAATAATGTCATTAAAAATACAATTTTCAACCTTTTTATTTCATTAAAAAAATCCATCAAATTTTTTCACTATTCCTCCCCAAATTATATCCAATATAGTAACAGAGACGCCTTTAAAAAATACTATTATAAGCTTGAACTTTTTTGTGCGACTAAATTGTAAAAGTCACTTAGGTCAAGTTCAAGGACACTGGAAAAAGTTGTTAATGAACTTACCTTCCATATAAAATCCCCAAAATTCTTACTCAAAAATGGATTTACAGCTTATAGAAACCCTTAAAATTATTTCAAACAAATATATATTTTCCAGAAATGTACTTTAATTTACTTTTTTAGCTTAAAATTTTCTCTTAAAATACATAAAACTAGCCTTCTCTATCAAAATCATATGCCATACTAACGTTGTCAGCATGCGACAAAGCAACCAGAACTGGTTTACCGTTTACCCCAAGTTCAACAATGAGTTAGGAACAAAAGAATTTCGTTTATTATTATTTTTAACATCTTTCCGCGACATTATAGCAGCTGTATTACTGTTATTGTTATTTGCTATCCATTGGGCACAGTGTCCTTGCGGAAAAATAATCGCGAAATTTCGAGTTGTTGCCTATGTCTATGCAGCTCTTGCGTCGGTGAGTGAATAGAGCACGGAAATTTCCATTGTAAATATGCTATACTTTTGGATTGTATGGAATAAAGGTGTTTTTTTTATAAGCATAGTTTAAAATTACCTGTTTTGTGTTACTTTGATTGTATGTTTCAAGTACATTGACAAGTGGTCACTTTGTAAAATATTCTAGATTAAATATTTAGGTCAAATAAAATTGTTTTTTATTTGTTTTATTTGAATGGCATTTTTTATAATACAATTGTTTTGTGTTTTTGATTCCTTTAATCTTTTTAAGGTTATTGTATTTGAGAGGAAAAATTACTTTTTTTTAATATTAAAATAAATATTAAGACTAGATTTTTCTCCCTCATAAAATATTTGTAAATGGTTGCAAACAAAAAATGAACGTATAATTAATCACAAATATTTTTTTTATCTCCTTGTAAATGATATTCTGCATTTTAATGAATAACTATTTAATTAAATTATTTTGATAGATTATTTATTTGATAATTATGTTTAAATTACGATTTGAGTTTATTCGTAATTAGGTTTAAGATAAGGTTGATATATTTATCAAGTGTATATTGTTCATGTTAATAAACACATTTTAAAATTTTTCGCAGTTCAATTGTAATAAATGTTGTTTTATTAGGTGTTGCAAGAAATTTGTATTAACATTTTCCGATTAATCAACTAACCAAATTGAATAGATTCTATTCTAGATACATTATGAGGCTAAAAATATTTACTACTACAATTATTGCAATACGCTACAATTATTAAAATAGTTTCATATTAAAATTAATTGATTTTACTTAATATCTTTAATTTAATAAATTATATATTCAAACTCAAAGCTACACAAAAAATGTTTTTTCACTTGTGAAATATTATCATAACAAATTCTTTTAAAATAATGCACCTTAAAACAATTTTTATTGTGCCGTAAAAGGGATAATTTTGTTGAAATCTTATATCGTTTAAAGTATTAATCCTGCTTTAAACTATTTAAGGATACATTGTTTCAAATGTCTAATATGCAGAGTTTTAATTTAATCTCTATGTATAATATTTCTCTATTATATACTGCTACCTTAATAACTTGTTAACAATGCAACATTGCAAACTAACTAAACATTTCTAAACTATTCAGGAACAAACTATATTTTCGCCGAACTTCTATACCATTCAACAGAATAAGCCAACTTTAAACTATTTCTAAACATACCATTCAAAATAGCTACTGTGGATCTTTCAGTGCATCTCCAGATCGTAACACATTTTTAATATCTTCCCCAACATGTCAATATCTCTTGAAATCTCGATAAGCCTTTCTTCACATTTTATAAAAAGAACTTGTGTCGTCTTTCTTTACACTTCACGAAAGTAACCTGCGTGTCCTATCTTCACTTCACACTGTTTTCTTCTATAAGTAAAACTCCTTTGTTTCCTTCCTGCTAAAAAATGTGATCTTGATTTAGGAAGGAAGTAGAAGCTTTTGCTTGAATGACACTCACCTTGTGTATGTAAAATTAACATTCATATATTTTGCTGTTTTTCGGATTTTGCTGGGTTTTTTTTTGTTTGCTGCGCTATTCATTTACATTTGAGGGATAAGCAAATCGACTAAAATGTTAACTCGTTTTCCCTGTTTGAGGTTAAAATGTAAATTTTAAAGAAAAAAATATAATTTCTTAAAATTTTTAAATGCTTTATTTCTATAGCCGATAATAATTAATGATTTTTGAACATTTTAAACTCAAATATTTAGTAAAATTTTTTAAATTATATATTTTTATAGATCATATGTATTGCTGGTATACCTGACATTCAGGTAACGGGTTTATACGTCTGTATTCCTCATAGAGTTGAACTTTCAGGTTCTTGAGTAAATGATCAGCAACTGAGTACGTATATTCTTATAGTGTATAAATAATTCATTTTGCCATTTATAGGTGAATTTGCACGTTATATAGATCAACAATGAAATCTTTGGTTAATTCTTTGCGTTAAAGATATTAAATGCATAATTAATTAAATTAATAAAAAATTAATTTAATAACTTAATTAATAATTATTTTAATAAATAATTAATTTTATAAATTAATAAATTAATAAATAATTAATTTAATAAATTAATAACTATTAAATATTTAATCTGCTTTCATTATGACGACAAAGAAAAATATCGGCATTTTGTTTTGCTAGAGAGGACCTACATGTTTAACGAATTATTAAATGAGTATTTATAAATGGCTATATCACATCTAAAAATATCTATTTTAATGAAGGTATTTATAGCAGCAACAGTTACATATATAGTCCTTAGAGTCTTATATAGTCCAAATGCCTTATATAGAGTCACAGGGAAGAGTTATGGTAAATAGTAATCTACTCATAATGTTGGCGTTTTACAACATACACCTTAATCCATTTGAAACCCTTTAAAATATTTATGGTGTTCGGATACTTTAGCAATTTATTATCTATTGAAAGCTATGTTGATATTTAAGAGAACATTTCACTTTAAAGTTTGATTAGTTTTTGTAAAAGTTAACTACTTAAAAATGATTTTAAGTGGCATACAATTAAAATTGTACAATTTTCCTAAATTTAATGCATCATTCGCAATGCTAAGTCTATGACGCAGTCGATGTTCCAATGTGAAAAAAAAATATTTTTTAAATATTGTTCCCTCAATGTGTATGACCATCAAAGATAGAAATAAAATTTTTGTTTAATAAAAATAACGTATACATTAGACTGTGAATACAACTTGAGATTGTTTTCTTTGTTAGCTGTATCTCTTTTTGTGATATTTTTTAGCTCCATAAAACGTAATTAATTAAAAAAAATCACTTGCGGTCCTTCTTGACACAGATTGAGTGTAACATTTTAGAATATTTTGTTTTATTACTCCACAAAAAATGTCATGAGTCATATGAAGTGTCATTTTTCCTGACAAGAAAAATGAATAAAAAATTATGTTTGAAACATAAAAAATGGTAAACTTAAGTGGTGTAATTTATTGGTAGGAATCTATTGAGCTTCTACTATCTAGATTCAAGAGATGAAGAGTGTTTTCCTTTCATAGGATCCTTACGTTACTACTTCGCTGTCAGAAAAGCTTGTCTTCTTACTGATAAATATTCCTCATTTTTCATGTATAATTTTTCAGTTCAATCAAAAACATTCTTTTCGAGTTATTTTCTGGATTGCAGAGCTTAGTGGAAGAACGTACTAAGTGACAAAAAGGTGAATACGAGAAAATGGCCTTTGAAGTTTACATTTAAATTCTGATATGATGAAAACGGTACTTGCAACCGTTAAAAAATATTCTAAACTTAAAGTTTATGATAAAGGGGAAGCTTGTTATCAATAAAAAAGTTAGTAATCTGTTCATTGAAAAAGAAATCTCAATTTTTGTCAAAAATATCACTTAGCACGTTCTTCCACTAAGCTCTTCAATTGTTTGTGGTTTTGGAGAAAATGTTTCACCACGCATGCACTGTAAAAAAGTCAGTTGTTTTACAGAAAATAATTGTGACAGAAAAAAACCGTATGATTTACAGATTAATTATTGTTACTTTATACGAATAATTTGTAATTTTAACGAAAAGTTGTCTTCAATTGACAAATTATAATTTTAAAAAATTTACCCGCCCCGGAAGCCAATACAGGTGGGGATATTGTCCAACTACCTAGGAATCTACTACCTACTAGTAACCTACCACTACTACCTACTACTATGAACCTATTACCTACCTACCTATTGACCTACTACCTGTAATACTACCAAGGAACCATGTACTGCCAAGCTGAGGTACCACGGACCTCTAGATCCCCAGTCCAAAGCTATCACAACGGACCTTTATACGGGATATACACAACGGACCTTAATGTTTATGGAAACACTTTTTTCTTTAAAAACATCAAACACAGAACAAAATGTTTAAAGGAAATAACAGTATTTTTGACAAAGTTAACATATGTTTTACAGTGCTCATTCACTTTTTTAAAGAAAATTTCGTAATTTATTCTGTATACTTCCTGTTGTTCACGCTTTCAGGCTGATTCGGTACGACACTAACCTCTCATTGAGGATGCCCGGGTTCGAATAGCGTTTACACGGATATATGTTATTCGAATAGAGAGATCGAACACCTCAAGAATACTTGGGTTTGAAATGTCGAATAACGTGAAAACGTAAATAAATGTACTAAAAAAGAAAGCGAGCAACTCCAGGTAATATTTTCTTCGAAACAGAGAAAAATAATCAGTAAATGGTACCAATCAACGAATATTACCTTCTCTGAAGCACATAAAAAAATTCTGTTAAAATTTAATCAATGAAAATGGCGTAAATTCACAGAAATATTCAGAAAGCGAAGTTGGCAATGACATGTTCGGGAATTGAGGGGTACATTTTTGAGAGGGAACTAAAATATGTTTAAAATTAAATTAATGTGGATATGTTTGAAAAATCAATGTAGAAATACACTGCTCAAAACAATCAGGGGAGCACCTTGCGTACTTTTGCTTACCCGTCGAGTTCCAACTTCTTATTTTTTATTATAAAAATCTAAAATTTGTGAAATAGATTCATTATGCATCCAGATTGAAATGGTAAAAAACCGGGAAACAAATCTTAATTCTTTAACTAAAATTTAAGGTGCCAAAAATTGGAATCATAACTTTTAAATAAATTATAACAATATTTTTTTCAAAATTTTAACTGTAAAAGGTAAAATCAAATGTTACACTTTTAAGAATGCAAACGGAAGAATTTAGGGTCTATTTTTTTCATTAAAGGTTTTAGGAGTGAATTTTATTTTACCATGTTTTTCATATTTTCATTCAATTAAAGCAAACATTATTTAATTTTTCAAAAGACATGATTCTTCCATCTAACGGTAAATAAGTACGAGTTCAACTTTGTGAGAAAAAAATCGGAAACTGATGATACAAAATGGTATCATTGGGGGCGAAATGGTTTAAACCATGAATTCCCCTAATTGTTTTGAGCAGTGTACGATCGATCTTTCATTAATTTTTTTCAAATCTTGGTAGAATTTGAGGATATTGTAATAAGGGTTATTTTCGAAGCAATTGCACGAAACATCTTTCGTTGACATGCTGAAACAATCTTGATCTCCTGATAGTGCGTAAAGTTAATTCTTCAGGCAATTTTCCCTTCTTTCCAGCCGAATGAAAAACTATTATTTAAGAATTTCCGGGAAGGAAATCTGAAATTGAAATAAAACTATTTTCCATAAAGCGGAATAAAATCTCCGTTCCCTTAAAAAAGTAATCTCTCAAAAATTGATGAGACTTTTCTGTTTTGGATAAGCTGGATCTCTTTGATAAAACAGAGCTAACTTTTATCCTGGTGATAAGTCCCTTTTCTTTTCTTCCAAGGGAAAGATATAAAAAAAACTTATAAGTCTCCGAAGAGTTGGGTCTGTGTCTCAGCTAGGCCACAGCTAGGATAAAACGTTTTTCGCTTCGCGAGAGACTTATGAAACTTTTATTATCTAATAGAACTCGAAACAAAAAAAAATGGCATAGCTCGGAAAAAAGGCGCATAATGCATTTTTCATTTACGTTTATTTGAATAAACCACGAATCAAAATTACTGAAGAGGAATTTGAATCGCGTCTAAAAGAAGCGGCAGATTTGAGAACTTTATCTTCGATCTGGATTCTTCTCTTATTTTTTCCGCGTCCCTCTAAGCCCTTTAAGATAGTAGAATAACACGATTAAAGACAAAGACCGAATCGATCGATGGCTCTGAAAAATCAGTCACAAAAGGAAAAATCCCTGCCAAAGTTTGAGACACTAAACAAATAATGTCCAAAATGATTAACAAAAGAATGGGCTTTGATTGTGAGATTAAGACACAGAGAAGAGCTTCGGGATAATGAAAAAAAATTCTTAGAGGCCTCTTAGAGAATGAAAATTAATTTACAAATATGATGGGGGTGGATAATAAAAAAAAAGATTTCCTGGCACCTTGTTAAAATCACTTTTATTTTTAGTTTTAATGCTTGTTTTTTAATAAATTAAAGTCAAAATGAGGTTTAATTGGTCTTCTATAGTTTGCAAAGTAAATATTTAAAGGTAAATCAATAAATCCTTTGTTTAAAATGGAGCATTTTTTACGAAAATTTTTTTGTATCTCGTTTGATTATATTGACGTTGTTCGGTACTTTTTTATTATTTGGTAATCACATGTCATATAGAATGCTCGTTAAAATTAAAATGTCAGTGAAGTTACATCGAAAAAATATTGGTTTATCAGAAAAGTATTTTTTTATTAAATACTGTTTCATGCAATACATTTACGTCTTATTAAATTTATTAGTTTAATTTACGAAATTTATTTGACAAGGTAACTTGATATTACCATCTATAACAATTTGAAGATTTTTAATGAAAACTGTTCGTTATTATTTGCAGCAAAACAATTTTTTTAAACAAAGCAATCTAAGATTTGTTTTATCTCTTTCGAAAGTAATTTGAAGTACGTATTTGTCTGTTCATTACTTGAAGCTTATAAATTTAGAAGCAATATGGCCGATTTTGGAGACAAGGACCAATAATTTTAAAGTATAAGAAAGTAGTATAAAAAACACAGCAAGTAGATTATATTTAATAATGGGTTCCGAAAACAGCTGTTAATAAGGTTAATTATTTTAACAAGATTCATCATTTTTTGCGAAACTAAAAAAATCCTCGGCGTAACACCCCATTAGTATGCCAAGTCCTGCTGTTCCTATTCCGGCTTATGTGACCAAGTGCTCTGGAGTGCTAGGCATATGTCCAGGTAAGATGGTTAGCCTCACGCGAAACCCCAGTGTTTGATTCCCAATGCTTGATACTCATTTTTATCGTTAATATGAATAATTAATATGATTAATATGAATATCGTTAAAATGAATAATTAAGAGTACCTTTATGAAATATGTAAAGTGGGGAATAAAAATCTGACCATATATTTGTAATTACAATTTTAAAACAGTACATTGAAATTATGTACTTTAATTGAAACTGAATACTAAATGTGTTTTTCATTTATACTACCTATTATTAAATTAACAGAGTAAAATGAAAAATACACATTTATTTATATGACTATGTCATTATTATATGGGAAACTAAATAATCTGACAAATATATTATGCGAATTTATTTGAACTTGTACATATTTGAAATATAAATTTCCTTAAGCGTTTTACGTTTGGAAATTATTTATAATTGATAAGAAAATTCTAGTGGAAAATTGCTGTAAGCGGTTATTAATACACTCTTGAAACTTTTTCCTGCTTTCAAATTACCGTATCTTAAGATATTGTGTTTAAAAATGTATTGGAAATAAATGAAATAGTTAACAAGTAAAATACATACATATAAACATTGTAATATCAAACAATCTATGAAAAGTTCAACATCATTACCTGCTGAACTGGTACTTTATAATTGAGGTTTCTTATTGATTTTTAATGAAATATTTAATTCAAAACTAATAACTCACTTAAAAATGAAAAATTAAAAATGAAGGCAAATGTGGCATGAACAATTTTCTTGTGATAGTACAGTAAAGTGTAGCACTAAAACAGCAATATCTTTTGTACATTTTAAATAAAGCTATTTTTAAGCTATGTAGTTTTGCAGTGAAACTTACCTCCGATCAATCAGTGGGTGTAGCTATAGCGTGTCTTCTGGATTATTTTAACACACATTATAAAATTAAATATGCACAGCAAATTGTTCTGTTTTAAATTAAGACAAAAAAAAAGTAAAGTTAACGTAATTAACCAAGTTCTAGCAGTCTAAGTCTAATTTCAGTCCAACTAAGCGTCTTAAAATGCAAATCTCATCATTATTCAAGACTTCATTATTTTGAAAAATGCTGAGACATCTATTAAGACACGATTTGTGACTAAAACAGCCAGAAAATGGCGTGTTCAACCTTTCGATCGTTAGACCAGGTTTCTTCTTATTTTATATGCATCAGTTTTTCTTATAAAAACCCTAAATTTTAAAATTTTATAATTTACAAATTTTATTCAAAAATAATTCAATTTCCAGTCTTAAAGTGTTATTCAGTTTAAGACGTTTTCAGACGCAAAGTCATCACAGACGCGAAGCTTATCTTATTTTTAAGACATGGCAAGTATTTGATTAACAATGGCGGGTTCTTGCAAGTTTATTTAGGCCTAATATATAAAATTTTGATATACAGCATATTCAAAAAGTGATCGAACACATACAAGAATCAATAAAAAACCTCACTTTCGTCATTATAAATGTTTATTTTTTCGAATTCCATTTTAAAATATTTATTATATATTTTGAGTACTTGAAACAAAAAAAATTAATGATGTATCTTCAATAGTTTCCCCATAGCAACTTTTTCTAGAATGCAAGCAAACTAAAAGAAAAAATACGTTAATTTTCACCTTTTAAATTTTGGCTTGTAGTGTAACCTAAATGTTAGGACTACAGATTTTAAACTGGGCCTATGTCAGTGAATATGACTATGAATAGTGAATAGGACTAGCCCTATGAATCAGTGAATATGACTATTTTTGGAGTATTTTAAAGAGTTGGGGAAAGTGGGCCACCCTTACCCCGCCATTGTGGTGGCCCACTTACCCCAAACGCGGGGCGAATGCCCCCCCCCAATTTTGTTTAACCTTATAAACATTACAAGTACATGACACTACAAAAAGATACTATGTTTTATGCACTTTCAAACTATACAACATTTTGTTTTGTATCTTGAACCGTTTGGAAATAAATAAAAAAATTAGTATGATGGTATGAATTACGATAAGATGCAATTTTAAAAATTGTCACAAAAAGGATTGTACCTTGTTACATAATTAAATGAAAGTGATGCCATAATTTTTCCTGTATATATTGGGGTAAATACGTAAAAAATATGGTAACATATTTTTTGAAAAGTCAATGATTGGGGCAATGCCAGGGGGGTGGCCCACTTACCCCCCCCTTACCCTAATTGTTTAGTAATTAGTAGGGTATCCTTTATTCTTTATAACAGATTTTAAGAGTCTGGGCATGGATTTAAGTAACTTTTTGGCAATTTCTGCAACAATCTTGTTCCATTCCTCCATTTTTTTAAAAAAAAGTTTTCTATTTATTTTTCTCTCTGCACTTATACGTCCATCAAAACCAAAAATGACGAACTTATTCTTTTCTGCAAATAAGACACGTTTCCAGTAGCTTTCTGAGTGATTTAACATTTTTTGGAAAATAAATGCCTAGTAATTCTGTTCTTCCAACTTACAAAGAATTATCCACGTGCAGAGCAGCCATTTATACCAGTATTCCGAAGGATTTTACGAATACTTTCACAGGAAAAAGAAGTTCCATGCGTTTTATTATAATATGAAGTAAATTTTACTGCACTTAGACATATATTTTTGAGAAATTATAATTCGTTAATCTGTAGGTGACAAAAGTTAAGGACGACCCTTTCGCCGCTTTTTCTCTATCTTTTTGAAAAAAAAAATATTGCTCAGTTTTATTAAGCACTATTAAAAGCCATTATTTAAAATATTCAAGTGATACAATTGTTTACTAAGAAGTATATAGCACAATTTCTACAAATTTCTTAGGTGGTTTCTACAAACACTTTAGGTAGACACTGTATACAAGCAGCTCGAATATTAAATTTTGAATTACAAAACAATAAATTACAATGTTTCGAAAAATAAAACTGTTTGCCTTAATTGGGGGGGGGGGTATGTACTCTTAATAACTAGATATAACTAAATAACAAATTTTATACACTTATGCCTCCTTTTCAACTTCTTAAAGGCTTTTGTTGCAAAAATATTCTTAAATGGATAGGACAGAGAACTATTATTTTTGTTTCTTTAAAAAAAAGAAGAAGGGTTGAGCTTGTACATAATTTTTCGATTTTTAGAGATTAAGAATAACTTAAATAGCTGTAAAATGAGATATTTTATAATTTATTGTGTTATATTTTTATTTAAGTAAATTAATTTTTTAATAATGTAGGCATTTTTAAATGCTTATTATGCTATGATCTCACAAAGCCGTTGATCGAAGTACGCAAAGTGTTACACGACTGTGTTATTACTGAATTTGTGGGCAGTGCAAATTGGAAGTCGGAAAGCGGTTGCAATGGTAAACAATAGATTTTTTTAGTTCCATTTTTATAACCATTACTTTTCTAAATATTTTAACTATTAACAAATTATAATAAAAATACCTGTTTTAATTTTGTGAAGCATGTAATTTATTGTTCTGTAATGCGAAATTCAATATTCGAGCTGCTTGTACGTATACATAATGTCTTTGTATATTATATCTATTATATATGAAACTAAAACGTCTTAAACTGGTTGTTTTATAGCCTTTTCAGGCACAATCCTGTCTAATTTGGCATCACAACATTATTCAGGCGCGTTTATGTTTTATTAAACATTTCTAAAATTCTAAAATAATGAAAAGATTTAGCATTTAAGACGCTTAATGTGACGGTAAAAATACGACTAAGACCCATTCTTTGTCTTAATTTAAGACAATGATTTGCAGTGTATAAATATATAACTGATGTAATGATAATACTGAGTAAACCAAAAATCTCAACAAGCGTCCAACAATATCCCATCCTAAGGGTAGGGTTGATACATATATATTCCAGCTTGTGTGCTTGATCAGAGACCCGCTTATAAACCTTCCTTCAAGTAAGACAGACACATAAAGAATGTTTACCGTCACAGAGAGAGAGAGAGACAGAGAGAGGAGGAGAGAGAGAAATGCTACACCCAGGGCAAAGGCGGGCATCGAACCCGCACGCGGTGCAGTGCGCAGACTGTTAGCGGAATATCCCATCCTAAAAATAGCCGAAAGAAAACATCCCATTTTGTATGCAACCTGAATACGTCCATCTTCCATCTGAACCTAAATGAACAAACACAAGCTACTCTATAAATGATTAGATTCCGGGCACTAGAACTCTGTATTGAACTTTACATTTCGTAGTAACCTTCTGAGCGACATTTCTTTTCTACAGTGTCTGTTGATCTTGCTTATACGAATATGAAAGCCCCTTTAAACGTTCCAATGAAAAAAGAAGTTCCAGCAGACGAGAATCAATATTTGAATACCCCCCTTGTCAAGTTTGCTCTTGCTGATTTCAGGTAGGAAAGTTTCGGCACTTTGTTGTAGCTGCTCTTTTCTTATCTGCTCAACAACACTTGGGGAAGGTGAGGTAATGAGTGGACGTTTTTCATCAAGCAACATGCGCCAAGTAGATTCGAAAGTTAAACAACATATTAAGAATGGCGGCCAAGTTTCTTTGTCCTTTTGTGTGGGCTTGAAAATTATGGCGATGCAGTTGCACTTGTAAAAGGGTTTTTGAAAAAAGATCGAAAATATTCTAAAGGATTTGGGGGGTTGAGATGCATTTAATAATAAAGCATAGTAATTTTATGGGGTAGGTGCATTTTTGATTACTTACACAAAGAAGTTCATTCGTCAAGACTATGAGGGATGCAGTTAATATTAAATGAGCTCATCTTAAAGAAAAAAGTTTTATTGCAAACGACACATGACTTTTGTAATGTCATAAATAACTAGTTTTAATAATAATAACAAGTAGGTTTGTAACAGAATCTGTCACTTAAACCGCTTCCACACAATATTTATGCTCACAGGAAACACACACTATTTTTTCACCTGAGAAAGAAATTCGCCTAACAGGAACTTCCAATTCAACATTTTATACGCCAAAATTAACTATTTTCATTAATATTCTTGAGCAAATTAAAAATTACTCATTATCGTTTGCTAAATTTGTTTGAAATTCGTAGAATAATGATATGCATTTTTTTTAATAAATATCTTTTAGTTGACACAATTTAATTTACTGTTCAAAAAATATATAATTAGTCAAATTTATGCTTTAAAAATAAAAGCGAAACTTTGCATATTTATTATCCTTAATTAGAATTCTGTATACATCTTTCTTCATCTCTATATAATATAAAATTGCAATTGTCGTACGCTTGAAAGCCACGTGACTTACGCGGCTTCAGCCAATCAGAAAAGTCAGAATAGCTGAAAGTAAGTGTGGCCGGTGTGCTTGTTTTGTGCCAGGGCTGCTTCAGGTTGCATTTCGTGTTTTGGTAGAGAAAGTTTCTTAGCGCTACAGCTACGTGATGCCCTGGAGCAGTCCCAAGGAAACTAGCTTATTTTTCAACTATTGGCATCGGTCTTGGGATTCCGGCCACAGATCGTAAAAACCATAGAGTTAGGAAAGAGAATAGAGCGGTCTATATGTATGTGTGCAGTAACGCAGAAAGGAAGCAGGCTAGAGCGGTGCATCTTGGGATACTCAGTGACAGTTTCCATAGTTTCGGCTACTATATTATGCGCGCTAGCTGAAAAAACTGCTAAAGCGGTGCATCTTGGGCTACCTCAGTGCCGGCTTGTTATGAGCAGTAGCTCGAAAAACCTGACAACCTTGCTTCAGTAAATTTGAATTGATAGACCCAAAGGCATTAAATAGAGTGGAATGCGCTTCAATAGTAAAGCAGCTTAGGGATGGAAAACTGAAACCGTTTTTTTTTTAAACCGGTATTTTGGCCCCGGTTTTTACAGAAAAAAAACGTTTTTTATGAGGCCTGTCTGAACCGGAAACCGGTTTTTTAGGGAAAAAACCGACGGAAACTCTTTTTTTTCTCAAAAACTGCCACCCTTTGCAAATTAGCATTATGTCCTAAACATCACAAATCGTCAAAAGGCGAAAGGTTGCTACATATGGCAACTTAACGCTACCGTTCCGTTACGAACTATTCCAAATTGTCGCCAGACCTGAATATCAGCTGGCCAGCCGAAGTAGTAACTTGCATCTATTTCCAAGTCACGTGGGTTTCTACCAATCACAGTCGCTTGGTGTTTTTTTTAATGTTTTTGCAGACGATTTTTTGCACATATTTCTTATTTTTTCTTCCGGCTTTTAAAATAAATATTTAATTACATTCTTTTAATCTCTGAGCATGTAAACAATCGTGAATGTTATACTCTTAATTCAGTAACGTTTTGTGCAATATGCCAAATGCTTGTTCAATTCCTAATTGTAAAGAGAGGTATAAAAAAAGAATTTGTCACACCTTCACAAGTAAAATTTATTTAGTTCTGCATACTTTTAGTAATTGTGTTCTTTATAAACTATACTTTCTATCGAGGGAATTTATTCTAAAAGCTCTTTTATACTGAAGAATCATATTCATGATTAAGTCAGCGTTGTTAGAATTCTAATTATAATTAATCTTTTGGGCCAAGTTAATTAAATTAATATTCTGGAAATTGATAGCTTAGAAGTAGAATATTTTTGGTACAATTTGGTAAAAAAAACTGTTTTTCCAATCGTAGTTTTTGAGTTATTTATATTTAACCCTGTTAGTCCCAGTGATGTTATTTGGAATCATCACTTTTAATATTTTTTTTCCAAATGTTTATGTCCCGTTATGACATCCTAACACACATCATTAGATTTTACACACTTCGTTCTATTAGACAATATTTTACATTAATCTCAACAGAAGTCAGAACTACTTTTTTTTTATTTAGAAAATAGCTAACAAGCGTTTCACCTGATTTTTGAAAGTTCACTTCTGTTCTACATATTTAAAACACAATTTAAACTATTTCGGTTTAAATAATTACTAATTTTTTTTAATAATAGATAGGTCAGATAACTTAAAATATATAACTCGAAGTGTTTTTAGGTAATATATATTTTTTTACTTTGTTTTTTCCACAGTTACAAAATTTTGGCATCATTTCAAAAACCATATAAAAAATTAAAGTGAAATTTTTTTCTTATGGAACTCTTACTTTTGACCTAAAATTAGCTTATTTTGTGAATATCAGATGTTTCTGTAGTGTAGCAAATTTTTGGGACTGAAATTGTTTAAAAGTCGAACATTTGTTGAATTCGAGATATATTGATGCGTTTTAGAAAGCTGGGTATTTTCCAGGTGAAACAAAGGAAAAAGCAATATTTCAAAAGGACCTATTTGATTTTTTTTTATATCGGACCATTAAAACGAAAGTTATGACGGCTGAAAATATTCACCATGTCAATCATCAAATTATATTAGGGGCCCGGATGGCCGAGTGGTAAGCATCGCAGGCCAGCAGTCTGCGTGCTGTAACGGGCGCGGGTTCGATTCCCGCCTTCGCCCTGGGTGTATTTCCTCTCTTTGTGACAGTAAAAAATCTTTCTGTGTCTGTCTTACTTGACGAAGACTTATAAGCGGCTCACTGAGCAAGCACACAAGTCGGAATATATATGTAAAATACCCTACCCCTCAAATTATATTACAGCATCACTCTACAAAAACCTACTTAATGTCTCTATATAATATAAAATTGTAATTGTCGTACGCTTGAAAGCCACGTGACTCACGCGGCTTCAGCCAATCGGAAACGTCAGAAACGTTGAAAGTAAGTGTGGTGGTGTGCATTGTTTTGCGCCAGGGCTGCTTCAGCTTGCGTTCCGTGGCTTTGTTAGAGAAAGTTTCTTAGCGTTGGAGCTACGTGATGCCCTGGAGCAGTCCCACGGAAACTAGCTTATTTTTCAACTGTTGGCATCGGTCTTGAGTTTCCGGCCACGAATCGTAAAAACCATAGAGTTAGGAAAGAGAATAGAGTGGTCTATATGTATGTGTAGTAACGCAGAAAAGAAGCTGGCTAGAGCGGTGCATCTTGGGATACTCAGTGACAGTTTTCATAGTTTCGGCTACTATGTTATGCGCGGTAGCTGAAAAAACTGTTAAAGCGGTGCATCTTGGGCTTCAATAAATTTGAATTGATAGACCCAAAGACATTAAATAGAATGGACTGCGCTTCAATAGTAAAGCAGCTTAGGGATAAAAAACTGAAACCGTTTTTTTTTTTTTAAAAAACCGGTGTTTTGGCCCCGGTTTTGACAGAAAAAAACTTTTTTATGAGGCCGGTCTGAACCGGAAACCGGTTCTTTAGGGAAAAAACCGACGGAAACCGGAACACCGGTTTTTTCTCAAAAACCGCCACCCCTTGCAAATTAGCATTATGTCCTAAGCATCACAAATCGCCAAAAGGCGAAAGGTTGCTACATATGGCAACTTAACGCTACCGTTTCGTTACGAACTATTCCAAATTGTCGCCAGACCTGAATATCAGCTGGCCAGCCGAAGTAGTGACTTGCATTTATTTCCAAGTCACGTGGGTTTCGCTTGGTGTTTTTTAAAATGTTTTTGCAGACGGATTTTTCGCGTATATTTCTTATTTTCTTCTTCTGGATTTTATAATAAATATTTAATTACATTCTTTTAATCTGTGAGCATGTAAACAATCGTGAATGTTATACTCTTAATTCAGTAACGTTTTGTGCAATATGCCAAATGCTTGTAGAATTCCTAATTTAAAAAAGAGTTATAAAAAAAAGGATTTGTCACACTTCACAGGTAAAATTTATTTAGTTCTGCATACTTTTAGTAATTTTGTTCTTTATAAACTATACTTTCTATCGAGGAAATTTATTCTAAAAGCTCTTTTATACTGAAGAATCATATTCATGATTAAGTCAACGTTGTTAGAATTCTAATTATAATTAATCTTTTTTGCCAAGTCAATTAGATTAATGGTTTGGAAATTGACAGCTTGGAAGTAGAATATTTTTGGTACAATTTGGTAAAAAAAAACTGTTTCTCCAATCGTAGTTTTTGAGTTATTTATATTTAAACCTTTCAGGTCCCAGTGATGCCATTTGGAATCATCACTTTCAAATATTTTATTTCCAAATGTTTATGTCCCTTTATGACATCCTAACACACATCATTCGATTCTTCACACTTTGTTCTATTAGACAATATTTTACATTATTCTCAATAGAAGTCAGAACTACTATTTTTTTATTTAGAAAATAGCTAACAAGAGTTTCACCTGATTTTTGAAAGTTCACTTCAGTTCCACATATTTAAAACACAATTTAAACTATTTCGGTTAAAATAATTACTAATTTCTTTTATTGATATGGTCAGATACCTTCAAATATATAACTCGAAGTGTTTTTAGGTAATATATATATTTTATTATTTTGTTGTTTTCCACAGTTACAAAATTTTGGCATCATTTCAAAAACCATATAAAAAATCAAAGTGAATTTTTTTTCTTATGGAACTCTTATTTTTGACCTAAAATAAGCTTATTTTGTGAATATCAGATGCCTCTGTAGTGTAGTAAATTTTTGGGACTGAAAGGGTTAAAAAGTCGAACATTTTTTGAATTTGGAATATATTGATGCGTTTTAGAAAGCTCGGTATATTCCAAGTGAAATAAAGGAAAAAGCAATATTTCAAAAAGACCTATTTGATTTTTTTTTATATCGGACCATTAGAACGAAAGTTATGACGGCTATTCACCATGTCAATCATCAACTTATATAACAGCAACACTCTACAAAACCCTACTTAATGTTCGTTTAAATTAATTTTTAGTCCACGTAATTCAATTGTTCAAGTAATTTTCAATAGACGTACAAAAGCAAAGGAAAAACCTGATTGATATCTTTAAGAAGATCTTTAAAAAAGTAACGATTCATCCTTGTTCCTTTCCAAGCTTCGTTATCATACCAATAGATTGTCGGCCTCATGTGTTCAGGTCGTTGTGGAAAAAATTCGTCAAATGGTAAACTCGCCATACATGCGAGCCAAACGCTACACATTCATGTGACTGTGTAAGTTAGATGATGAGGACACTTTAGGTTTGCCAATGCGCAGTCCTTTCTATTTAATGTCTCTGGATCGACCCCTCTGCTCCTCCTTCCTAACTCTATGGTAAAAACAGCCGAAGCCGATGCATCTTCCCTTTTTCGTCTTGCGCACTCTCCCCGCTGGTCGGGACCTTTTAACTAAAATATCTTCCCGATTGTTCTAATTAATTTTTGAAGCATAAAATTAAAATTATTGAATTAGTAAACAGTGAATGAATCACCAATAAGCTTAAGAGTTTGATGTCATCGCATCGACCAATCAAATTGTTTTTCACTGGTGATGAATAATTTATGTTTAATGAGCGGAAGCATGTTTTTTTCAAAGCAGATTGTATAGATGAGCATTCCTGCATTGGCAGTACCCACTTATTAGTCTTGAACGTTTGTTTGCGGAGCAAACAAAGAGGAATTACATAGCAATTCTAAGGGGTTGGCGAGCGGAAGCGAGCAAGGACGAAGTTCCCTACCAGCCGCGAAGCGGTCAATGGAATTGCGCAGCAATTCCGGGGGTTGGCGAGCGATAGCGAGCAGGGGGCGGAGCCCCCTAGTACATATATAATGAACCATCAAAAGAACGCATTTGTGATATTACAACAATCCAAAACGAATTATACACATAAATAAATATTCTTTCAAAGGTTTTTTTTTTAAATAAAGTTTCTCGTACGTTTGACGAAATGGCAACAGTGAAAATATTGAATGAAAATGGAATTTGCATGTTATTTCAATGTAGATTAAATTTTTAGTTATTTAAATTTTAAATATGCTTAAAATTAAAATTTTTTAATGACATTTGGGATGTAACCTAGTCCGATTTTTTGCTTTAAAATGACGTATCACACTTGTTTGTGTGACTTTTGGTTCGTTCTGTGAAAGTAGGTGACGGACAGACAGACAGACGGACTGAACGATTATAAAACCTTCCACTTTTTACGTTATAAACGTAGTGTGGAAGCTAAAATGTGTAATTTTCAACTTATTTTCCGTTAAATGTATTTTTAACAGAGTAGAACCATAAGTTTAAGATTCCAAATTATCATAAAAAATTATGCTGATTTATTACAGTTATATTACCATACAAATATGCTGATCTATAATAGCGTTTTTGACTGTATGGTTAGTAAAAATGTATTTCGAAAATATTCATTACTGAGAAAAATATCCGAAAATTATAAGATTTTTTTCAATATAGTTACACTATTTTAAAAATTTATAGTTTTAATGGAAACTCACTTTTTAAAAAGAAGGAATATAATTAAGTTGTTTTAGCATTATTTTCAAATAATATTTCTCTAATATTTAATAATAACTTAGTTGATTCGATATATATTAACAAAAAAACGTGCAATTTAGAAATGGTTTCGTTCAGGCTACTTTAAGGATTGACCAAATTTAATTAATCCTTTAATATTGTAGTCTCTTACACTTTATCTAAATCTATCCTAACTCCATCGGGTACATAGACTTAACAGATACTATCGAAAAGATTCATTATTAGATTTACAGTTATCGATGATTAGGTTAACAATTTGTTTAGTAAAGAAGATACTTTATTCAGAAATATTTTCATAAAATGATTCTAACTCTCCGAATCTCACTACAAAAATATATTTTTGGAATAGTTAAGAATTTTCCAACCAAAAATGTTTCATAAAAGACAAATAAGAAGATAATGGTATGTTGCTTTTTATACTTCCCACATAATTATATTCTAAACACGGCTAAACTTTTTTTTTACTTTGGTCAGCATTTTTTTGGCACTACTTAACATGATTCTTACAAAGTGGTGTAAAAAGCAATTTTATGAAAACAGCGAGCCCGTTCCTACTGGATTTAATGAGATTTTTAATATTTGACCCTGTACAAATAAAAAGCGACAAAGCCGCTCGTGTAACTTAATAAAAGCTTGGCCAAGAGAAATGACAAGGGGAGGTAATACTTAATATCTTGTGGCTTTTAGGAGTTGATTAATTATTCATTACGTGGCATTGTTGGTAAAGTATAAAATGCTTTGCCACCCCAGTTTTGCGTTTATAATGAGTCATAACAAAATGAACTCTTTTCCTAGTTTAATCTGATATTCAATTAACATTGGTGGCCACTCTTAAGATTGTTCTTTAGAGACCTAATGGAAGATTTTTCTTACTCTGTAGAAATGTATATAATAACACGAGATGTAACTTGTTTAGAAACGATTACTGTAACTATTATTATATTTACAACCTTAAAGCTAAAGAATATACTTACGTACCCTAAAACTTAACTCCTCGGAGCAGCAGCCCATTAGTTTGCCAAGGCCTGCCATGCCCATTTCAGCTTTAGTGACCTAGGGCTCTGGGATGCTAGGCATATGTCCCGGTAAGGTGATCAGCGGCCTCACGTGGAACCCCCAGTGTTTAGTTCCAAAGCATGCTTGGTACCTATTTTATTGACCCACTCAAGGGATAAAAGGATGGGTCAACCTCGTCCAACCCGGGATTTGATCCTCGGACCTGTGGCGTGGCAATGCGAAGCACTATCACTAAGTCACACGTACGTACTCATACACTGTTAAAAATTTGGCCCTTGTTTTTACCAAAAATATGTTTTCTAGTGGCTGCAACTGGTGTGTGGCATAAAGTTACGCCATATTTTCGGTATCCGGTTGACTTATTGGTTTTAATTTTCAAAACCTGCACTCTTAAAACAAAAGAGTGAATTCCACTCCAGTTGGAGAAGTGCATTTTCGACACTGGAAAGGAGTGAATATTATCTCAGATTGAGTTAAAATCACTCGTTTGGAGTGATCCTGTCGGAGGTTTAACACACAAAGGATCCACTCCAAAAGGGAAGTGCATTTTCCAGACAGGAGGAGTGAAAATCAATCAGACTGCGTTAAAATCGCTCGTTCGTTTTAAGTGTGTGAAAAAGGGCTCAGCCGAATACCAAAAGTATAGTGTAATATTTACCACACAACCGTTGCAGCTAAGAGGAACCATTATTATGGTTCCTCGTAGTGGTGAAACCGAGTACACATTTTTTAACGTAATACAGCAACTTTTTCACGAAAAAACACTGTAATATCAGGGGGTTACTAGAACCAATTATTATGTTAACGAATACAACTATAACCACAAAGTTTATATAAATAATAACTTTTGAAACGTTTATATCGTTTTAAAATACAGTAAATAAATGTTATAATGTTTACTAACATTGCACTAAAAATGATTCTTTCAAATTCTAGTAATCCATTTTTTTATATTATGTAAAAAATTGATGTCGCTCGAAGTTCCGTTGGGTGCCCGCTCAGGTGTCGACCTCGTCACTTGACCAGGGTTCTAAATTACGAGGTGCTATTGGCTGTGTTAAAGCTCCTTTTGGATGCTAGAAGTAGGCAGCCGGAAACGATTACACTACACTACACTCCAATTTTTTGAAATTTTGAAATTAAACATTTGTTTCAAATATGATGACACGATGCTTTCAACTCTGAAATGTCAGTCATATACTCGACTTTTGCAAAAAATATTTATTATTCGTTAAATGTAGTCAAGTTCACTAGGATAGTGGGGCGACTGGTTATTCTATTGGATTACAGATACTATCTTCACTGGAAGGGTGGAAGTTCACTTCCAACCTACTACAAATATCGCAACAACATAAATTAAAAATGAATCAACTTTTTTATAAATGTTTTCTTCTAAATAACGGGTAACCTCTTAAATTACTTTTTTTGGACCTGTTTCGTTACTGAGCGTTTGAGGTGGAAGGGTGGAGGTTCACTTTCCACCTACTACAAATGTCGCGACAACAAAAATTGAAAATTAATCACCTTCTTTTCTTATAAATTTTTTCTTCTTAATAACGGTAAACCTTTTATTTATTTTTTTAGTTTCGTTATTGAGCGTTAAAATATTTGACATACAAATCATTTTGTAAAATACATTTTAAGTTTAAAAGCCTTTCACCTTAAACATTTTTGCAAAAGCATTAGTTTCTATCCATAAAAAGTTGAAACATATATTTGCTAAAAACTCAAACAAGAGCAAAAGAAAAGATAGTCGACTATCTCCGGACCTCTCCCAAAAGAAATCTACTACCATAGGTAGTAAAAGTAGAGTTAAAAAAATTCTTCCGAGTCAAATATAAAGAAAATGTTACTTTTCTCCAAAAGACTTTGAAATACTTTGATCTTCCCCTGGGAATACATTGACCCGGAAGAAAAGATAGGCGACGAGTTAAAATGATTGTTTCTTTGAGAGGACGAAGGAGTGGTCTTGGGCATACTATTGTCAATAATAACTAGAGGAGTGCTATGGTCAATAGCAAATATGACAAAAATATAGAATTTTCAACTTTTAGTTTGTTAGCTAACTTTTTATGAAAGTTATTACAAGATCTTAAAATTTTATTTTTAAGAGAAAAAAAAAGTTCTTAAATTTTTTCTGTGCCCATCGCAACTTTTGACGCCTATTTAGAAAGTCATTTTTTTAGTATAATGATTAAATTCTTAAGGCCTTTAGATAAGTAAATTTAGAGCTTCAGAATTGTTATCTTGTGTTGAGATATATGTGATTAACAGAATTTTATATGGGATAAGGTCTAGTAAAAATAGTTTTTTGGTTTAAATAGTTTAGGGTTTTGCCAAAACCCATTTTGCTAAATATTTAGAATAATTGGCTAACTTAAAACCGTGCAACTGAATAAGTTACGTGAAAGCTGTTTGGTATTTAAATATGCCTATGTTACAACAGCGTGAACCTGGTTGTATTGTGTGTAAGATAATATTAATTTTACAATAGTTTTAGCTAATACAATAAACGGATATAAACTATTCTAACAAATGGTTTTAAGCAGATTAAAAGAGACCCAGCAAATTGGGTAATTTTTCCTAGTAGTATTCTAACGTAAGATTATGAAATACACATTCAAAAGTACTTAAATCACACCCAAAAGCAAATGACACCCATTACCAACTTTCGTCAGCTACATCGGAGTTAACCTTTTTTTGCCTCAGCCGCAGCGCTTTTGAGTCACAATAAATGCCAGGTTAAGTTTTAAACCCATAAATTTATTAATAAATGTAATTATTTTAAAAGAATTAATTTTTACAAAAGAGAACCTTGCATGCAATAACGCATAACTCAAAAAAATGAACAAACAAACTAAAAAATCATTAACTGAACGTGAATTACCACAGTAGTAACTTTTTGCATCCATTTAAGCAAGGCGCTCCGATGCACAATTAATCTCTTAGGAAAATGGTTGCAGCGCTAACGGTCGTTAGAGTTAACGCAGGTAGAGATGTAGCATTCGAGGTGAGTAATTAAGTTTTGGGGCAGATCGATAGATCATCCGACGGAAAAGAACTTACGAAAAGAGAGATCGTCAGCAGTTCATTATGTGATTAAGGCCCGAGCGGAGGATTAATTTGAACTTAATTCGTGGGACAGGTTCAGTTAGAATGACGTTCAAAACTTCACTCCATCGCGATTACGACTGTTTTTTTTAAAATTAAACAGCTCATTTTACCAGGAAAACTTAAAAATATGAAAACTTTAAACTTTTAAAGTTTGGTCCGAGCGGAGGATCAATTTGAACTTAATTCGTGGGACAGGTTCAGTTAGAATGACGTTCAAAACTTCACCTCATCGCGATTACGACTGGTTTTTTTTAAAAATTAAACAGCTCATTTTACCAGGAAAACTTCAAAATATGGAAACTTTAAACTTTTAAAGTTTGGCCAGAGCGGAGGATCAATTTGAACTTAATTTTGTGGGACAGGTTCAGTTAGAATGACGTTCAAAACTTCACTTTATCGCGAATACGTCTGGGTTTTTTAAATTAAACAGCTATTTTATCAGAAAAACTTAAAAATATTAAAAATTTTAAATTTTAAGGTTTGGCTGGAGCGGAGAATTAATTTGAACTTAATTCGTGGGACAGGTTCAGTTAGAATGACGTTCCAAACTTCGCTCCATCGCTATTACGACTGGGTTTTTAAAATTAAGCAGCTCACTTTTCCAGAAAAACTTAAGAATATGAAAAAAATTTTAAAGTTTGGCCCGAGCGAAGGATTAATTTGAACTTAATTCGTGGGACAGGTTCAGTTAGAACGACGTTCAAAACGTTACTTTATCATAATTAAGACTGGGTACGAAGAAGTAATCGTGATTGCCACTGGGTTCAATGTAAAATGTGAGTTATTTTTTAACAGGCCATTTCCCTCGAAAAGAAATTTTTCTTAAAATATTTTCAATACATTTTCAAGCATTAATTGCATGAGTTTAATCATCAAATTTTTATTTAAAAATACCTAGAGTTAAAAATAGAACTGCAAAAGTTTATTGGAGTGATTAATTCTCAAACGGAGGATTAATTTGAACTTAATTGGTGGCACAGCTACAGTTAGAATGTTGTCAAAACTAGAAATAGGGATTTATGATTGAGCAATGCTCATTTTTATAAGAGTTAACACTTTTGCCAAACCAGTTAATATATCAAAGGCAGAATTAGATTTTTTTTTTGCATTTAAAAGGTTGTTACTATTCTTTAAAGCAAGCAAAGACTATCAATTAGTAGTGTGTCCTAGAATTTAAGAATGACGTAAAATTCAGCCGCCACTTCACATCGAGTCCGTTTTTTGTTGTCAACCTGTCACTAAACTTTTTTTTAAATCTTAGAATTAAAACTTTTTAGCTTAAATTTTTACATTTATCTAAACATGGAGCACAAATGAAAGTATTAAGTTTAAATAACATTTAGTCGTTTAAATTTCATCTCAAACAATATTTCGTGTACATTACAGATGAATTCAACCAATTGTTATAAAAGTTTCATTGTTCCCTCATCTTAGTTTTAAGTGGTAATTTTGAAAAAAAATTCTAAATTGTAACTAGCTGTGCTATTTAAGTGTTTTAAAAGTATTTGTACACATTTAAAAATGCATTATAGGTAATATGGCTGGAGATGAAATAATTTAATTAGAAATAATTAATTATAGACGATGAATACTGAATAGCTATATAGAGCTCATGGTTTTTCCGTTTAATAATCACTAAGTGTTTTGGTCATTTAACCTCCTGAGACCAGGAATCAAATTATATTTATATTTTTTAAAGCCCCTTATAAAAACAGAAATTTTAAAAACAAAAAAGGAAATTTTTTGGAAGAATAGCAATGAAAAATAACATTTCAGCCTTCGAATGCAAGTATCCGCCACCAATTATTTGTATAAAAAATGATGTAACACGAAGGGAATCACTACTCAGAGGTCTTGCGAAAACTAATCTTTTTTTCAGCTGTAAATTTTAATGGCATTTTGTATTTTGAAAAAAAAAAAGTGTCAGAAAATTATTCTATTGTTTGCAAAAAAAATTGACCTAGTTTGTCTCGTATTCACAGAATAAATATTTTGCGTATTCAGAGTTTAAGACCACAACATTTACTACAACTTGCGAGTCCCGCAGCAATATTAAAAGTTATTTTAAAAATAAATCCTAGCAAAACATACTTTTATACAACTATTTGTTTGAAAATATGTTTATATAATGCAATGTGTTTATGAATTTTCTGGGATCTGATAAGGTTTTGTAAACGGATGTTTGCAATTTTGTCTAGTTACGTAAAGCAAAAAACAAATATAATACGATGTAATATTTTGCATGCGAGTAAAAATAAGATAAAACTAGTCGTAGTAAATCCAGTATTAAAAATGTAAAATGTTCTTTAAATATCCATCAAATAGTGTGTACAGAGAAAATAAAAACAATAATTCTTACTTTTAATAATAAATAAAAAAGTATTTAATTAAGTAATAAATGTTAAAATATAAAAATTAAATTGATGCATTCGTTTAATACTACATTAACTTTTAAATGCATTTATATTTTTAGAGAAAGAAGTTATAGGTAATAAACAAATGATCAAAGTATTAAAATATTCTCTTCAAAACCATTTTAATAACTATAAATAAGAATATTATATCAGATTACTTGATTGCTATAACATTTCTTAATTTGCCTTGAAAGCTTTGGAAATATTGCTGAAATAGGTGAAGTTCTTCTGAAATAAGTGGGTCGTTTTCGTCACAGAAAATCAACTAAAACTGCACTTGTATTACAGTAATTTTTTTGTATTTTTGCTTATTTATATGTATATGTATGATATATGTATTTATTATTCGTTCTCTTTCATTATTATTATCATTTTTCCGCTTTTTTCTCTTGTGACTTTCGTAAGAATTTTTTTTAAAATAAATGTTCCTTTTTTTTAGAAATTTTACTTAATAGGGGGAGGTGGGGGAAAATGAGGGTAAAATCGTGCTTTTTCAAAATCATCTCATTAAACACCTACTTTTTAACTAATTTTCATAGATTTTTTTTGTATATAACATACATTTGAACTGTTTAGATTTCGAATATATAATTTTTTTCCACCACATGCTTCAATATCTGGCAATTTAGGGAACTTAGTTTTATACCCTCATTTTCCCCCAGGGTGGGGGAAAATGGGGGTAGCCCAAATTTAACGATATGATTAAATCAAAAATCATTAATAAGAAGAACTAATTGAAGCAAACTCATTCCTAATATTCCTCTACACTTTTTTTTTCAGAAAAGCTTACTTAGAGATAATAATAATCGTAGAATAATAGAATATTGAAGCAAGAGAGTATTGTCCTCTACTATTAAATTGAGGCTCTGTAAAACTTTACATATTGCACCGAACATAACAACATAATCTGCATCGTATATTTCTCGAAATTATATTAGTTTCCATTTTTGATTTGGTTTAGTATTTTACATTGTAGTTTGTTTCATTTAGTAAATTAATTGCGAAGAACTAATTGCAAATTATTGCTAATTGCTCCTGGGCATATTCCTAAAGATGCATTGATAAACATAATATATTAAGTTAAATTTTTACAAATATCATAAAATAAGTTGTTTAATAATGCTGTATATTTTAATAACACTAAAATGGTTTTTAAAAAATATCCTCCAATATAATCCAATTTAAGTTCATTCCACAACCCAAAACTCCATTATATCTTGCATGCATAGCTAAGCCTAACCATACCACCACTTTACCCCACGACATTAAAAAAATTATAAAAAATTAAAAAAATTCAAATTTTTCTTAGCTAATTTTACAGAAATACTCTTCGAAAATGTGGCTATTGCATGCCACAAGGCTTAAGAGCACAGCATGTTTTGTAAAATAAATAGAACAAAGTTTTTAAGAGTGAATTTTAACAGCTGAAACGAAATTAGCTTAAGAACAAGAATTTCAATGAATTAATGGTGCTGCCAGATTCTAAAAACAAAATAAATGTAATTAGAGATCATCTAAAAATAATATTTCAAAGAAAAAGTCTAAAAAAATTTAAATGTATAGTTGAAAAATGTATATTTTTTAACATACCCTCATTTTCCCCCCTACCACCATTTTCCCCCACCTCCCCCTACTAAGTGTTTAAGTTTTCATATATAATTTACTAAGAACTTTATATACTGCAATTAATAATTCTTCACTAATGAAAATGAATTCAAATTATCAGTATTTTTTTTTATAAAAAACTTTACACGGTTACAATCAATTGACTTTAGGTTTCTTATATCAAATTACCCTAATGGTTATATGTTTATATAAGAAATAAAATATTTCAAAAGAAAAAAAATCTCATATTCTGTAAGATAAATTAGTAAATCTTTAAATGGTATTTATAAAAAAAAGAGAAATTAATTAAATATTTTAAAAAAATCTAAATTTATATAACTTAAAATTAATAGTAAGCTGGGCTTTATTTAAATTCGAATATGGTATCTAAAAACCAGTGTTATGGGAGCAACTGCTTTGTGCCCTATATTTAAAGCCTTTATTTTAAATTTATGTTTAAACAAAAAAATAATTTTGAAGTGCTTAAGATGTTTTGGAATTAAATAGCTACACTAAAATCAAACCAACTAAAGAAATAAAAAAAAAACATTTCGGCTAACCAAAAAATCCAAAATATTGAAGCCGATTTATGCACAATTTATACTTATATCTATATAAGATTTTTATTTAAATGTCTCCTTATGCACAATTTATACTTATATCTATATAAGATTTTTATTTAAATGTCTCCTTAAGCTCAATAAAATGTTAACCTATCTCAAGAAAATGAAATCTTTGTCAGCAGTCCATTACATAAGAATATTTCAAATTGCAGAGCTCCTTAAATCGTGTGTGGTGGTTGTTTTTATCTCAGCAATCGATTTCTCTAGCACTAATTAGAGGACGTATTCAGTAAAATGAAAATTGAGTAATTAGTTCCGCTGATATCTTTCAGCAAGAATGTGGGGGTGCATATCCATATCCAAATGATGCGCCACAAGTGGTTCAAGTTGGAAACGAATAAATCTTGTTACAATATGTATTAATCTTTTTTTTTAATAAATGCTTTGGATTACCAAATATAACCATATTTCTTTCAATAAATTGACTGGAGAGCTTTAATAAATTATTACACTGAAAAAAGTTTGTTTTTAAAGAGAGTTTTGTATTTAAGAGAGATATGATATAAGATTTTTTTTCAATGGTAATATCAAGTTTTTGCAGGAATTATCATATCTATTTCAAACTCATATGTAATTTTATAATTTGTGATTGCTTTTAGATTGTTATCCCTAAAAAGTTATCTTGAATAAAACTAATTTGTACCTAAACAATGGTTTTATGATTTCAAGCTATTTTTTAAGTTATCTAAGTATTGATATATAAAGAATAAAGGATAAAAAAATAAATAAATATGAATTACATGCGTGTATTTGTGCATATATTATGCATATTGTGCAACATTCTAAGTAGAAAACTAATTTTTTTATTGTTAATTGTGATATTAATATATTGGGTGTGAAATTATATTTATTTATTCATAGTTCAACAAATCCATTTTAAAAGTCTTTATTTAGTTCCAACCGTAACTTCACAACTTACAAAACTATAAAGAGTTTTAACATATAATAAAACAGTTATCTAAGTATTTACATAAATCTTAATCAGAGAAAAAACACATAAAAAAGAACTTAAGGTTTTTAAACAGCATACATTCTACATTTGACATTATCAGCAAGTTCTTAATGGGTATCAGGACCTTTAAACTAATTGTTCAAAAATACTATAATATGAATAAAAAATTTAATTAAAAAAATTATTGGTTTAAAAGTTTTATTATGTATTAGTGCAATAATTAATAAATATAGTATTTTTTTAATAAATCAGATAATTTTTTATTGCTTAAAAACTTTTTTTTAAAATTTATAGTCAGTTTAATGTTGTAGAAAAATGGTAATTTATTGTGAAAGCTGCGTAAAATTAAATCTAATCAAAATAAAATTATAAATGTCACAGAAAAATTATGGACTGTATAATAGGTTGTAATATAGGTCTGTATAATAGTTTGTGAAATAGGTCTGTATAATACGTATCCATCTAGAAAAAATTACCAATTTAATAGTTTTGTAGAAATGGAATTGCCGTGCCCACAAATTCTGAAAACATGTAATTAAACGCAAAATTATCAATGAGGAGTATCAGTCGAATATTATTAAAATACCATGACGTTTCTGTCTCTAGGCACGTTTGATACCTTATATAAATCAAAAATAAGTTTGATTCAGTAAAAGTGCATTTTTGAACTATCGATATTTTGGCAATTCTAAAGGCCCTAATACCCTTAAAATATTAAACATACTTTATCTAATTAAAATGTTAATGCAAAGGTATAATGTATAATGGTGTTTAAATTGTAAGGAATATTATACAAGATGGTAAAAGAAAATTTTGCAAAGCGTAACTTTCTGAAAATGTATGATATAACTGCATTTAGAAAAATAGTATATTGAAAGAAACTTTGAAATCAACAAATCTTAATTTTGCAAATTTCAAAACATCTTTTTTCCATAAACGAATTGGATCACCATTAGAAGCAGAGTAGTAGGTGGGTTAATAAATTAGCTATTTGTACACAATTTATCTTAAGAAGAAGTTATTTAAAAGAAGTTTGAAGGAAAAATGGGGAAAAAATTAACTACATTTTTCTAATTAATTATTAGGAAAATAAATTAAAATCCTGCAAAAAAAAATAAATATAAGGGTGAGTTGGACAAATTTCTATAAACAGTAGGCTTTTATTTGTTAAGCATTTAGTTGTTATTAAAATACATTTGATAAATTAGAATCAGTCACTGATAGTACCTCATAGTGACATACTAAAACTTTAGAGGTCAAACTTTTTAACATGCTTCGTCTTTTAATTTTTACAAAATAAAGAAATATCGTTGGTTGTCAATGATTGAAACTTTAAATGTATCAAAAGATTTTAAAATATTTCATTATCGTTCTGAAAACCGTGGCATATTGTGTAATGTATAATGTATTAATAAACTTAACATAATGTATTAATTAACTTAAATGTATATAAATCTAAAGTTTCTCTTAGCATATTAGAAAAAATGCGGAGATTTTTTTTCCTTTAAATTATTTATATACATAAGACACGCTAACATAATTTATTATTATCTTAACAAGCGATATAATTTGTTACAATTAATTGTATTAACAAGCAATTTACTGCCTAGACATCAAACCCTCATATATTTGTAGAAATGTGAGTTTATATTAAGTAGAAAAGTTTTTTAAAAATAAAGTAATTTCGATAAAGCAAATTATGCATATCTACTGCTGTAAAGTTTATTTCAAAACAAAAATATAAAAACAAAATTTTGTATGGGATTTAAATAGTTAATATAAGTGTAGATACATTTTGAAAGCTCTTTTTAAACTAAGTTGTTTCTATCATATAAAAACAAATTAATCATTTAGATAATTTTTTGTTGTGAGCTCTAAAATACTTATCACATTAACAAACCTTGAGTACTGTGTCAATGAAAAATTGTACTTTAAGTAGGTATGATTGAAACTGGCATATTGAATGCAATTGCTGAAAGTTTACAGTGGTATTTCATGGTTTAATTTCATTCAAATTGCAAACGAGAATTGTTTCGGATTTTTTTAATAGATAATTTTTTATTTTCTTACTTATTATTTATTAAATAACTTAATTTATAACGAAATTATGATGTTTTAAATTTATCAACTCTTGTTTTTGATTTGCGGTCTGAATCTTGTTTTTGAACATCAAAGTTTTCATGTATATTTCTAACAGTTCTCAATAACTATTTTGCAAGACTGTTGACAGGTTTGAAAAAAAAATAACGAGTGACTAAGTACTTAAATAGATCGAATGTCTTACTGTAGAAAAAAATATGCTGAGGAAATATTACTAGAGTTGATAAATAAGTAATAATATTAATTTTCGTAGTCTTCAACGATTAAAAAATACTTTCAACATTAAATAATGCAGTATCATTGTAAAATACTGTGTGATTAACTAAGGTATTTTTTAGTTGAAATGTAATTAACTGTTAAAGGCACAAAAAGTTCCTAGCCAAAGAAAAGATTATGAATTTTCATTCAAATGTAAGTAGTATATTTTGTATTGAAAATTATTATAGTCATTAAATACTTTGAAAGTATTACAAAGTAAGTAAAAATGTTAATTTCTAATGTTTTCTTAAATGTAGAATCAAATAAATGTTCATTAAGAAGATTCTTTTAAAAAATATGTTTTTGAAAAATAAATTTATCATTATAAACATTACAATAAAATTTTTGAAGAAGTATTGTTTGGGACAAATTTTGTCGGAGCAGATAATCGTTATTAAATTAAAAACTAATCAATATTTTGTAATTTTTAGAACTAAGACTCCCTCAAATTATTTATAATATCTTCGTACGGCCTAAGCAATAATAAAAATGTGTTATATGATTTAATCATAATAAATTGTAATTCTTGAATTTAAAATTGAAAATTCACTTTGTTTTTCTTTCAAAAATCAATAGAAATACGACGCATATACTTTCGAAAATAAAATTTTATTGCATTTCAGAATGCATATTTTCGTAACAAATTACACACATAAGGAAAATGGTGGAAATTTCTTTTGGGAAAAACACTAATTTTCTATTTGAACATTTTACAATATATTATCACAATAGATGGCAGCACACGTACTAATATTGAAGGGAGAGTTATATAGATAATTTAAAACTAAAGTTAAATGTTACACGTTGAACAAGTTTGTTATCGTAAAAAGTATCCTAACTAGTGAATTCAGTTACCACTTTTCATTTATGTTTGCCATTTATAAGTGAAACGGCTGATTGCACTTATTCGAATTTTAAACTATTCTTAAACTAACTTTAAAATAACTAATAAAGAATTAAACATAGTTTTTTACTTTCTTTTAATGTTGGAGAAGGTAATTGTTTTTCATGTAACTTAAATGCATCACATGATAAATAAAAGAGGTATTAAATTGTAACGTATGAATGAAATGTTTTACAAAAAAGTATTAACATTTATGTTGATGTCTTTAAAAAATGAGTTTTTTAGTTTTTATATAAGAGCTTTGTCAATTTTTCGAGTTTTTTAAATTCTAAAATGAGATAGATCTTAAAATAATTTACGGCCAAAATGGATTTATGAATTTTAGTTTACCTGTTGGGTTTTCATAACTACAATATTTAGTTTTCTTGTACTATCTTTAGTCCCAATTCTAAAAGTAGGTGGCTACAATTGCCTGTAAGAAATAAAGTAAGTGATACGTGTTAAACTTACCATTTCAGAAATCCTTGCATAAATACTGAATTTTTCAGCATTCTTACCTGTTTGTCAAATTTTGAAAGAATCTCTAGTAAATTGACAGTTCTTATACACTAAGAATAACAAATGACTGAACACTGACACTTTACGGAAATATCCTGCACTTAAAACGATTTAACACAGTTTGCACATTACTTTAAGGACTTGAATCATTTTACTAAAATTTTGAAAAAAAAAAAAAGCTTTACTAAATATAATTTTACTAAAAATTTTGCAACTGCGTTTCCCCCCAAAACTTGTTGACAATGGGGGTAAAAACAGTTACGGGGGATAATTATAGAATAAATGTTGTTCAGATAGCTTAAATGCATCACATGATAAATAGAAGAGGTATGAAATTGTTGCATATGAATGAAACTCTTTAAATTTTTTTACGGCGACGTGTTAACGTTAACAGGGTAGCCTCGTTGTATTCAAGACGTCGATATGTTCAGTGGCCAAGTTGGTATGACGCTTTACTTGAAACCTTAGAGTTACGTGTTCTTTTTGTCTGCCTTCAGCAAAACATTTTTTCAATTTAAAAGTGTGCGATTATCTGAGGGGACAAAGCTATATTTTAATTGGAATTTACCGTATTTAAAACATAAATTTTCAGTTTTTTATGGTTATTTTCTGGTAACTCAAATGCCAGTTTTAAAACCTTAAATTTTGCGAGATTTTTTAGCATTATAGTCATTTAGAAAAAAAATCGGTATTAAAATAAGTAAAATTTCTCAACTTAATAAATATAAATGTGTATGGTTATAATATATACTAACTTAATAAATATAAAAGTGTTTGGTTATAATATACTAACTTAATAAATATAAATGTGTTTGGTTATAATATACTAACTTAATAAATATAAATGTGTTTGGTTATAATATAAGTTTTAGTTTTTTCGATTTTGTTAAATTAAATTTTTTTATTTTTATTATCATAGTGATCTAATGAGTATTATAACAACTATTTACGTTAATGAAAAAATTCAACTATGTCTACATTTGATGTGTTTGATTGCTACACACTCCATCCTAAAGTATAACTAAGATATAGGGCTGATTCATCATTGGGCGACTTCATCCAACTGAATTTGCTATTGTCAAAATCGGTCAATAATAATCGTCTGAATCGTAGGCTAATCTTAAACAACGATTTTGCTGACGTTTTAGAAAGGTTATAGTTATGTTTATTCGATTGCGGTAAAAATATATACAAATGCATAATTGCTTCGATATTGCCACTTTCTAACTTGTCATATACAGAGAAAATGGAGTATCTTATATGGGCCATCAGCTATCTATATTGATATATGTTTGCTGTTTTTTTGTGCAAAATGACGATTCTAACCTAACGTGTATTTACAACAAAGATATTTGAGCACTTATTAAGTTATAGTTAATTATATATACAATGTTTTGTTGTAACACTCTCTTGTCATATAGACCGGAAACTTAGTAACTCGTGCTGTATGTTTCTACAGACACCGTAGTCTAATCTAAACAAACGTTTTTGCTGACGTTTTAGCAAAGGTAAAATAATTACCCTACACGACTTAGTAGCGACTTATATTGAAATAAGTTTGTTGTATCTAGCGCAGGGTGATGATTCTAAACGAACGTGTATATACAACAAAGAGAATTGAACGTTTATTAGATTATAGTTAATTATACATACAATGTTTTGTTGTAATACTCTTTTGTCATATAGACTGGATATTTAGTAACTCATACTGGGATGATTCTACAGATACCGTAGTTTAATCTAAATCAACGTTTTTGCTGACGTTTTAGCAAGGGTAAAATAATAACCTTATATGACTTAGTAGCGACTTATATTGGAATAGATTTGTTGTTTCTAAACAAACGTGTATTTACAACAAAGGGCATTAAATGTATATTAGGTTTTGGTAAAATATGTACAAAGGAAAATGGCCACAATTTAAATGGCCATGGTCAATTGAATTGGAGTAACTCATGCTGAATGTTTCGAAAAAAATCATAGTCGAATCTAAAACAACGCATTTGCTCGCGTTTCATGGAAAGGTAACTTTATTATGTCTATAATACTACGGTAAATATATGTACAAAGACATATTGCCTTTATCCAACTAGTTATATACATTGGAAATGGAGTAGCTCATGCTGGATGTTTCCACAGAAACCTTTGTCTGATTTGAAACAACGTTTTGCTGACGTTTTAGCAAGGGTAAAGTTCTTTTGTTTATTATATTAATTGCAAATATATACAAAGGCATATTTTCACTTTCTAACTTGCCTTAGACAGAGAAAATGGAGTACCTTATGTTAACCAGTAGCGACTTATATTGAAATATATTTGCTGTTTCTTGTGCCACGTGATGATTCTAAACTAACGTGTATTTAGAACAAAGAGCAATGATAATATTAGATTATGGCAAAATATGTACAATCAAATCTAAGTGGTCATGTTCAATGGTAATGGAGTAACTCATGCTGGATGTTTCTACAAAATTCATAGTCTAATCTAAAACAACGTTTTCGCACGTTTGAGAAGGGCAAATGTATTCTGTTTCTAAGTTTACGGTGTCAAAAGTCGGCAATAAACGCACTGAACCCTAGATCTTAGTTATACTTTTGAGAATGTGAGTTTTGTGTGCAACTAGACTCATTACTTATAATTTCGGAAAAATCATTATATTATATTACTTTCAATTATTGACGAGACAACCAATTTTTTAAAAAATGAAAATAATAAATATTCAATTATTCCAACTTTCAAAATTTAATTTGTTTTTTTATTCTTAATTGAAATTAACTTCTAAAGCATTAATTACAACCAAATAAAATATGAATAATAAATTTTAAATTTTAAATCCAAACAATGCTGTTAAAAACTAACTAGATGCATTTTTGTTCAAAATGTGTTCATTTAATTTTTATTTGTTAAGTTTTTACTATAACTGATCAATTTTAATTCAAAAAATATATTCAAACCAATGTACTACCTTATATAGTTGATACATTCAAACACATATATTATTTTTTGTAATAAGGAATGGATATCGCATTGATTATTTTTAAACATATGATGTAAAAAAATTCTGGAATAAGTACGATTCTAAAAACCTAAGCATATCAAGAATCTATAATATGTTTAACATGATATCATACCACTTTACAAAACTAAATTTTCCCTGGAAACATTTGCTGTATAAATAATAAGGATCAATAAAGTTGAATTTATTAAATTAGGAAATGTTACAGTCGAATAATGTGATTGAAAATATTCATGACCTAAACGATTCGGACCATAATGATGATACGGTTATATAAAAATACTACTACTCTGCTTCTATTTACCATTAGAAATGCAAATGGTTTTGATTTGCAAATTTCCAAAATAACTCACAGAACTCTTAAAAATATAATTTAAACAAATGAATCATAACTGTATAAGTGTATTAAATAGATAAAAATTATTTATGCTTTGCGGTAAACATAATTTTTTTACAAGTATACAGTTGCAAACAAATTATATCTTTAAATATATGTTAAACCAACGGGTTTATAAATTACATATTGTATATATACCAATTTAAATTTAGTTTTTTAGTCTATATGTTAGAAAGAAAAGTTTATAATTTAGCAATCATTTTTTTAAAGCATATAGTAAGGATATATAAAGTACATGTTATTTATAGTAGTATAGTAATAAAACTAATTAGAACAAACCGAAGGCATATATAAATCCGGCTCTTAAAGATTTAACAACAAACCTGGTTAGCTACCCAAAGCTCTTCTTTGCTTCATTTTTTGTGTCTACTCAAAGTAAAACAATAAGAACTTAAGTAATATACTTACAATATATTCATAAAGAAGGAGTACTTAATGAAAATTAGCCAGAATTATTGAATACCAGTTTCTGAAATTATTGGATTAGTTATCCACATCCGCATATTCAATTATCAAAGCTACAAAACTAAATCAGCCTTTGTAATTCATTTTTGCCGCGATTCGAGTTAACTTTATATGCGGATTTGTGTCAAAAATGGTTAATTCAATGCATCTGGCCAATATGATGTCAATTTTATAAATACACAGACTAATATATGCTGTGAAGTGGCGAAACATAAATGTTGGATACTATTCAGAAGTTGAGAAAAACACTGACACAATTCAACAAACGTAAAATCACATTTTCATTAGTTAAAGAGCATCACATAGAATCTGCACACAAGCTAATATCATGCAACATAACAATTTCACGATATAAATAGATTTCTCTCAACATTAACCTTTCATTTCCATAATCATCTTTAAATACTGCCTTATAGTCCAATACAAAACATCACTCATTTTTTTAAGTCCCTTCATTCTTGCTTTCCTTGATTTCTTCACTCTACATATGATAATTTATGAAGCAACATTGAAGCGTATATCTAAACATATTAGCATCCATTTTCAAAGTCCTTTTTTACAGTATCACTTGGTTGATAAAGAAAAATACTTCACATTTACTCATGACTAGTGATACAAAGATCGGAGATAATGCCAATCAATATGCTGAGTTGGAACACGATTCTACTAATTCTTTGAAAAGTTTCATTGGATATAGTTCTTAAAAAGCTCATTAATTCCATCTACTACAAGCTATAAGAATGATGAGAATTTTGGTTTTGTTCTAAAATAATGCGGCTAGTGATCAATGCCTGTGAACCCTAAAAAGAGAATAAATAGATTTGCTTGAACTATTCAAAATTGTTTTAGAAAAGTATTAAAAAAAGTTTTAATAAATTAGTTGCGTGAGAAGAAGTAATTGGAAAGTTTATAGTAACTTATTTCTGAAAATTTATTTTAAAAATCTGTAACTAATCTTTATTTATTAATTATTTAGTTACAATAACTACTGCGTTATTTTTGCGACTTATATTTCATACGATCAGTTGAAAATTTTACTAGCATTTATTCCTATGACATTATTTAGTTTTAAGTACCATATCATGAGGGTTTTTTATTTATAAGAACTTTGTTATCTTCAATTGTTTTCTCCTTTTTGCTTAGTGTTACGGAGTTTTCTATTATTAATATTTAATATTGGCTAATATGGACATGAGATGAGAGGCCTAAAAGAGAAAGATCTTTGATTTTGATACGAATGGTACTACTAAAAAAATATAAGATATATCGTTTAAACGTATACTATGGTAAACGCACATTCTAAAAAAGACTTTTTAAAAAGTATATTTATAAGTTACAAAAGATGCCTCATAAGAGAAAAAGTAGTTTTTTTATAGAGTTCTTACATCGTTGAAGGCGTTACCGGCATAATTAAGATGATAACAAGTTTGGCACTGGTGTTTTTTTTTGTCATGCATTTCTGAAGCCATTTGTGCATATTGATTGGCATTATTCTGAGTTACAAAATACAAAGAAATACGTTGCTAAAGCATTTCACATAGCGAATGTAACTGTACATAAGAATCCTATTTGTTCACTTTTTAAAGGATTGATATAAGCTTTACGCATACCTACGCACGAGAAAAAAATATCAATTCAATGTTTTATACATCAATTAAATATATTTTTTACACTATTAATAACTCATTTAAATAATAAAATTTCAAATGGATAGGTGCTGTTTTTAAGCAATTTTGTTTCGGGGTTGATTGGCGGTATATAAAGAATGCTAAGGTTAAACTACCGATGACAATTAAAACATAATACTATATTTGTATTGTCATTTTTAGTAAATAAACAGTGATGGAACCACATCTAGAAATATATATTTTGGTTATAGCCTTGGATAAATTTGTTAAATTAGCAAGTAGTCTAAACTTACTTTAAATGAATCCGACCACTTCGAACCTTGGTGACAGGTGATTTGACAAGTTTTTATTTCGACTTAGGGAAATCTTTTGATGTTACTTCTAAAATATTTTTTAAAGTTTTACTTTATGTTTTAATTAATAGTTCTTCAACGGCTCATAACTTTAGGTAAAATATTTGACAAAATAGTTTACACACAAAGCGTAACAGTTTTGGTTTATTATATATTTGTAGCTTATCCAGTTAGTCAAAATTCAGTGTTTTTTAAAAGATTTGTAAAGGAAAAATTTTCGTGAAATTACCCTACATTAAAAAAAAAGGAGTCACTTTTTCTACAATGCACATTAAAATAAATATTCGTCAAGTAGAAAGTAAGTATTAGGTATTATCCAATAAATTTCTTTAAATGATACTACGCTGTACTTTCCTGATACTACCTGCAAGGAACATTCATAAATTTTAAACCATTAATGAAAAGCAATGTCCATAATGAAGACAGTTCTTACCATGACTTTTTAAACGGCGTAGTTGAACGAATCTGTGTCAGAGATTTTTCAAAAGCTTTGAGTGCTGTTTGGAAGTATTTAAATAACATGCTGGGTGCTAGGTTATCGATAGCGTGTTACTTATAGCATGATTTATATAGAAATATGTTTGTTGTTTCTAGTGCGACATGAGTATTTTAACCTAACATGTATTTACAAAGAAGAGCAGTAAATGTTGATAAAGATTATTTTAAAAATACATACAAAAGCATATTGCTTTTATCTAACTAGCTATATACAAGGGAAATTCATGTGTTAGTCAGATGTTTCGACAGAAACCACTGCCTGATCTTAAACAACGGTTTTGCTGACTTTTAGTAAGGGTAAAATTATTATAATCATTTTATTACGTTAACATATATACAAAGGTGTATGGACTATATCTAATTTGTTATTTACAAGGGCAATGGTGTACTCATGCTGGCTGTTTCTACAGAAATCGTAGTCAAATCTTAAACAACGCTTTTGCTGACGTTCAATAAAGGGCAAAGTTATAATTTTTAAATTAAGGTAAAAATATATGCTACAAGGACATAATTGCTCTGATCTAAATTTTATATACAAAGGAAATGGAACAACTTGAACTAAATAATTTTAAAGAAACCGTATATTAATCGAAGACGATGCAGACGTTTTAACAAGGGAAAAGTTGTTATGTCTATAAAATAACGATAAAAATATGGCACAAAGAAATATTACCTCTTTCTGACTTGTCACATACAGAAGACATGAAGTGCTTTATTTTCTCCATTAGCTACATATATTGAAATATATTTGCTGTTTCTAGTGCAACGTGATGGTTCTAACCTAACGTGTATATACAACATAGAGAAGTGAATGTTTATGAGATTATGATAAAATATTTACAAAGGCTGATTGCCGCAATCTAAGTGGTCATGTTTAAGGGAAATGGAGTAACTCTTGCTGGATAGTTCTTCAAAAATCATAGTCGAATAAAAAACAACGTTTGTGCTCACGTTTTAACAAGGGTTAATATTTTGATTATTAGATTACGGTTGAAATACACTGCTCAAAACAATTAGAGCACTTAGCGTACTTTTTTTTTTAACCCATTCAGTTCTAACTTTCTATTTTTTTATTCTTACAATCTTAAATTTGTGAAATAAATTTATTACGCATCCAGAATGAAATGGTAAAAACAGGGGAAAATTTTTAGTTTGCTAACTAAAATTAAAGGGAAAATAATTGGAATCATAACTCTTGAATAAATTTGACAATAATTTTTTTAAAACTTTATTTTGTTAAAAAAAAGTTAAAATAAATAATTTTATGTCATGATTATAACCTAACTTTTATTCACAATCTCGAGCAAAGAATACTTATTAGATTATACTAAATTATATATAAATGTTTTGTTCCCACACCTCACTTGTCATATACAACGGAAATTCGGTAACTCATGCTGGTTGTTTCTACAGAAATCGTAGCCTGATTTGAAACAACGTTTTGCTGACTTTTTCGCAAGGGTAAGATTAATATGTTGATAAGTTTACGGTAAAAATATATACAAAGACATATTTCCTATTTTTGACCTGTCAAATACAGTGGAAATGTAGTGCTTTATTTGAGCCAGAAGCTAAATATATGGAAATAAGTTTGCTGTTTCTAGTGCAACCTGATGATTCTAACCTAATGTGTATTTACAACAAGGAGTAATTAATGTTGATTATATTTTGGTAAAATATATACAAATGCATGTTGTCTCCATCGAACTTATCATATAGAATGGAAATTTCGTTATTCATGCTGGTTGTTTCAACAAAACCGTTGTATTATTTGAAACAACGTTTTGCTGACGTTTTAGCAAGGGTAAATGTATTAAGTCTATAAAATTACGGTAAAAATATATACAAAGACATATTTCCTCTTTCTGACATGTCATACACAGATGAAATGAATTGCTTTACTTGGGCCAGAACCTTAATATATTGAAATATGTTTGATATTTCTAGTGCAACGTGATAATTCTAATCTAAAGTGTATTTACAACATCGAGCGTTGCACGTTAATTAGATTATTGTAAAAGATATTATTAGATTAATGTATTGCTGATAAAAATGTTTGTTGCCACTCCTCACTTGTCATATAGAACGGAAGTTTACTAATCATGCTGGATGTTTTTACAGAAATCATACCATAGTTATAACATCTATTAGAATAAGATAAATGTATGCAAATGTTATTGCATCTATCTAACTTGTCATTTACAAGGTAAAGAGATGCATACATGTTAAATGTTTCGAAAGAGACTAGGATAATTTAGGACGATGACTAATCCTACGTATTAGCCATAGTAAAAGTATAAGAAGTCAGAAGAGAAAACTTAATTTAGAAAAGAGTATACTTATACTTAACTTGTATACGATGTTAGCAAGATCTTTTTAGGATATTTAAGAAAAGCGATATAAACTCTTTTAGTCCCATCTATTTTTTTATTGTAAAAATCTATGGACATTTATGAAATAGATTATACATTTAGGATGCGATGGTGAAAAGGAGTGGGAAAAATCTTAAATTTGTAACACAAATTTAAAATCGTAACTTTGGAAGAAATTATACACATAAATCGAAACATTATTAGTTAATTATAGTAAAATTCAATTTTAAACATTTAAAAATGCAAGCATGAAGAATTTAGAGGCAATTCATTTAATAACCATGTTAACATGTTTTTCATATTTTCATTTAACTACAACAAACATTAGGAAACACATTTATGGAAAATGTATAGAGAAATTATTAAAATTTGTTTATAATAAGTGCGAGTTTTACTTATTGAAAAGAAAAAAAATGAAAGTTTGATGATTCAGTGGGAGTAAAATGGTTAAAGCCTAATAGTCTATGATTTAAGTTACTAACATTGATAAGGAATAACGTGATGTGGTAATGAAACGTGCTGGTGATAAAAAATTTATTTTAAAAGATGCATTGATATGTGTTACATTTATTTAAGATAAAAAACTAATATCTAAACTATATTACAGATGATTGCTTGGTTACACATTCTCAAACCTATAGGTTCTTCAACTATACTACTTTGAGGTAGAAGGTTTAGTTAAGAACTCTTAACTATAAATACGCTATTACTGGCGGCTTTATACACGCATGAACAAATTATATGTCAAAGCTAACTAAAAATGTTTGGAGATAGTTTTGATATTAATATATTACTCTAAATAATTTTGATAGTTATACAATATAAAAATTAGATATTTACAGTTTTAGTAAAATCAAGTAGCAAAGTTTTTGTGAAATAATAACTATTTGCCAATATAAATATAAAGTGATGACCCTGGTTATTAAATTTTATTTCATAATTTAATTGATTACATTTAAAACAAATGCTAAGACTTCTAAAATAAAAACAATAAAAAAATTCAATTGCGACTGAAAATGAATGTGTTGTCATTAGAAAAGAAAATAGTTCGATTGTGAAACATTTTTACTAATCTTGAACAGATCTGATGCACCAAACTTAAGAATTCAGAACACAAATTCTGATTTCCAAGAATACTTTGAACGACGATAAAGTTGTTAAACTTTCTACTCTACAAAGTTACGGTGGTTCTGCGTCCTTTTTACATATACTGACCATTCATGCATTTCAGATATATTTTAAGAAGTAAACTATGCGTTTCTACACTATTTCCATGCACTACGATACTGGATTTATTTACAAATATAATATTGTATGATTTGTTAATTGATGGGAAATTTGAATGAAGTAAAATGCATTTTCTAAAAAGATTTCCCTTTCAAATATGACTACTTTAGATGACGAAGCAATCACATGCGTCAACAATAGGGGATTTTATTCTTAATGATTTTATTACATTTTTGTACGTTTTTTGCTGAAATGCTGAATATGGTGATAAAAAAATATTCGCTTTTTGACCAATAAATAGTAAAAATGCAAAAAACCCTGCTTATCCAGCAGTGTTAAAAAGCCATAATTATAGGCAATAGCGAAAATCATATGGGAAATAGTTTTATATTGTATTTTTTAGAGTATTTTAACTGATTATAGAAATAAAATAACCGCATTACCAGCATTCTTACGGAATCAAACTATATAACTTAAAAATGGAAATTTTTAGATATTTAATTCGACATTTTAATTAAAAACTTTTGAAGGGCGAAGTGGTTGGTGTTTTGTAATGTTTAGTCTGCTGAAACCGAATGAAAAACAATAATAAGCAGCATTACCCATTTTTTGTACGATTCCTGGCGATATTTAAATTTGTTTAAAATTTTCAAACAATATCAAATTAAAATAGCATTATTATATTTAATGAAAAAACGAGTAAAGGACCTAGTAATCTGTAAATATTCATTTATATTTATTTCATGATTCTTGGGTAGCTAAACAAAACTAAAACCCTTTTTAAAAATCAGAACTTTTCAAAAGAAATTTTATTGCTGCTAAAAAGGGTGGAAATAATAATCTTTTTTAAAACTAAAAATGACACAACGTATTAAATTACAAGTGATATAAAAGAAACTGAAGATTGGTACGTGTTCAGCATGTGAAATACATAAAGAGTCTGTCATTTTAAATAAAGCTTTCAAACAGTCATTTTTGTTCACCTTTCTTATTTGTAATGTTACAGTTTACATTAGGAATCTGACATATGACCTACTTTAAAATACATCAGCAATGCGGATTATTTGAAATTTTGAAAAAGGGTTCTTCTTCTACATAAGGGAATACAATATTTGAAAGTTTATCATGCAGTATTCAAGAAACCGGGTGCAATTAAATACTACGTAACAATTAAAATTTTATGTAAATGAATTGAAAACCCGTTTCCGACTTGTGGTGACAGTTTAAATAGAACATTCACAGCTAAATTAAGATCTTAAATTAGAAAAAGGTTTTTTGAAAATACTTATCAAATAATTAAATTGTTCAGGATAAGATTTAATATTTTAAGGTATATTATCAATCCTTATTTAAAAACATTTCAGTATAAGGGTTTTGATAGGAAGTCTTATAACTTTGTTTACTCACAGTTTGTATTTAAATTGAATTTACTATTCTACTGTGGTGATTTTATACATAGTTTAATAAATGAAGAGAGTTTGATAAATATTACGACATTTAGGATAAGAGTGTGTATTTATACTTTCAACAACATTGATTTGTTTTACATAAGAAAACTTTGAGTGTAAACTCTGAATAAGGTGGAACTTTATATACTAGAGAAATTTATCGTAAGGCTATGATGGTGATATACCAATTATATATGTTACCTCCCACTTTGGAATCACAACATCTAATAGTAAAACGTCTATAAGCTCCTCTAATGACAGGATTGGTTCAATGGCGCCTTTTATTATAGAAAAGCTCAGAAATTTTGGTCAAACGGTATTAAATAAAGCACATTAACTTTTTATTTTGTCTTCACTTGGGTTTAAAAAAACGCTTGACTTGATACTTTGAGTTTAGTCGATAGGTGATAATAGATTATAAGAGCAGAGGGATTGTAAAAATCGCATAGCAATAACTAAAAATTGTTAGAGCTTTTCTAAGATTTATGATTAAGAAATTAATGAGAGTGCCGAAATAAAAATCTAAAATATTTAAAAATATTAATAACTATTTAATTACGAAAACATTTCATTTAAGGATATGGAATTTTCTTTTCTTAAAACTTTTGAACCGTGTTTCGATTTCAATTTCTTTTGAATTGTAGTCAACCGAATTTATACATTTTATTAAATTACAAGGAAACTGCATTTAAATTACATTTCTTGGAACAACTGAATTTTCGAGTACACATTAACGTATATTTCAGATTACTCTAGCACTATTGCCGATTTTACCTTATAGTATTTTAGATTCTAAAATACATTTTTAAAGTTAGATTTTAGAATGTGTATGGTTGCAGCATAAAACACAATAATATAATGGCAAACTTAATTGGGATTTAAAAAAATGATTAAAAGTCCAATCTATCAGTGTTCTTCATTTATAATAGAAATCTAAATAAATTTACCAGTATCATTAGCTGTTAGCATTAAATTATTCAAAAATATCTATAAATTATAATACTTCTTCATGTACAGTTACATTCGCTTGCGTGTTTCTTATGAATACTACACATTTCTAACGACGACAAAGCGCAAAAAAATAGTTAAAAAATTGTCTAATTAAGAGAACTACCCATTGTAAAAGCTCTAAAAATATTAGAGCCGTTCAGAAGAACGGTGCCTGACATATTTTATATTTTGGCATCAGAGCTGCAATTCGCAGCTACATAAATCAATGAGAAAAATCTGCTTAATATATATTTATAGCACTTCAAAAGTACATCCATTGTCACTGTAAAAATAAACAGAACATTACCATCTATATTGGCAAAAATCTTGCCTTTATATATACATACATAAATTTAACTTTATTAATAGCTAAGGTTGAAACTTCTTTAATGAAAAACGATATGAGTATTATGAAATAATCACCTAATACAGATTATATATAGTAGTTAAATATTTAAACATGTTTTGAATTTCTTTTTATCGAAGTAATGATAGTCATACGAGATTTCGCTTGCTTAGTGAATTTCTGGTGTAAAATTTTTGTAAAATAGTAATTTTAAAATGATATACGATGCCCTTTGTTTGCTTTAAAACATAAACTGTCTTAAAAGATATGTTAGTACTGGGCAATGCTCTGTAAGTTTTTTTTTACAATGCATATAATTTCACAAAACGCTACTTAGTGGCCTAACACATTTAAGACGTACAACACAACTACGCTCACTCATGCAACATTGAGAAGGTCCCACGCTTAGAAGAGCACAATACAAGTAGGAACATCAAATGAGAAAAAAAAACAGGTCTGTGACCATTGACTTTAATGCTCTGTTACTGGATAGACTGATATAATTGCGACAGATTTACAAAAACGAAGCCGATTGCTAATTGCTTGCTGACCATCAGCGAAGCACCACACATCGCATAGATCCTAGTAATAACTCTGCCAACCAATTAATCCTATTATTTCAAGTAATACTTCGCCTGTATTCTGTCATGATATATCAGCGAATCATGGCCGGAATAATACGCCATCTTGAATATGGCTCCTGCTCCGACTTAAATGTGGTTAGAATAACCTGCCACCTTGAATCTGGCAACATCTGCAAACCAATTGTGGTTTGTATAACATGGCGCCTAGAATCTTTCAACAGCTGCAAACTTTATTTTGTCAGAGTAACACACCACCTGTCTACGGCAGCTGCGAACCAATTATGCTAGGAATATCACACGCCGCCGATATTCTGGCAAAGTCTGAGTTTTTCTTATGCTGAACAGTCTATCCAGTTTCAGAGAATGCATAGGGTTGTTACTTGACCCTTCATATACATGAAAATATTCGGATACATTCATTTCAATAGCACAAGAATGATCCAGACACACATTCCATTAAATGTCACAAGAGAAGAAGGATATAAATAGTTAGGACATTGAACAAAGTTGAATTATTTTAAAGTGTAATGTTCATTGACTACCTATTAGTGTCACTAAAACTGATGTAGTGTACATGGTCTAGCTAGGAAGATTGGTAAATCAAAAGGATATAATGGTCATTGCCTGTCTACTCCGTTTGAATGTAATGCTCATGTTCTCCTTTTTGTGTGAAATGCTCTCTCTAATCCGTTTTGCCTATCTGATGTGTCATTGTATATTGTGCTCCGTTTAAAAATGCTCATTAATTGTCGGTTCCGTTTTATCATGTCCGCGGTCTGTCTGATGCTTTATGTAATGCTCATTTCCTGCCTTTGGAGTTATGAAATTGCCAATGTCTGTTTAACCAGTTTTGTGATGTTTAATGCCAAGTGAGCAGTACGTTATGGGATAGTCACCCTGGAAATCATGAATTCGTTACCTATAATTTCTAGTTTATTTATAATAAATAATAACAGTGTTCAATGCATGTATGTCTCTTGTGCGTCAATTTTGTAATTTAATGCTCATTACCAACTCAAGATATGTTAAATATGCTTAGTTAATATAACACTCAGTAATTGCATAGAATTCTTTTTCACGAAAACTACGCCATGTATTATGATTTCAAATAAAAAAATATATTAAAATATGAAAGGCTTACAAAGCAGTTCTATCATTTATTTTAGTTTTATTTTTACGATTTTGAGACACATTTCGTACATGCTAATAGAATTCAATGTCAGTTAATAATTTAAAATGCATATTTTATCTTTTAAAGTGGAAACACTTCTCCAGATTTAAGTTTTTATTGTATTAGCCAACGTACTTCTATTTCGCGTACTGAAATTTGACAACAAAAAAATCCTCAGAAGCATTTTTGAGCTTACGTTCTTTTTTACTGCGGTGTTCAAATCTGAAGAGAAAAAAATCAATCTCCTCGAATGCATTCTTTTGAAGAGCTTTCCCCTGAATTTTTCACTAGATTGCCGTAAAGTGTTTTAGAAGAACAACATTTCTCCTCCTTTTCAGCGTCCAACTAGCTTTAGCGTTTATTTAAATATGTATGTTGTCAGAACAAAAATAAATCAATGCTTTTTATTTCTAAGCAGTTGGAATCAAAGTTTGAGCGATATTTTTTGTAGTTGCTTAGCTTAGAAAGTTAAAAAGGAGGAAGCAATTTACTTAGTAACTTTTCTGTACTACTTAAGAATTAATGGAATTAAAACGTGCCTCTTAATTTTTAATTGCTTTGTAGTTAAAAAAGAATCGAGATTAGTATGCCTAGGCATGCTTATTTTAATGAAAATGTAATTAGCGTGCATTAAAAATACCTTTTTTGTATTATACTTAAATAAAGATTATAAATACGAAAAAAACTTATAGTTTATTTAATAGCAGATTATTTGTAGTAAGAGTTTTTTTTATAAAGGTAATTAAAGACGTAATTTCTCAAATGCATTGTTTCGTTTTGTACTCTAAAAATTAAATTCTATTCAATCATGGAATGTTTTAAGGTTTTATTAAGCTTTTGTGAAGAATTTCTTTCGATGGTTTATTGTGAAAATCCATGACGTAATATGGCTTGTGTGTTTCAATGTAAAATAGTAAATAATAGATAAATAAATATGAATACTTATAAAAAAATTGAAATGATGATTTTTAAACTGTAGTGGCAATGAACATCAAGTACCAAAATGACGTATTAAATGATTATTTTTACCAAAACAATGCTGTGTATTTATCGCGAACAGCTGCTTTAGTTTATTTTTCAATAGGCATAACTAAAAGCAAGGGTATGCAAGGGAACTAAATACTTTATTGCTTAAAATAAGTGTGACTAAATTTTTTCTTTCATTGTAAAAGGCAGGGAAACTTGAGTGCATTTAAATTAGATTAAATAAAATTCAGAGGTGCTGCATTTCAGCCCTGAAAAGAATTTCGTTTATAATTACAAAAGTAAATCTTAAAAGGATGTTTTATTTAAGGACATCTAATTCATTTTACTCTTTGCATATTTAGTTAAATAAAAAACTGAAAGTTCAATGCTAGCCTTTAATATCACAATTGAACTGTAATAAGAATATTTTTTGGATAATTGGGATAAACAATTTTTTACCAGACTGTGATGCTATATTAGATAATTATTTTGTTGAACTATATTATAATTCTATGAAAACTATTTTAAGATATATGAAACAAATTTTCAGAAAAAAGCAAAAAAAAAAAATAGATAATATATTAATGAACCATATAAACTAAAACAGGAAATATTATAATACTTACTTTGTATACATCCTTTATCCTGATGTCAGTATACTTTCTCAAAAAAAATAATAAATTCTTGATTAATTATGAAATTGTTTACATTTCTGATATGTTGGTTTGCTATAAATTTTAAATCTTAACCTTTTAAAATAATCGAATACTTTCATGTGAAGTAAATTTGATCTAAGGAAAAATTGTATGTTTTAGTAACGTTTTAGTAAATTTTCCTAATACTGATTTTTGAAATGTTTGAGTCTTTCAGTCTACGTAGTGCAATCGTCTTAAATTTAAAAATTTTAAAGTCTTACAAAACTTGATGAATGAGCTAACTTCTCCAATTTCTTTGATTTAAACTTTTCAAAAGTAAGACAAGAATAGTTTTTACAAACGCTTTGAAACAGTCTTGAAACTTCAAAAGTACCATGAAAATCTGAGCAAATGAGCTCGTAACAAGAAAATACTCTTCTCTTTTTTCAAAATACAAGTTCTCTTCAAATGTTTTTTCATGAGAAAATAAAGCAGAACAAAGGAACCTCGCCAATCTTCGGCAGACAAATCTGTCCAGAGAATTTCTACACGATACATTCCACTAAGGACACCTCCTTCATAACAATTCTTCTTCATTTAAGTTAATTAATCTTTTAAGTTCCTCATGATATCTCTTCCAGCATTACATTACAAAATTTTAGTAGAAATACTTAAAAAGTCAATGCAGTTTCTACGACGCAATTAGCACTTATACTATGATCTACGTTTCAGCAACAATAAAAATAAGGAAAATCATTAACTTAAAGATAGTCATAAAATAGCACGATAATACTTTCACAGTTTTGGCTTCAGACTTTCTTCGAAGAAAAAAGTTGTTATTTAGGTCTTATGGAAATCTCCCTTTAGAATTCGGGTGAAAGTTTTCTTAAACTGTTGATTGGCCATAGCGTAGCAAAATGGATTGATCGGGCTGTTGGCGTAGCAAAGGAAGTAGGTGAAGTAGAACAAGTGGTGGTTAACGCAGCCAGTCGTTAACCTGCAGAACCCTTCCACTAACGCGCAGATGTGGTACGGTGTCCAGCACACTACAAACGCACCAAGGATGAAAGAGATGGTTCGGAGGGCCTTCCGGGCACGATTCTCTGTCTTGGACTTGTGCCTCTTGTCACTCCTGCCCTTCTTCTTCTTGCGATGGGCTTTAATCTTCTGGCTTAGAGCTGCTACTAGGGTGCGTCTTGTTTTGGCATCGTTCGCTTGGCCTTCTTCAGTCACGGTCAGCAAATCGTTAGGCTCAGCAACTCGGGTACCACCTTTAGCTTCGACCACGAGATCCTTGGCAGAGGAAGATCGGCTTTTAGCCATGGATCGTCTTCGTCGAGGCTGAGAACCGGTTGTGCTTGGATTGGGCTGAACATTCTGGACCTCGTCGACAATTTCTACTGTAACCGCCTCATTTTCTTCTACGTTTTCTTCTTCAGCTTCAGTACCCATGGATATGTTGAGGGCTGTTGGTCTATTCTGTTTGGCAGATGGATCAGTTGGAGATTGAATGTTGACCTGGGGAGTTTCTTTTGGTCCTTCGACTGATTCGGGAGAAGAGTGCAAAACCGCCTTTGTCGCAATGGTCGAAGTATCCAACAAGTTGGTTCCGGGAAGTACCAGACCCATAAATGGTAAATCCTTGGAAGTTGCAGGAGTTGTAGACTCGAGCCGGGGGATAGGAATTTGTATTCCACATGAAGGGGAGCGTTTTTTATCCTTCTTACGCTTCTTGGAAGATGTTTGCGCACGTATTTCATCCACCTGTGGAAAGATTTCGTCAAAATCAGAATCAAAACCTACGCTACTTGATCTGTCTTGCTCATCCGAATTATTTTCAATCATGTTGGGATCTTCAGAGGCGTTGAAATCGTTCTTAGAAGTACCTGCCCGTGGACTGACTTCTTCAGAAGTTGCAGCTGGGAAAGGTTGGCCGCTTGTGGATGTGGCAGCCGCAATGGATCCAATAACAGCTCCGGCCATACCTCCCATGGCAGAACCGAATGCAAGGCCAAGGTTCTTATCTTTTTTGTCTTTCTTCGATTTTTCTTGACCCAAAAGAGTGCTTTGGGTTTTCGTTACTGGCATAGCTGCTTTGGCCTCTGCTCGTGATTTTCCCATTTGGACAAGCGCTTGTATTTTTCTTTGCTTCTCCATTGATCGTTTTTGCATTTCGCTTGCTGTCCTGTAAGAAACAAAAGATAAATATCAGTGTCAATATAAAGTGTAATGCAAACAATGTAATGTCTAAACTGAAAAACTAAGCAAAAAAGCATAATAAACATAATCCTTTACGACTGAGCTATTAAGATGGTTTGGGTATGAAATGAATATTCGAGATTTTCTTGATTTATTTCTTGAATATGAATATTCAAGATTTTCAAAAATATCGATAGCGAGGCAGCTGAATGTATCAGTCGATATTTGTATAAAAAATGACGTGTGTTTAAGGAGTTGCCGGCATTGATGCTGTTTAAGGCAAGTTTTTCGCTAAAACTCTTAAAATTTAGTCTAATAAACTTAAATCAGCGCCATCTCAGAGGGCAAAGATGATAATAAAAGTCTTCGTACATGTTCTCAAAAAATTATTTCTTTACATTGATAAATGCTAGGGTAATATCTGTCAATGCTAATAAAGTTAGACTCAAATGATATTTAATGTTTTTTTTACTGATGATTATTAAAATTCAAAGGTTTTTAACCTATAAAGAAACATAAAAAAAAACTTTTGTTAAATTTCCAGTTAGAAATGCCAAAGTGATTTTATATTAGACATTTTAGGCACTCAAAGATACAATTTTAAATGCTTGAGATGAAGTAAAATCTTTAAAGATCATTAAAATTTTGCATGAAATCATTTTAAAAAACAGCAAACATTTTGAAGACGTCATTCATATTTTAATGTTTTCTTCTAGAAATAATGTTCAAAGGCACCAGCTTTGTATTAAAGTGGTTCAGGTAAATTGTTTTTAGCCACATAATATATCATATAAAATAAAATAGAGGAAGAATTTGCTTTCAGCAAAGTAAGGCTCAATCGAATTTACATATTTTCCCCAAGTCCCACAAAGTTTATTTTATTCTGCGGAAATTTATCATGAATAGTTTACGTACATAATTTAAAATTCCCTGAAAATATGCATGAAGTGATAAATACAAGAAGATTCTAAGTATTTATTAACTTATTGATTGAAAATGTCAGGCAAAAACATGTTAGTTTTTTTTTAAATATGTTTCTGTAAATTTATTTACATATTCACTTAAACTTTTTTATTGAAATTTGGTCAAAGTTATATGTGACTGGTCGTAAATAGAAGGTTGTTCAAGCAGTCTGTTAGATTTTTTAAATGTTATATTTCTAATGCGTGCTTATCGAATTTCTATTCTTAAGGCTAAATATGCTAATCAAAACGTCTTAATTAATTAAAAAATAATTTTTGCAACAGTTTTGCTGGGTACAATTTTGAATAATTTTAATCATATTTATGACGTAAACCTTGAATAAACACACTGCAGAGCAATTTTATTCAAAGAAAAAATTATGTAATGTTGTGTATTGCAGTATATTTTCTAAATATAAAAAAGTAGTTAATGTATTTCCTATGAAATACGTAATTTTTAATACTAAATAGATATAAATTGTGTTACAATGATGCACAATGAATAATATTTCTTGCCTTTTACTAAAATATATTTTGAATAATTTTTTTATTCAGCCCTTTAAAAAGTATAATTTAATTTTTGCTACATTTTACAATGCTGTAAACTTGTGCAACTTGTTTGTTAACGTCACTTTTGTTAAAATGCATGGAATTCGGCTTGGTAAATTAAGGTTTGATAGAAATACATATTAACTACAATTGCAAAAAATATTTAAAGACATCCCTAGAAAAATGCTAATAATTTCCAATTTTTTTTCATTGTTTATATACATAAAACCATTTTTATGCAATTTTCAGCCATACAAATCAATATTTAAATGTACCTTCTAATGGGGTTACTTCGGTGCAAGCATAAATTCCTAGTATTGACTTTCTTTTTTGAATAGTTTTTTTTATTCATGTGTCAAATAAGAGATGCCTCCATTTTTTAAAAGAAAGTTTATTTATAAATAGTGGGTATTTAATGGAGTTATTAGCTTGAAAAGCTTGGGACAAAATTGCTCTACAGGGCCAAAGTTACCCCATTCTGCCTTAATATGTAAGCAAGTTAGATTTTATTTTCCATAACATCTTCCGTTTTTCTTTTTCGTTTTAATAAACTTTGTCTTTATTAGAAACATACACTTTCAACAGTGAATTCAATGGAGGTTTTATTGGGTTTTATCTCCTTACATTGTTCCCCGACATAATAACAGTTGATGTCTCCCGAAAGCCTATTCTATCGTTAACCAAATCCATTCTACTCGTGGCAAACATTTGCGTGTTCAAATGTAATAATTTAATGTCGAGAACTCAGGTGGATTCAGAGATACAGTAGTCACAATGATTCAGCCTCAGAGTTATTCAATCAATTTGGAGTTCAAACGCAGGTAATGTTTCTTATTGATTTGCAATTGATTTTTAACAGGGATAATGTATGTATAGATGGAAAGGGGTTTGTTGAATGCTTGGTGTCTGGCGTTAAGTGCCTTTAATTTTCTCACAATCTTTTATTGACACACGTTACCAATAGATTATTGGTGTAACGTTACTCCATAAAACTAGTGATAGAAATATGGTTCTAGAAAATACAACGGGTGGATGGTGAAATGTGTCACCATATTTTCGGTATTTACTAGTTGAACCACTTTTGTAAAAATACCTTTCAAAATGGTTCATCTGAATATGTGGAAACATTATCCCAGACAGTCTTTGCAGCTACTAGGAATCATTATTATGATGAAACAAAGCACGCAATTTTTAACAGCGTCGTGATAGTATCCAGGTGTTTTCTTCCTTGAGTTTTATTGAATAATGTTACACCACAAAATGGGGGTAAGATTTCATCAAATAGGATTAATCATGGAGATTTCCCCTATTTGGTAGTGTAACGTTACTTTGGATGATAATATTTATAAAACTTAAATACTTTCACCAGTTTTACGGAAGAAAGTTCAACCAAATTTTTACGGTGCACATGTCTGGTCATTTCAAAACATGAAATTAATATACCAATTTGCTTAAAGACATTTATTGACCTCCTTGTTCGTTTTTAAAACAAAATCGACTAAAAATCCAACCTATCACCCATAGAGAAAATTCCAGTATTTATTGGCATTTAATTAAATTGCAATTTGTTACTCATAACACAAAAAAAGATAACTCGTTAGAAATAGTTTGTAATATCAATATCTCCATGAACATTTTCTTTAAAAGGTAAAATTATTTACAAAAAACTTTTTTTACTAAATTAGCATATGATCTATCTTCTCAATACTTAATTTATATTCTTTGCACATTTGAATTCAACCTTTAGGCATCATATTCTTATTGCATGTAAACAGATACCATACTTAACATCGCCAGCAAGAATATCTAAAACTTTTCATAAAAGTAAACCCTTTTTACCCAACAATTCAAATACAGGTAACCAACCCCTTAAAGAAACTAATTCTTATTTTATATTCTGAAAGAATCTTCATTTCATTTATGTGGAGAAAAAAATTATTCTTTACTTCGATATCTAAAGAGATTTCCGATTATCTTTTTTCTATAAGAAACATCTCAAATGAAGATATCCATTTTAGCCCTAAACACGTACTAAAGAATTGTTAAAAAACCACCTAAAAATAATCTTAAAAAAACCCCTAGAAATAAAAAAAACAATAATCGTCTGTTGAAAATGAAATTTCCAAGGGGGTTGTGCGTGACGGGACCTAAAAGAGGGGATTAGAAAGCCTTTGTTTGACGATTCTAGTTTTTTTGAGGGCCTGAATTCATAATTTAAACTGGTGGGGCTTTTTGCACGAATAGTAGAAGTGCGTGTTGCCGTGACCAAGCCCTGCCTTGCCGGGAGATAGTAAATAGTTAGGATGGTTAATTTATCGTTGCACTAGAGTTGCATTTTGGGATTTTGAAGTAGACCAAAAGCTTAAATTTCTTTGAAAAAAGATCTGGGAGAAGGGAATTTGCTTTATCCCCATTTTAACAGTCTGAGAAACACCCTGACAATGTTTAAAAAGCCTTTATAAATCTCTGAAAGTCGTCATATTGAAAAGCTGGCATCTGTTTAAAATTTCCATATTTGAGTCAAATTTATTAACATCTTCACAATTTTTATCATACACCGATTGATTTCTTGCACAATAAACTTTTATATAGTGTTGTTTACTTTCTGGAAGAACTTGTTAGCCTTTTCCGTTATTTGAGATATTATTTTCTTCTTATATTTTTGATGGTAATTCTTATTCTGTTTTATTATTAATTATTTTCAATGCAATTAATTTTTTATGCTGATCATGTATCTCTATTGTCCTCCCTACCACATTGTGTTTTGATACCTCTAATAAATATCTTATTGAGTATTTGTTACCCAATCCCATCACAATGCATTTTAATTTCCCCCTGATGCACATAAACGGTGCTTAACATTTTGAGGTACGGACATAACACGTTGATTATAGTATCATTCTTTGACAAGATGAAAATCTCTATCTATAGATTGTTGTTTTCAAATGAACCCTGTTAGACCGAGAGCCCAGGGCCTAGGAGCCAGGGCATTCGTCATTTTCTCAGGGAAGAAATGTATCGGATTAGGTTCGGTTTTCACTTACTTTTAGTGTATATCCGTTAGAGTGGACCCACGGCCAATTACCTTTCATCGGGTGTAAAAAGTAGGTAAATTATAAGTTAACTTAAGTCGTTTTCTTAAGGTTGGCCATCTGTCCACTCTAGCGGATAAGCATACACTAAAAGTAAATGAAAACCGAACCTGATCCGATACATTTCATCTATGAGAAAATGACTTAGGTCTTGGGGTCTTGGGCTCTCGCTCTATGTTACAGGATGGTTTCTCTTGGCATCTTTTCCTGTTAATCCTTTTTTTCCTAACACTTTTATTTTCTGCAATGATAAAGTACCAACGTTCTATTTATCTAACTCATCCATTTGAATTTCAACGTTCCGCACTTATTTAAAGCGTTTATACATATCTTGTCGCAATAATCAGATTATTTTTCATTCCGATTTGTCTAAATTTAATCATCCAGTATTTTCTGCTTGAGATTTCTAAATACATACTTTTTTTAAAAAATAAATTACATCTCTTGTAATTGCGCGCACTTAGATAGTTAATGCAGATATATTTCAGACTATATATATTCTTAAACTGAATAAAAATTAATTGTTATGTGCCGAATCACTAATTGTCGATGAGACTCGCATAATTTTATTTTTATCAAAAGCATCGAAAGTTCTGAGACTGGTACCGAATTTTGATGCAAGTCAAAGTTTCAGTAAAGATGAGATAAAAAAAAATACTATTCCAACTTTATAGAGCTGTCTCCTAAAACAATAGATGGGAATCGATTTGTTGGAAAAACAATAGTCCACTATACGAATTTGAGACAGCTTGCATTCAAGAGTTTTACAAATGCAAAGGAAAATGTATAATTTTAAAAGCATTTCAAGTATAATTTTCTTTCAAAGATCAAAAGCAGATTTATATTTTTAGATTTGAAATATCTAAAGGAAGTACTTAAGCGGGCTTTTTATTTTCTTCATTTTTCACTGACAGTTTTTTTTAGATCAGTAATTTTTTTAACTATACCATTGAAAAGAGATTTATCGCCAATAAAGAAAAAAATAATTATGAATTATTAAAACTAATTTCTTTTTCAGTTAATAATCTACTAAGTTTAATTTTTTCGTTTTTTTTAAGTAGCTGTATGTTAGAATTAAACATGAACCTTCAGCTATGCTATTAATATGTTGAACTAGGCTTTATTTGATGAAACTGAATAAAGTGGGAGTTTTTTCATCAATAAATGAAATATTGTACATTATTACATCAGTTATTTGTCACACTTTTGTCATTGAATATAATATAAATTTTTAAATACTTATTATTAAAATTATATTAATATATTGTAACCTCAATAAGTTTTTCACTTAAGATCTATTAAGCTAGGAGATATATATTTTTCAATACTTACAATTAACCCGTTACAATTTAAAGTGAATATAAAAATAAGTAGAACACATCAACCAATTTGATTATTTGCCGGACGGGCTTAACGTGTTTTTGACACGGCCTACTCTAATACTAAGGCCAAAGAAGCTCTCCTAAACACGCTCGGGGACGGAATTTTTGACATCATAGTTCCGAGTGACGTTGTTCCGAAAGTGAAGATAACCGGTCTCGAAACCTGTTCGGAAGCACTCGTTCACGGCTGACCTCATTTTTAGGGTTCCGAATGCATCCGAACTGGTTTCTCATTCTTCGGCACTCGGAATAGTGACGTCAAAAATTCCGTCTAGCTCATGTTTGGGAAAGCTTCTCAAGCCTTGTTATTGAAGTTGGCCGTGGTTTTTGAACCAGCTTTTGAGTTCACTTAACATGACATCCCGAATAATTGTAGTTATCTCACATTGGCCTCTTACATAGAATTCCATGAGCTGGCTCTCTTTCTAGGCGAACAACAACTTCAAATTTAATCATTGGTTATTACCGAGTAAATAGGCCGATATACTTGAAATTCCTAAATATTACTTTTCTATCTTCCTAGCAGGATTTTTCGCAAACTATCGATTATAAATAAGTTACCTAAACTACTAAGTTACATACTTTCCACCAAGTAAAGAGTTCTTGCTAAAAAGAATCCTGAATTTTTTTGCTGTACCGCTACACTTTCGTGCTAAAAATGATTATGTGTACGATTGCGTGTTTAAAAGGAGATTTTTAACCGTCAACAGGACACCATAAATATACCTGAGCACCATATCTTTCAATAAGTAATAATTTTTCTAATGTATTTTTTTTTATCTAAGTGTTTTCTGAAGAATAAGTAGAAACTTTTTCTCTGCTTTGTAAAACGTATCTTCTAGTCATTGGAAAACGGTTAATGTAACTTCTTTGTACTATTATTCGTGTATAACACATTTACTATTTAGTATTAATAAAGCGTACAATAGTAAGTTCATTAAATGTAAAACTAAAGAGGTAAATTGTATATTTTCTGTTTAAACATGTTTAATCGAAGTGTTAAAAATATAACTCCTACCAGCAAAAATTTTATTTTCACGAAAAGTATCTGAAAAGAAGAAGATAAAAATACTTGGATATTAAGCAAGAAAATAATTTCAAATTAATATTCAAGATTTTTTTGTAGTTTTAAGTAGATATTATTAAAAGGGAAAACTTACATTCAACTTTAAAAATATGTGTTGTTCATTTTAAATGAATAATCATATTTGACAAGTCTAATATATGTAGTTATTGTACCTAAAATGTAACCTTAAAAATTTGTAACTGAAAATAATTATCATTACATAAAAATACCATACAAAAACAACCTTAAACACGCCCTAAATAACCAAACAGGCTTTCTTAAAAACAGAGTAGTAAAACCCCCCTAATCCAAGTCAAAACTTTTTCTACCAAATTCATAAAAACCTATACCCATAAACCGCACTTTAAACTTTGAAAAGCTCTTTGAAAGAAAGCTATTTCCAGACAGAGAAATCCTCCTAAAAATCCACAAGTAACAGTATCCCTCCATAACAAGAATTTTATCTCCTCATCCGAAATAAATAGCTGCGTTATACGACCCAGTCTTTCTCTCAATAATCTGCGCATATATATCCACCTCTTTTGTTGTACTTGGCCATAAACATATTACGACCTTCGATGGAACCTTCTTCGCTTATCGACTTGGGATGCAAAGGAGAGTTCAGGAAAATGTCAGATTCCTTGCCCAAAGTTATTTCAAGAATTCGACATTTTCGGTTGTGTTAAGGCTGCTCTTAGATGCTAGAAATTGATAACGGGGGACATTCAAATCAAATCAGCGTTTTCTTAATTGTGACTAACTGGACATATCTTTATTTTCATGCTAAATCATTCCTTTGTTTTGAGTTGTTATCACATCATTGAAATGCCACTAATTTGTATAGTAAATAACTATAATAATTGCTTAGTATTGATCTCAAATTTTCAAAAAAGTTTCAGTTGCTTAAGTCCATAAATAACTAAGACAAGAAGCGGTTCTTAAGCGTGGAATTATTTATCCAATTATAACACTAATTTTTTCAAAACTTTATTTGTTAAAAAAATTTAAATTAATTTTTAATAATTTAAGAATGCAAACGTGAAGAATTTAGGGTCACTTTACTGCATAATTTTTTAGAGTGAATTTAAATTTGCCATGTATTTCAAATTTTCATTTATTTGAAACAAACATTATTTAATTCTTTAAAAGGCCCGATTCTTCCATCCAACAATAAATAAGTGCGAGCTCAACTTAGTGAGAGAAAAAATCGCGAGCTGATGATTCCAAATAATATCATTCGGGGTAAAAGGTTTTAAACCACGCGGTCCCCTAATTATTTTGAGCAGTGTGTATTATCTAATTTTTTTAATTATACTTCCAGGAGGAAGTTACTTGTAAGAAATAAGTTTTAAATGCTTATAAATTTTTAAACTCACTTTTATTTGTGGTGTATTTATTTTTTGTCCCCATTTCGCTATTATGTGCACTGATTTTCTAGACGAAGCAGCTTACTACTTGTTCAAATAATCCAAAAAACGGATTTTCAAAATGTGTTTGCTTTCCTTTTAAAAGCTATATATACAAATACAACTTTTGTAGAAACTTTCCGATACAGATATCTTTTTTTTTTTGATCAAGTTAAAATGTTTTGAAAGGTAAGAATAGATGAATAAAGGGGAAAAAAGGATATTGAGCTTTGGTTTACGAAGAGTTATTTCTTTTATTACAAAGATAGACATATTAAAATCTGGATACAATCAAGTTCTATAAACTGAAAATCAATGTTCATCGTCGATATTACACCATTGATTTATTTTCGTAACGCTTCGGGTCTTCAATATTGAAAAACAGAGTAGAAAAACAATTTTTTTTTATAAAAAACATGGAAAATGAAGAATTTACAAAAAATATTTTTAACCTGTTAGCATTTGTAAACAAAAGTTTATCTCGCACGTAACGAGTTTGTAGGGTATAAAAAAATAGATGAAGACGATAAAAGTGATCACATCATAACTTATAAAGATTTTATTACGTTATTAAATAATAATAATAGAGTAAAGAAAGTTTTCAAAAAGCTTTCTTCTATGATTCTCTAAACTATAAACGTAAAGCATATTTGTAAATAATGATTTTTCTATGACGTAGCACGTTTGTAGGGGTATAAAAAAAGAGATGAAGATGATAAAAGTGAACATAACACATCTTACAAAGATTTTATTATGTTATTAAATAACAGAAGTAAAGAAAGTCGCTCTGTGATTCTCTAACCTATAAACTTACAGTTTGAGTTATTTATAGAAAGCTTAGAAATGTAAACTTTTCTTTCATTGAATCTATTTTTTTCAAATTTTATAAATGTTTTGATCAACTTTCTTTACTTCTATTATTTAATAATACAATAAAGAATTTATAAGTTATGCTATGAACACTTTTATTATCATATCCATTTTAGTACCCCTACAATATTCTTACGTGACAGAAAAGTCATGAATTACAAATGTTACCAGCTTAAAACTACTATTCATAAATTCTCCATATATCACGTCTTTGTATTAAATATATATTTTTAACTCTGTATTTCAATATGCAAGATATGAAGTGTATCGAAAGGTTATTCAATAGTGCAATAACGATGACGAACAGCAATTTACAGGATTTAAACTTATTTATGTATTACAAAAATTCTCATTGATTAAATTTTCTATTTGGTTTAATTCATTGGCAATAGCTTGGAATTACCCACCAATGAACTTTTCAGAAAAAAACAATTACATAAATATTTAACCAAACCATATCTTATTACTACCTATATCAATGTACTGTTTTAGTTATTACTTATGCATTCTACTATCCAACATTGTTTGAAAACAATACTAAAACCTTTAGCCAACCACAACTTTATATCCTCGCCGAATACATTTCTGTACATTTAAACGTATATTTCAGAAACTCCATTAAATAACAAAATAACTTCTGTGGTAGATACTATTTTTTTTCATAGCGTGTTTATCAGCGTTAAAATAGTGCGGGAAACTCGAGGCTCATCGATTATCATTTATGATACAAGTGAAAAAAGGAAACTGTGTTAGGTTAGAAAAAGTGTCCCCCCCCCCCCTTCACTGCCAATCGATTTATATTTGATCCTATGCAAAAATCGTAGCTTGCTGTTTGATAAAACTGTAATACTCATGATTTATCTTTGTTTTTGTATTCTTGCTACTAAGCATCGTCTTCGAAATCAACAAACTTTGTTATCTTCCCTCTTAGGGATAAGCAATTTGGCTGAAGTTTAAATTTGTTTTTACCCCCCCTTCATGATTTAAAAATAATTTATTTTAACTGAGATTTTAATTTTAAAAAAAATTATAGGTTATATTTCTTTATCAGAAGATGGTTGTATATGGCTACTCTATGCTTTAAATTTTAAAATTTAATAAATTTATTAACATTATAATAATAAACCTCTAATATGTGTTGCTGAAAAACTTGACAAACAGGTGAGGTGTTTATACGTCTGTATCTCTCAGAGGGTTAAAGAGCATTGAGACAGACCATCTACTTTCTAACTGGGGGCCCGCCGCCTCGGTGGCACACTCGTTAGGATTCTAGCCTTTGGAGCTGCTGAGGTCGGGTTCGAATCCCGGTCAGGCATGGATGTTTGTGACCGTCAATAAATGTAGTTATTTGTCTATGTGTTTGTGTCGTCTCTTTCTTTGTGTGTCTCTTGTGAATGTATCATTTCTTGGGGTTGAATACAATAGACCTAAGGTCGCAGTGTTCGGCGAACTTGCCCCCCACCAAAGAAGTCAACTGGGGGCCCGGATGGCCGAGTGGTTTGACCCATTATGCCAGTAGTCTGAACGCTGTAACGGTTGCGGGTTCGATTACCGCCTTCGTCCTGGGTGTACTTCCTTTCTCCGTGACAGTAAAAATCCTTTCTGTGTCTGTCTTACTTGACGAAGGCTTATACAAGCAGGTATCTGATCAAGCACACAAGCTGGAATATATATGTTCCTACCACCTACCCCTTTCTAACCGAGTGCTTATCTCCGTATAAATACAATGAGAATAAGTAATTTTCATAGCTTAAGTACCCAAGCCAGATTGAATATTTTTACAAACGTATTATTTATATAAAATTGAAAAAGTTGGATTAAATATCCGTATAATTCAAGTTTTCGACATTGGTTCAAAGAATTTATTTCAAAATTATAAATTGAAAAAAAAAATAATAAATAAAATTTTTAACCAATGTCAAAAAACGGTATACTAGGGGCTTCTTCTGAAAGTGTGAGTTGGAACTTCGTAAAACTAAATTGCGGTGTGTCAAACATTCCCCGCAAATCGAAGAATTGAGCTCCGGGGGCTCGATTTCATGAACTTAAACAAAGTTGGGATTTAGATGAGATACATAATGGATGTGGAATGTATTTAATATTTTTTTGCTTGCTAATGATGTAATCTATTTTTGGTAGGGTAATAAATGTATTTTTAGATTGCGTTGATCGATCGTAGAAAAGAAATGAAATCTGGATTTAATTATTTGCTGAACATATTAAATTATTTGGAAAGATTATTGTTTTGAATTGTAAATTATGGCGATAATTTATTTCAGAGAACCGGAGCTGCGTTGGAGCTGATGTTAAACTTACATGTGTTTTAATTGAAAATTTGCAAAAATTTTGAGATTTAAAAATAAAATAAAATGCAAATCCAGTTATAACTTCGGTGTTTTATTTTTGTGTTTAATAAAACTATAGTCAACATTAAAACGCATTAAACGTTATAAGGAAGCACGTTAATAAATAAGAAAGATTTTTTTTTATGTTTGTTCACTTTTTAGTTGCTTTTTGAAGATTAGCGTATTTATGGTTGGTTTATTTAATGTTTTAATGAATTACGAGTATGGTTATGGTTTAAATTTGTTTCTATACATTAGTTGGGACAGATGAATTCGATGCAGATAAATACTCCCGATTAAATTAAGAATCTAAAGACAATTGACAAGGAAATTTATAAAACGAAAATGAGCTTTCTGATAAAGTTTATCTGAAAAAGAAAAATATAACTCAATTGAAGACGGGGATAGACCTCAAAAATTGATGTAGAAAAAATTATTAAGTTCCAGAAAAAAATTAAAAGTAAACCTTTTTCGTTAATGAAGGTGTTAATAGTCTTACAAAGCTCGCTAAAAGGTTAATCACCAATCTAGGGTAACACAGACGCCGTGCATTTCGCAGTATTAGCTAAGTTTGCTACAATAAATGCCTAAATAGATATTTGATTCCGCTTTATTTGTTTTACTTAGTACCAGAATAAAAAATTATCCATCCAACCACAATTTTTTTAGAAATATTTGTTTCAATTCATTTTCAAAAACTAGTTTAAATAAAAAAATATCTTGATTTTCAATAGTTTTAGAAATATTTCATCATTCTGGCAAAAGTGGTGTAAACGTTTTATCGCTTAAGTTGGACGATGCTAACCACTATTAATTTATAACATAAATTAATATTAAAAACCCTAAGTGTTTCTAAAACATTTACGACATGTTTAGTTTATATAAGCTGCTATGTACCAAATATCGGTAAATGTTGTCTATCCCAAACAAATTTAATAAATTTGTGTTCACGCTGTGGCAGGCTTATGTTACACGGTGAATTTGTTCGCGAACGCGAATTCCCCAAGCGTATATTAAGCATATTACTAATATTTGCAACCAAAATTATTTTGCGGTCAGTTTTAACAGCTACATGCTTAAGTAATATGCAATAAATATCGATTATAAAGATAGCTAAATAAATGTTTAACAAAAATTCAATAATTTTTTTTGTATTTATTTTGGTGCTGAAAAATTGATTTTTTTTTAATGCTGCTTTTGATTGAATAAGCAAAATAAGCACATTAATTAATTTTAACTTTGATGTATATTTTTTATACAGTCTCGAAAAAAGTTTATTACAAAGTAAATAAAAATATCTTAGTCAAAGTTATTCAAGCTATATTTATACTTTTATATAATAGGTTTTCGAACTGATTATATTACCTCGATTTAACTTAGCATTTCGTATTAGATATTATTACAGATTACTTTATGTTAATGTTGCACTCCTCATCTACGAGTCACCGCTCGTGACTTACATGCAATTCATCTAAAATATATGTTTTTTGCTTATGTTATTAAACCTCTTATTTTCATAGAATGCCAGTCTTCAAAATATTACCATGCTATTTCAATCTATCAAACATTCGATTAGTTCTAAAAGCAAATAGTCACGAAATTATCTTTTTAACAAGGTCACTTTGGAAACGTGCATAATTTTTACTAAAGAGAAACAAACACAATTCCTTTGAACAACGCTTTCACTTTTCAAACATTATAAAATTATTGTTACAATTTTTCAAGAAAAACAATTGATGCATTTAACAAATGCATAGCGATTAGATCAAATATACCTTAGTAACTAGTTTGTAGCATCAATTAGCAAAGTTTTTATCCTTCCATTCATTTTGGTCTCCTACTTTAACTGTTTTTAATATTAGTTAGTTGGTCTGCTTTGGGATAGGGTAGGTTCATATATATTCCAGCTTGTGTGCTTGATCAGAGACACGCTTATATAAGCCTTCTTCAAATAAGACAGACACATAAAGAATTTTTTACTTTCACAGAAAAATAAAGAAAACCCTGGGCGAAGGCGGAAATCGAACCCGCACCCGTTACAGCGCACAGACTGCTTGCGTAATGGTCCATACCACTCGGCCATGCGGTACCCCTTCGTCTGATTTATAAGTGTCAATGATCACAACTAACTCCTCCACAGTTTTGAGCAGCCCTAGAATGATTTTTTAACAAAACCAAGAACGGCTTGTCACTTTTAACTTCAGAAAGCTCAGATATATTAGCTTGTTGCGTTTTTGCCGTGGTGCCTAGACGTAGTTAATCCTTTCATGATCATTTCAAAATATAAATTTAATATGAAATGTAGATTCTCTAAATTAGCGCAATAATTTGGAACTCAAAATGTAGAACAAAAAGACATAGAGGAACAAATAAGATGTACTTTAAAATAATCAAAATAGCTTAAAAATAAATAATAATTAATTGAATACTAATTTGTTTACTAATTAGTATGATAATTAGCCAATTTTTTCAACAGTGATTACGCTAAATTACAGTGTACTTAGGTTCTTTATTTGCTTTGAGTAATGTTTAGAAAACAATTTTCTAGTATTTAGGCCTCATTTAAATTCCTATGGAAAGACGATTATTTTTTAAATATTTTTAAATTGAAGAGCTGTAGAATTATGAAAAAACTCATAAAGTTTTAATTTGAGAGAAAAATATTTCCAGTAATCACAAATAGCTTTTCTTTTAATTTACTAGCTAGATAAATATAGTTGTCCAACCAAGTACCGATATTTTGCAATTATTGGGGTTTTGAAGTAATTTGAAGGTCAAACCATTTATATTTAAGTGATCATGAAATTTACTTTTTAAATAATGTGAAAACCAAGAACAATTATTTAAATCTAACGAAAAAACTACAAAAACCCAGCAAAACAACTTTACTATTTAAATAATCAACAACTTTTCTTTTTTACAAGCTAGATAAAATATAGTTGCCCAACCAAGTACCGATATTTTGTAATTATCGGGGTTTTGGAGTAATTTGAATGTCAAACCATACTTTAAATATAAAATAAAAATTAATATTTAGATTAAAAAATTAAATTTACTTTTAAGTATTTCAAAAACCAAGAACAGTTATCCAAACATCTCAACAAAATCTAAAAAAAAACAGCAAAACCACTTAACTATTTAAATAAACAACAACTTCTAACCACAAACTAAAAATTGAATCTAAAACAATCAAATCACCGCAAACCCCCAAACGTTTAATGAGAGGAGCCTCATAGCATGCTTCATCGGGCACCCAGACCATCGCGGTGCACGCATATTTTCCTTGGGGCCAAATACAATATATTTGGGCGGAATGTCAACAAATTGGATTACCTCGATGCTGTGATAGATGTCCTCCGCAACAGAAATGCCTTGTACGCAGGTACGTAACTATTAGCACTTCGAAGAAAAGCGGGCCTGCTCGAGCGTTAACTAGCAGGAATTTGTTTGTTGGGGGATAAATTTTTCACTGTTAGAAGATTTATTTTTGTTTATTTGGGGAAATTGTGTTATTTTCTTTATGTTTTACTCTGAGAAGAATTAGAAAATTAGTATTGTCTTGGATCGTATAATGCTGAAAAACGAAATAATGAATATAAGGTTTTTAAAGACACAAACTCACAACTAAAAACTAAAAAACAGACTCGTCTATTATCGTTTGATTGTCTGAAATACCCATAAAGAGGACGTATTTTTCACTTAAATTCTGCTTTCTAATTAAACAAAATTATTTGATATATTAATTTAAAGTACTTAATAGATGTAATTATTTGAAAGTATTTTTTAAGTTTCCTTAAAAACTTACAGAGGCGAAACTTGTTCATAGTTTAATTAATTACTAAATAATTAGTTTCGTTTTGAATCTAGAAGAGACTGAGATTATGAGAATACTGTCTTATCATCACTAAAGGAAATTTTTTTTAAATGAAAGGTTTTATCAATATGAACGGCTTCTGTTCACCATTTCAACATTTTAATTTTAATCCTAATAGTTGATACGGGTATTAGCATGGCTCCAGTCAAAAAGTATTGCTACTTTTTGCAGTCTAAGCTGTAGTATAGCTAAAAAAAAGTGATTAAATGCACTTTCCTGAGACTTAAGAAATCAGAAATGCTTTAAAAAAATCTTTCAATTTTATTATAAAACATGATTCATACTATTATACAAATTGACTACAGCTTAATCTTAGTATAGCATATAAATCAAAGAATTTTCTACGATATCAGTCTAGACTAAGTTCAATTCGATTGCAAAATTATTTTATCCCAAGAATTCAGTAAATTTCATAATGTAGTTGTACCATTTTCACAATTGTTTTAAAATCTTCTAAAAATGTTTTCCAAATCATCTGAAAATGTTTTCCAAAAAAATATCCTACACATGTTTACTAAATCTTCTACAAATATATTCTTTCGATAACATTTACAAAACGATTTCAATTAAATTACATCGTTTCATGAGATAACCTTGATTTCAAGACACAATTTTTTTTATCACTAGATAATTAAACCAATTAAGCCATTTAGTTTACTTAATTTTCCATTCTATTCTCGAAAGTATAATTAAATGAACCCTATTTGGGTAAAATAACTAAGTTTACAATATTCCCTCCAAATAAATTTAATTATTTATTTTTAACACATGGACTTTATTCTAAGTATACTGAAAATGAGGACACCAAATAATTTCGTCTGTGTTTCATCGCAAGAAAGTGATGAAGTTTATTTTCATAATTTTTTTAAGTTTAAGCGTTGAAGTGCGGAAAAAATCAAACCGTTCTTCGTTTATCTAGGTTTTTGTCTAGTAAGTGTAAAATCAATGTTTTCCAGTAAACTAAAAAAAGAAATAATGAATTAGCATAAACTGTCAACAGACAATATTAAAAGCTTAATTTTGATAATTCGGCGAAATGTTACTGGTCATTTTTTTATAATTCAACATATCGTAAATTAGAAGTTCTCCTTGTATGTTGTGACATCCTATGGAGCCTTAACTTTTCATTGTAAAACTGCGAAATTTATATGGTTATTACTTTAAGCTAGCCTAAGCATAATTTATTTCAAAAGTTCCAATTCCTCACATTGGATATTGCAAGAAAAATCGGATTCAGCAAGACCATCGTGAGAAAACTTATAGGAACTGATATAAATGTAAGGTTTTATTTCCCCAGTCTATAAATAACTTGACACTCTACCTGAAGATAAAGCAAGCGACTTTAAAAAGCTCCTGACCATGTTACTTCCGCCATAAAGGTCTTTTTTTTAAAAAAGAAAATTTTTAAAAGCAGCTTTTCTTTTTCGAAGGGGGAAGAAATCGGCGTATGTTGATTGTGTGATTAACGTCCTTACCCCGTGTAGGAAAAGAAAAGGACGAACGGTCTATTCTGGTCTTTTAAATGAAGCCCTTAATGAGACCATGGCACGCTACGCAGCTTTGTTGTCGGGAAATCCCACGGAGAATTAAGTAGAATTAAACAAAAAAAATCTACATTCTACATCTAAGATAAGCACTCTCGGAAGAAAAAAACACTGTTTATTTAAATCCCAAACGATATGGAAAAAATGCGAATTCAGCAAAAACATTTTTTTGATAAATGAAAACCCACATAAAAGTAACCTTCGGGCATAAATAATATTCTACAAAAAAATTTTGATTGATTACTTTTTCAGAAACGGATCGCTCCAATTTTTATGTAGAATAAAGTCATGGGGGTTTTCGCATTTTCTGGAGCTAGTTTTGGACGGGCATCCACAATTAATTGATCAGTTCTTTCAGTGAGAGTTTCACAAATGATTAATTTTGGTGTTTTGCTATCTTGCATGGAATTTGTGGTGTTTACATGAGTATTAATTAAGCAATTTCATTTTTTGGGGAGGGAATAATTAAAATATATATTTATCAAGATGGATGTTTTGGTAGATATTTTTAATCTTCAAGTTTTTATAAATTATATTTGGATAAGGCTCATTGCGCAAGTTTCATTTCAAAACTTTCTGAAGAAATATTGATTTTTTTTAAATAATGTATAATGAGTCTCTAAATAAAAAAAAATTCTAAATTAGTTTTAAAAGAGCAGTATTCCTACCGATAAATGGTTCATCGATAAAAGATCTTGAACTATAAAGGGAAATTTTGTTAAGGATACGTTTATAATTTTTATTTAAAACGTTCAAAATACTATTGTTTACTAAGTTAAATTTGTAAGTCTTAAATTAATTAAACTTAAGTTACTTAAAGTTTTAAATGAAATTTAAGTTAATTTAACTTTTTTAATTAATAAATTATGTTTAAAAATTCAATTTTAAAACATTAGAAGAAAATTATAATAATTTAAAACGGTTAATAAAACTTTGTATCTCTTATATGATATGCTAATAATGCTATAGCCTGTTCTGTTTTCAGCTTATGTTCTATTTTTGACTGCTTTATTATTATTATTTTATGATAACATTGGTCGGTATATATTTTTAGGGTCGTACATACTAACTATACAATTTTCCTGCCTACTTATAACCAGTAATAATTTATAAAGAGTGTTAGTATATTATTCTTTACAAAAAATAATTGTTTTGAGGCACGAAAAGCGTAATGATTTTAAAGATGCAGATCATAAAGGAAGAGTTTTTATTGATTCCCTTATTGTAGAAAATAGTTTAAGTATATGGTATTACCATTGCACTTTTAACCCTCTAAGATCCAATGACAATTATCTTTTTAGAAAAAAAAATCCTGATCGTCTATAGCCATTTATGATATCAAAAAACTTCAAATCATTCGATTCTTTAAGCTTTTATCTATTAGAAAATATTTTTTTATTAATCACAATCGAAGTCAGCCCTATTATTTTTTTTTTTAAATTATGATCCGAAACATGATGATGAAAAATGGCATCACTGGGACTGAAATGGTTAAACTTAAGCGGTCTGTTAGTTTGTGTATTATAAATTATAAACTAGTAAATATAAAGTTTATAAGGTAATGTTAAATACGAAAGTTGTTTATGTTAACCTTATAAAATATTTGCGAATAAAAATTTGAAGTTAATATAATTTTAAACACATTCTGAAATGTGCCGCATTAAACAAAGTTAATGTAATACTTTAACTGTTCATAACTGTTATTTTATTTAATTTTGAATATTATTTCACTAAGTATCACGCAATGTAACATTAAAATAACATTAAAAAAGGATATTTTATTCATGGAAATTCAGAAATACATCCATTCAGGAATTCATTAATTAATGCATAATATCTTTGAACATTAAAAAGTAGCGTGTTTATTTTACATATGAAATAGCTTATTTTTCTACTTTTCGTATAATGGTTTTGACATTTACATTGGTAGAATGAAAAATATGATTTTTTATATAATGTGAATTTATTTTTCCTTTTATACATTCCTAAACTTATTGCGTATCATAAATTTATGAATGAATGGGAAATGATAAGAATTTACTTTCTTTTTACTCAACTAAAATACTGTCATTAAAGTAAAGTATTAAATTTTTATTTTATATGTTGCCAATATCTTAAAATTAGATACATAAATATAAGTGGAATTTAGTATACCTTGTCACAATATCTAAACTACTATTTCAGTGAGAGCAAATGGCATTTAAATTCCTTTTAAATAAATTTGTTTCAATGTCAGAACCTATATTTTGCCAGCATATCTTAAGATTGGTAAAATATTTATAAAAACACAGAATTGTTATTCATGAAAAGATAATGCATTCCAATAAATACTCGTAAACATTACAACTGGGTTTATATTACTAAAACGTAAGCTTTTGCCTTCCTTTCGTCATTGTTTATAAAATGTTTTCAAATTGTATTGACTGTTATGAGTATTATTTAAATTTTCATAAGAGATTGAGTGTAATAAATTCATAAGGTTTTTAATAAAACATACGATTTCAAAAGCAAATGTACATTTTTGAGTTATGTAATTTGAATTAACAATAACATTCAACATAAGGTCATATGACAGAATAGGTCTGAAAGAAATGGTGTTTTTGTTACATAGTGTTAAAACATTGTTTAATTATCATCTAATAGCAATTCTTAATTATGTATATAAAATTATCATCTATACTTAAATAAAAAAAAATCAAATTGCTTTCGTGTACTCACAAATTGTAGACATAGTACATACTTTTGAATTATTTATGAATAGTTTAGCCATTAACATGAGATCATATTACATACTTGCTAGTACGTATTATTTATTTTGTGAAATTTTATCTGAGATCGATTTATAATACTTTATATTAATTTTAACTTGCTCATAGTAATTTAGTCTATAGTTAAACGTTTTAAAACATTAACCTTAAGATTTTTATGGAACTTTATTACGATTTTCAGCTCATAAATGTGCATTATATAGCAAAATTGTGTTTATAAGTTTATCTAATAGCATTCGATTTTGGATACATTTCCTTTGGTGAATATTTAACTTTCAAATCCATATTTACATTCAAATGTTGCTAGGCACAGGGACATAAATACGACGTAAAAGTAAATGTAAGGTCTTTATACCCATTTTTACCTCTACCAGCGAATAATTGGGAGTCAATATCTCCAAAAGGATTTTTTTTCTCACAGAGAAAGAGCGGTATCTTGAAACGATTCCTCGTGATATTTCCACGCAGAATTTCTCTCTTTCAGTCACCTTTCTTCCGAAAAAGTTCTGAATAACACACGACAGTGCCTATTACTCCAACTCGGAGCAGAACTGAGAGAAAAATGGGTTCCCGATGTCAGAATTGGAGTGGATAAAAAGGTAACTGCCAGTTATTTTTTACGTGTTCTTAAGAATTAGAGGAAAAAAATGCTTTTTGTGAAACTCGAGTAAAGAGCTTGACAAAACGTATGGACTACGTTGTGATGTTTAGTTAGTGATTTCATTTTTATGAATATCTGCAGTTTTAGTCAATTTGCACCAATTTATAATTATGTGTATCATATTTGAAACGTGTTCTAAACATCTGGTTGAGGAACAATTAACCCAAAGCCAATTTGGCGTCATCATTTTATATATATTTTCCAATCGTCTATAGCCATTTATGATATCAAAAAGCACATCATTCGATTCTTCAAACTTTTTCTATTAGAAAATATTTATTATTAACCCCAATAGGTTTCAGCCCTGTTATTATTTTTAAATTATGATTAGAAAAATGATGATGCCAAATGGCATCACTGGGACTGAGAGGGTTAAAACGGTGCAAACTTAATCAAATATAAACTGAATTTAGTTCTCAAATACTTTTTCCAAGTAAACTAGTTTGATTAAACACATTAACGTGTGTGCCTTTTGCTCACAGACCGTAAGTTCAAATTGGTTGTATTTTTTCTAACTTTTATTTTGTTTGATAATATGTCATAATTGGTTTGGTTTTTTATGCTTACAATTGAAAGGTGCATTTGCAAAACCGGCATTCTCTATGGAATATATAATTAATAAAATTTGCAAATAAACGGTAGGGACTCTACATCTTAGTTATACTTTGGTGATTGGGATTCGTGCAAATGCACCCTTCAAGTAAGAGGGATTGTCAGTGCCATAGAGCTATAGCATTAGTTTTGGAATCACAATTTTCGCAGAAGTATTGCTTTGCCATGTTAGCCCTTTTTTTCTCATTTATGGAAATCAACTTAACATTAAAATGAAACAAATTTTAAACGAAACTTTTATCTAGTCATTTAATTATATACTTTTGAAATTTTAGAATGCCAAGAATATACAGCAGATGGCGACACTATTTTTAAACTTTGTCAATTAATAACTAAATAAGCTAATGTTATTTTCTTTAAAATTTTGCTTAAAATTAATGTTATGATGATTCCCATACCTGGAGAAAATGGAATAACACGGCAAAGAAATTCTTGTGCAAAAAAAATGTGATTTCAAAACTAATGCATTAACTCAATAGGACTGACAGTTCCTCTTAATGGAGTACGCTCATTGTTAAAACTATATGCTTACAAATTAATAACAAATATATTAAAAAAATATCAAGCAGCTATTTTTAAGATACAAAAAAAAAATAATAACTGTTCTCTTAAAGAACATGAATACAATCTTACGTTCGCTAAAGATACGATCTTTAGAATCTATATGGAAATACCTAATAAAGCCTTAGATTTGTATTGTAGCTTTAGGCCTTTTAAAGATTTACGAGCATTATCCAAAGTTAAGTAAATTATTACTTTTCATATATTTCTTCAAGTTCACTTAGTTTATGCTATATAAGGAAATAATGGTGCTTGGTTTTTGCTTACAAAAAAATTCTGCATTTTATAAGTGACAAATTAACTTATACACTCGCAAATAACTATTATACATTTTTAAAACTATATTTAATTTTTAATGAAAATGACTCCTTCACCCTCTTTAATTAACAATATTTCAAATCCTAATTAACTTGAATTTTCATGTTTTTCATTTTAATTATCTCTAATAAAAATAATAGTTTTTTCTGAATTACAAGATGGATTTTAATAAAAGTTAATATATATATTATGTTTATATTGCCTGAAACCAAAATTTTGAATACCTGCAATAATTTCGTTTTTTATGCTTTCTAAACAATATTATTAAATTATATATTGTAGTATTTAAATTATAAGTTTTCAAGTTCTCAAAGTAGTTCTTTCCCCCCCCCCCCCCAAAAAAAAATAATAATAACAAGTCGTCGTATTTAAACTCGTGTACTTTAAACTTTTAAAATACGAGTACTTAAAACAAAATTAGTTTTAATGAAAATAATTACTTTATAAAGTTTTGATAATCAGATGGGTGGTATTTTCTTAAACCTTCGCTCTACTTAATTCGCAAGTGATTCCATTAAATAAATTTAAAATAATTTGTTAACATGATTTCATTGTTCAATTAAAACATTTCTTGACACAACTAAATATTCGTTTAAATAAAGCTGATAAAACCTAGGTTAAGACCGCTCTAAAATTAAGAAAAGTCATATTTAAAAAGATTTTTCATTATGCTTCAGTTGTGGGTCTCAAAAGCTCTTTAAGCTCTTTGTATTCTTTAAGTCAACGTTTTTTTTGTGTGGTTTATTTCGAAAAAAATGAAGGAAAAAATAAGATTTTCGTGAAGTTAATTTTCTATGTTTATGATTACGGTAAGGAATTAAAAAGTTCTTTTATATACTTTTAACACTAAACTGCATGATTTATAAGTATTCACGTTAAATTAGACTCTGAAATTAAATTTAATCTTAGATGAGATGTTGTGAAAAAAGCTAATTTAAATTTTTATTATTTTTTTTAGTTGATTCGTTTATTTTGCCTGTAGTGTTAACCTAAGTATAAACACGACTTTAAAAAATGAACTATGTGCTGAGATCTGTATTTATGTTTATTGAAAACAAATGTAAAGTAAATTAATTTTTGAAATTATTATTTTATTTTTTTCTCTTGACATTTTAATCAATATTTTGTTTAAATGTTGGAGTAACTTTTTTTTTTATCTTTAAGAAATATATTAGAGTCATCATTAATATTTCAAGTATCTGTTTTTAGCATTGTAAATATTTTGTTTATCAGCGTAATTAGAAAAGTTATAAATAGAAAAGTATCAATAAATTTCAAATTATTGATGTTTATTTTTTTCCTTTTCTGCTAATATTTTTAATTTGCATCATAGGAACCGTAAATTATAATTAGTTTTTAGGACTTTTTTCAAAGAAAAAGAAATTTGTCGAAAGACAAACTTCAAAATGCTATTTATAAATTTGACACGCTCATATATTTTTGGGACTGAAGGATTCTAAAGAAATTTAATGAAATAAGGGATATATTTGTGCCTACGGACAAATTTTCTTTCAAATACCCATAAAACAACAACTGAGGTGACTGAAAGTTTGTAACTTTTAGGTGTGCATCATTAGGCTAATCGCTTCTCATTCAAACATCCATTTATTACACAAAAAGTCAGCTTCAACATTTTACTTTTAACCTGTGAAAACTTTTCTTTACTAACGTGTCGTGACTTTCACTGTTAAGTTATAAGTACTGATAAAAAAAATTGTAGCATTTAATTCTAACCACGTATCATATGAGCCATAAATCATAGAACCGCATAGTATTAAAATAAATAAAGTGAACTTACGCGATGGCCCTTGGTGTTTCCCCTTCTCCCATCTAAAATTTATTTTTTTAAAAATTAAAATACTTTCATTTCCCGATTGTTTAGTTTTCCGCAAATAGATGTTAAAATTTTCATTCAAATAATTTCTTATCTAAGAATATTGCTAAATAATACATCCGTAACTCTCTCACTTAAGTTGCAGAAGGTTAATTTGTTGGCTTATAGGAAATATTAAGATTTCCAACTGTGTCTTCCAAGTAAAAGTGCATACCGACATCTCCTCATTAGTATTGGTTTAAATATCTAAGCCATGAATATTAACTTTTCTTATTGATACCTATAGTTGAAACTGCAATAAATATAGTGAAGTGATTTCTCTAACTATACGTTGGTATGAATTTTCATGCGCGGAAATTGCGATAGTCGCAAGAACCAAAAATAGAATGTTGGGTAATTTGTCATTTCCCTAGCGTCAAGCCGTACGACCAAACAGCTACGATATTCAAAGGTTAGCGTTGAAATATTGTGTGTGACAAGCTAAACCTTCCCCTGTCACCATCATTTATCATTGCCAACTATAAACATGATTTCATGCAAAGATGCTTTGTAATTACAATTAAGATCAATTTGCATTTTTTCATGCCATTATTTTAAATATTTTGGTTAAAGAATCTATGTTTAGTTCGTTTTTTTAATAACCTTTAAGGGCTAATGGGAGCGGTAGACAGGTCTCCAAACCGAAGTCTTTCTGTGTTCTTTAATCCAATGAAAAAAATATTGTTACTAGCCAAATTACTTCAGCTGGATTAGATGCTTTACAGACGTTTATTTTATGTGATAAATAACGTCCGTATATTATTCTACTTTCTCAAATTCATTCGAATACATTTTTTTTTGTTTTTCAATATAACATTTCACAATAAAACATTCAAACTAATTTGTAAAAGGGAAAATTTTCGAAACATTTAACCCAGTTATATGTATTTTATAAAACAGCCGTTTTTAAAAATATTCAAAACAGTGGAGAACTTTGGCATGGAAAATTAGTTATTCTTTCCCAAAGGGTTAACACCGAGGGAAGACTTTGGTGTGAGACCCGATTGTCGCGCTCTTCATTCCCTCTTAACAACTTTGGATGAGAACTTTTGGTATTTTAGAATAATTATTATATATTATGAACATAATTATAAAAATTATTGATAAAATTAGCTGTTTTAGAATGTCTCATCTGCTAATAAAATTTCTTTTAACCTTCAAATTTGCTAAAAACAATTATCTAGACCATATAGAATAAGACCTACCTATAAATGCCCCAGTACAACCAGAACAGGACAAAGAGGGTGCAGTAGAAGTATCCGATGATGAGAGAGGTGTTGAAAATCGGGTCCTTGAGGAACTGGACTTCACATTCTCCGTCTTCCAAATCTCGGTAGCCGATGAAGTGCTCCCATCCCATGATGCTGATGAAGAAGACCAGGAAGGGCACGATCCAAGTGACGGCAACCATCCACATCACCTTTTCCTTGGTTCTCCAGCTCCTGTACCTGGCCGCAATCTTCACCGAGCAGAATCTATCGATGGTGATCAGCAGGACAGTGTAGATCGACACCAAGCAGACAGTGTGGTCGGTGGCCAACCACAGATCGCAAGTGATAGGGCCAAGATCCCATCTGCCCATTAGGACATAGACAGCGTAGAAGGGCATGGATATGATTCCGATGCAGAGATCCGACACGGCTAAGGACCCGATGAAGTAGTTACTGGGCTGCCGAATGCTGCGTTCTACAGCGAATGCCAGCAGGACAAGGATGTTTCCAGCGACGGTGATTATAATGCAGAACCCTATCATGATGCCGATGAAGATGCTGAACCAAACCGAGAAAGGCAACGTCCAGGTTGTGGGTTGGGTATGGTTCCCGGTGGCATTCTCCGGGTTGCAATCGGTGGAATTTATGCATGACTTTTTTAAAAGATCTGGATCTGGAGTTGATGCTTCGTTGGAAAGCGATGTGTATGCCAGAAATGCAGACAGAGTGAACGGAGTCACTTTCCGCAGAAGCAAGTGTCTGAAAATTACAGGAAGAAGATAGAGGGAGTTCGTGAGAATGAACTTGAATGTACTGAACTTCATTATGTAGGATGACTGTTAGAGATTTTCTTCACAATCACACTTGACACATGATCCTTAAAAAGAAAAAGATCTTTATTAAGTTGCATGCATTACAAATTTTTTTCTGTTAAGAGTCTTGATGTACAAAATATTATTAATAAAAGTAACAATCGAATTTTTTATTATAATATGAACACTAAAAGTTATTTTCACAATATTAGGACAAATGCGTATTCCGTTTAAATTAAATTCAACTATTGGAAAAATAACTACAACTGTTACACAAAAAGGTGCTGACATAAAAAGCAACATTATGAAGACTGAAACCTATTATCAGAATTTTCTCTGAAGGTAAGTAATACTCTACGTATCTTTCCCCGGTAATGCAACAACTTGTTGGAACCTTTGATTAAATGCCAGTAAGGAAATAGTAAGTTCCAAAAAGAACTAAAAATTACTGGAGGTTGAAAAAAATTAAAAATGCAGGTCTTTGGACTTCACAGCAACTTCCACTAAAATATTTCGGCAGATGATTCTGTGTTGATGCGTAGTCCACTGCAACCACAGTTGGCATTTAGTGATCCATATCTGCTTTTTCCTAGTCAGATAAAACTTGAATATATGTCATCTGAAGACATTATTAAGTTTTTAAAAGTTGGAGTTTGTACTTATCCTTTTTTTTTCAAAATTTTCTTGTAGCTTTATCCTGCTTAAAAACTCTTCTTGGCTATTTTTTTTTATTTAGTAGGAAAATTATATGAGAACTGAAAATTTACATTTAATGATCACATGAAATATAAGATAGAATGAGTACAAGAGCTGCTTTATGTTTTTTTTATAATTATAAGTTCCAATAAAAATTTAATCTTTTAATATTTCTTAACAACAATAAATCTTCCAATTAACTACTAAAAGCTGTTATCCTTTAACAACTATAATGTACTCAGCTATTTTCTGTAATAAAATAAAACTCTTATCTGTTAGGGAGGACATATTATTTTTATTGGACCATCAGACTAATTTTTTTATTTGTCCTCTTTCATTGAATTAGACGTAGCTTACAAACATCCTAAAAAGTACCGAACAACGTGTTCTGTGAAAGAAAAACCTAATTATATATAATCACATACTACACCGATACATATCATTACTTGTTTATCTGATTACTTAGCATTAGCTTTTGAATTCCCTATTCATGCGGAATAGAGCGTATTTTTCTAAAATAAATACACCAGAAATAACTTAAAGCTACAAATAGGAAATAAAAATACTTAATATTCCCCTGTCGCGATGCATGCCTAATGCAATTTGTAGAGAATAATAAAGCAATGTATTTCTTCGAAATAATCTTCGAAAAAATTATTCGCTAAAGACAACAGATATTTGCATCAAGCAACCAAAGTATAAATCCAAGATGGCTGCCTTTGTTTTCCAGTTTCGTTCTGTAAACAATATGATATGCGTGAAAAAATGTGATTCTGAGTTAAAACGCTTCAGAGTTTTGCGCATAAATACAGGTTAACGTAACACTTTTTGAATAATGAATGATAACTTTTCAAATTGAGAAACATATTGAAAAGGACAGCTAAAGAAAATAGTCATTTATGAAGGAAAACCGAATATAAATACAAGATATGGCTGCCTTCTTTGTGTATGAAATTCAATCATAGATTGCCATGCCTAGCAAATGACTTATACTGTTAAGAAATTTTCTTTGTTCAAACACTCATTGCTTTACATACCTTTTACACGTTTATTATAATAATTACTAATGTTTTAACACTTTAAAACAACCTGGAAACTCAATAAAATTCATATTTGGGCACAGCATGTTCATAAAATTAGTTATTCAAACAAAATAATCATTATTATCAAATACGTAACCCAGTAATAACAAGGAATCAAATTTTACATTTCCTTAAGTTCCACGTATATAGCTTAGGTGGGAAAATTATTTTAATATATTATAAAGGTAATTTTGTGAGTTTTGTTCAATTGTGTTCCTTTTTTCATAAGATTTATTTTTTTCTTTAGCTAGACGACCAATTATTTTGGAACACTTAATATAAAAAAATGGGAAGGATGGCTGTTAGAAAAAAAATTCACTAAAAGTTATATTTATTATTTATATTTTTATTTCGCTTAATTAAGTTCATTCAACTTTAACTTGTGACATATTAAGGACTAATCGAGTTTTGAAACTTTTAATATTATGTCTTGGTTATTCATGTAGCAAACATATTTTAATAGCTTTCAATAAAAATATACAGCATAGTTCAATTAGACTTCTTTAGAATATCTGAATTATTAAATGGATCGGAGGCTGGTGGACATAATATGAAAGAATGAGCACAAACTGAATCGATATAAACTTTGCAACACAAATTGTTAACTGAAAAACAACGCTTCTACCGTTGAATCAGCATGACTAATGCGTTACTTTTTTTTGCGAAATGTTGAAATAGTTAATCTACAGTACACCTACTTTCACTAAAATATTAAAGGAAGAAGCTTAATGGGAAATTCTGCAATGGACCTAACCCCATTTAACATTATAGACATTCAAAAATATCTTCAATTAAAGTATAAAAATATTCGTTAAAAAACATAGCAATATTATTTATTGTTGACACTAAATACATGGAATGATGTTCCCTCTATTCCAAGTTTGTAGCGAAATGTACCCAAAATAATTCTTAACACCACAATGTTTATTTCAAAAAAAGCCAGTCTAAAATATATATCAAATGCAATATGGCATACACTTAAGATATACACTTAGTCAAGAAAATTTTCCAAGCCACTTTTTCAGTAACGGCAACAACGATTTATCGAAGCGTAGCCCGAATTTGAATTCCCCGTTTGCTGGAGATCATGGTTTTTGTAATGGTAAAAATGGTATTATGCAGTTAAATGGATGGCATTCTTTTTTTAATGGAAAGCAGCCCCCGAGTTTTGTGTGGCCGATCCAAGTCGTGTAAGAGGTCTGTAATTCAATCTTACAGCCTCTTTCCTTTTGTTGTATGCGTAGCTTCTTTCTTTTGAAAGACCACCAAATGGTAAAAGCGAGACGCTTGCAATCGGGTTAGACGAAGGCAACTCACTCTCTTAAATACACTGTTGCCCTGACTTTTGAAAGAATCAAACTGGAGTGGGGACATTAACAGGGTAGAATTTCTCTTTTTTTAAAGTTTCTTCAATGTTGTTTCTTTTTTTCCCCATTCTTTTTTTGTGGGTTTGCAGAGAAAATGCTTTCTGTAGAATTGCCTCAGCAAAATTGATAGGTTGTTCGAATGCTCCAATGGAATTGATGTTTTTGGGTTTGTAGTTCAATGTTTTTAATAAGGGATATTGAAAGACTTTAAAGGTAGTTTTTCGACTACATTTTCTTTAAAAATAAGCTGACAGAGAAGTAAATGGTATGTTCTAAAAAATTATAAAAAGTCTGAAAGTTTTGAAAGAAACGTGGTGTAGTTTGGGGTAATTGGTGGACAAAAATGAAATTTAACCTTATATAACCAATGAAAGGTTGGACTCTTTTTCAGCTAACATAAATATTTAAAAAATTCAAAGCATTATTATTTTATTTTAATTAATTAAATATCTTATAAATAAATAAAAAATTTACCATTTGTCATCATACAAAAGCAAGGCAATTAATTGGCATCCAATTTAACTTTTGTTAAGTCTCTCTAGATCATTCCAATAAAACTAATATCATGTTAACCATGATAGAAGCCATAACCATTTTAAAATTTTACTTGTCACCCAAAATGATGACATCACTAAAAGTAATGTATAAACAATACTTTTGGTTTAAAGTTGTTTTAGTGTCAATTGTAAAACTGTGTTGTTTTAAAAGAATATAACCGTAAGTATAGATTAATCAGGTGTTAATTTGATGACTTATTTTATTTTATAAAAGTTGCTTATCATTATTTGTAATAATATACGAGTTATTTTTTTCGCGAAACCTACTGCTGTCAAAAGATAAATACAAAAACTATATATATTTCGTCTAAAATAATGTATATTTTGGGAGCTTGAATAATAAAAGTGAATACACTTACCCTTACAAGAGTTGAAGATATGGTTCTTCGTTGAAATTTAAATGAAGACAAACTTCCTCTTCATGTCTAAAAAAAAAAGTCTTAGTTTTGAATTTCTATCAAATATGTGAAAAAACACTAATTACAAAGTAAAAATTATCATTATAAATTGCATAAAGATTAATACAGAAAAATTTCAATCAATTTTTTTAATATTCTCAAATAAGTAAAAATGTAAAATTTTGATATTTTAAAGTTATATGTTTTTCTTAAAATTTTTATTGAAATTGTTTGTAGTACTTAAATAATACGCTTTGTTTAAAATTATTTACTAAAATTGTTGATCTTATACTAGAAAAATTTTCATAAACGATTTTATTACTTAAATTTCATATAAATTCTAAAAAAACTTATAAAATGTATCGTAATTGATCTCACAATTTTAGACTACCGTCAAAGCGGGTATCTTTGGCCATAGAGGGTAACTTTGGTCAACGCGTCGGAAAAAGATTCGTTTATTAATTTCCCCTCTTCATAAAACGATCTCATCTTAAATTGTTTGACGTTTTTGGTAAGGTGGGCACATTGCCTTTTATTTTATGTAAAAAAAGTTTTATTCTAATTTAGGCAATACTACAAATGACGTTTGTACTCTTATGAGCATTTAATGACAAAAATCTATTTCTTCCAACTTTTGTCTGGAATATCTAAAAAAATATTGAAAATAGCTAAGTTAAACACTCTATACATTCTTTTACTTATGGCGATGAATATTACACCATTTGTTTTAATATAATACTTTTTATGGGCTGTATTTAATTGTTGGTCACTTGGAATATTTGGTCGATGAATGCGGGTAACTTTGGTCCAAGATGTAACTATTTATTTATGGAACTTTGCACTTTCAAAAATTTATGTAAAAGTGAATTATGTTTAACTATTTTTGTAGAAAACTTACTTTTATAATTATTCATTTTCGAAATGACTTTTTTTATAAAAAAATAAAAGATTTAAAACCTTAAGAAGATAAAGATAAAATGCAAGAAACGTACACATTCAAAATTGCTAATGTCGAAATGTAAACATTTTCAAATTCCTAGTAACGAATGTATTTTTTTTAAAGAAAATTGTTGGATTTTTATATAGTTATTTGTTATGAAATCTTGCTTCTAAAAATGAGTTATTTTCCCTTATTAAAATTGAAGTTTTTTTTCTTTTAAGCTACAGTCAAGGCTGGTATTTATAGTGTAATGTCATTCTACGATGCACTGCAATGTAAATGTTAAGTTATATATCATTTTTAATAACTGTGTAACTTAGAACTTTGTTATTTTGTGTTTAAACACTTTAATATTACTATTTAATTCGATAACACAGCCTTTAGGGATGTTAAAATGTATTTTTTTTATGTATTTCATGCCTGGACCAAAGTTACCGGCCTGGATGCTAACCATGTTCTAATTTTTTAAACTAACACCAATTTTTTTAATTTATGAAATTTAACAAACATTCTTGGAAATTATTCCTAAAAGTACAATACTTAGAATGCATACTGATTTTTACGTTTTAAAATAGTTTTTATAGTTTAATTTTCTTTGTAAAAAACTATGATTTTGGACCAAAGTTACTCGCACTCTCTCTCTCTCTCTGATGGTATATTAATTTAAATATATTTTAATTTTCAACTAGATAATATTGATGATTTTTAGGTTGCTATATTTTAAATTGTATGATGCGCAACATATTAAAAATATAAAGCAAAATAACATTGGAAAATAAGTTGTTTTTTTCTTCTTCTTGTTAATATAGTTCACAATAATATCTCAAATTAATTTTCATACACATTGGTTAATCATTCAAATGAGCTAGATCCAAAACAATTATTTTTAAAAGGAAAGTTCTTAAAAATTTTAGCCCTATTAATGAAACTTTACTTAGCTTTAATTACTTTAGATTAACTTTACTAAACTTTCTTAACTTTACTTAACGTTAACTGAACACATGCGTTAAAGAAAATATTTCATTTACCCATTGCCACTCACAAGAAACGTAATCGCATTATATTTAATCAGCTGTTTAACGTACAGATTTTTTCTCAAGAATATAATTCTTATTAAAACCATATAATTATTAATTTAATGAGGTTGTAGAAACAACTGGTGAGTTAAATAGCGTAAAAATAATTTACTCAAAGCAGCGCTGAAAGATTAATTTTAAAATATTATAATTGTTTTAAAGGTTGATATATTGAGAAAAATCGTTATTATTATTTAAGACATTTAAATATCAAGTTAAAAATAATAATCTGAGTCAGACATAATTTTAAAATGTATCAACAAATTGTTATATTTTAAAATTATAATTTCAATTTTAATATTCAAAATATTTGAAATTTACGCAAACATATATTTGTGGACATTAACAAGGATGATTTTAAACAATTGAAGAGCTGGAAAAACGTACTAAGTGACAGAAAAGTAAACAAGAAAATGAGCTTTAAAATTTTTCATTTGCACTTGGATAGATTAACCCTTTCAGTCCCAGTGATGCCATTTGGCATCATCAATTTCAATATTTTTTTTCAAAATGTTTATGTCCCGTTATGACATCCAAACACACATCATTCGATTCTTCATACTGTGTTCTATTAGACAATATTTTACATTAATCTCAATAGAAGTCAGAACTACTATTTTTTTTTATTTAGAAAATAGTCAACAAGCGTTTTTCCTGATTTTTGATAGGTTCACTTCAGTTCCACATATTTAAAACACAATTTAAACTATTTCGGTTAAAATATTTACTAAATTTTTTTTAATAAAATGGTCACATACCTTAAAATATATAACTCGAAGTGTTTTTAGGTAATATATATATTTTTTATTTGTTGCTTTCCACAGTTAAATAATTTTGGCATTGTTTCAAAAACCATAAAAATAATTTAAATGCATTTTTTTTCTTATGGAATTCGTATATTTGACCTAAAATAAGCTTATTTTGTGAATATCAGATGTTTCTGTAGTATAGTAAATTTTTGGGACTGAAAGGGTTAAAAACGGCACTTACATGAGTTAAAAAAATACACTTACTTAACGTTAATGAAAAGGAGAAATCTTTTTATCTTAATAAAAGAGGGAATATGTTCATTGGCACAAAAATCACAATATTCTTTATAATGTCCGCACGTTCTTCCAAAATCTTTAATATTGTCTGACATATTTTAATTATATTTTAATAAGTATGTTCTTTACAATTTTTAATGATACTTCATTTTTTAATATTTACTGTGTTCGTAATCACTAATTTTGCGTTATTTAAGTTTATTATTTAAGAAATTCTTTCCTTTCATATCATTGAAAATTTTATATATTTTTCATAAATTTTTTTATATAAGCTTTTCTGAAAAGATATGTATAAAAAAGGGAGCGTATATGCGGAAAACCAATTTGTTTGTAAGCTGTAAGAAAACTATACAGTACTAGGGGGCTCCGCCCCCTGCTCGCTATCGCTCGCCAACCCCCGGAATTGCTGCGCAATTCCATTGACCGCTTCGCGGCCGGTAGGGAACTTCGCTCTTGCTCGCTTCCGCTCGCCAACCCCCTAGAATTGCTACGTAATTTTTCCTTGTTTGCTCCGCAAACAAACATTCAAGACTCATTAGTGGGTACTGCAAAAAGAAGGAATGCTCATCTATACAATCTGCATTGAATAAAACATGCTTCCTGTTCATTAAACATAAATTATTCAACACCAGTGAAAAACGATTTGATTGGTCGATGCGATGACGTCAAGCTCTTAAGCTTATTTAGTTACCACCTTTAGCTCAGTGCGTTTAATCTTCACAAAAAACATTTAAGAACTGAACTGGTGATTCATTCACTGTTTACTAATTCCATATTTTTCATTTCATACTGCAAAAGTAATTCGAACAACCGGGAAGATATTTTAGTTAAAAGGTCCCGACCAACGGGGAGAGTGCGCCAGACGAAAAAGGGGAGATGCATCGGCTTCGGCTGTTTTTACCATAGAGTTAGGAAGGAGGAGCAGAGGGGTCGATCCAGAGGCATTAAATAGAAAGGACTGCACATTGGCAAACCTAAAGTGCCCTCATCATCTAACGTACACAGTCACATGACTGTGTCGCGTTTGGCCCACATGTATGGCGAGTTTAGAGTTTGGCGAATTTTTCCACAACGTCCTGAACACATGAGGCCGACAATCTAATGGTATGATAACGAAGCTTCGAAAGGAACAAAGATGAATCGTTAGTTTTTTTAAGATCTTCTTAATAGATATCACTGATATGTATTAAGACGTACAAAAACAAAGGAATAACCTGATACCGTATCAGATTATTCCTTTGCTTTTGTACGTCGATTGAAAATTACTTGAACAATTGAATTACGTGGACTCTGCATTAAAAAGTAATTTAAAAGAACATTAAGTAGGTTTTTGTAGAGTGTTGCTGTAATATAATGACATGATGTTGATGATTGGCATGGTCATCAATGTTGATGATTGACATGGTGAATATTTTCAGCCGTAATAACTTTGATTCTAATGATCCGATATAAAAAAAATCCAAATAGGTCTTTTTGAAATATTGCTTTTTCCTTTGCTTCACCTGGAATATACCCAGCTTTCTAAAACGCATCGATATATTTCAAATTCATCAAATGTTCGACTTTTTAACAATTTCAGTCAGAAAAATTTACTACACTACAGAAACATCTGATATTCACAAAATAAGCTTATTTTAGGACAAAAATAAGAGTTCCATAAGAAAAAAAATTACTTTAATTTTTTATATGGTTTTTGAAATAATGGCAAATTTTTGTAACTGTGGAAAACAACAAAATAAATATATATATATTACTTAAAAAACACTTCGAGTTATATAATTTAAGGTATCTGACCATATTATTAAAAAATAAAATTAGTAATTATTTTTACCGAAATAGTTTAAATTGTGTTTTAAATATGTGGTACTGAAGTGAACTTTGCTGTACCCACTAATGAGTCTTGAATGTTTGTTTGCGGAGCAAACAAGGAAAAATTACGTAGCAATTCTAGGGGGTTGGCGAGCGGAAGCGAGCAAGAGCGAAGTTCCCTACCGGCCGCGAAGCGGTCAATGGAATTGCGCAGCAATTCCGGTGGTTGGCGAGCGATAGCGAGCAGGGGGCGGAGCCCCCTAGTTCTATATAAAAAAAATAGTAGTTCTGACTTCTATTGAGATTAATGTAAAATATTGTCTAATAGAACAAAGTGTGAAGAATCGAATGATGTGTGTTTGGATGTCATAACGGGTTATAAACATTTGGAAAAAAAATATTGAAAGTGATGATTCCAAATGGCATCACTGGAACTGAAAGGGTTAAATATAAATAACTCAAAAACTACGATTGCAAAAAAAGTTTTTTTACCAAATTGTACCAAAAATATTCTACTTCTAAGCTGTTAATTTCCAGACCACTAATTTAATTGACTTGGTCCAAAATATTAATTAGAATTAGAATTCTAACAACGTTGACTTAATCATGAATATGATTCTTCAGTATAAAAGAGCTTTTAGAATAAATTCCCTCGATAGAAAGTATAGTTTATAAAGAACACAATTACTAAAAGTATGCAGAACTAAGTAATTTTACTTGTGAAGGTGTGACAAATCCTTTTTTTTACCTCTCTTTACAATTAGGAATTGCACAAGCTTTTGGCATATTGCAAAAAACGATGATGAATTAAGAGTATAACATTCACGATTGTTTACATGCTCAGAGATTAAAAGAATGCAATTAAATATTTATTATAAAAGCCAGAAAAAAAAAAGAAATATGCGCAAAAAAATCGTCTGCAAAAAAATTAAAAAAACACCAAGCAACTGCGATGGTAGAAACCCACGTGACTTGGAAATAGATGCAAGTCACTACTTCGTCTGGCCAGCTGATATTCAGGTCTGGCGACAATTTGGAATAGTTCGTAACGCAACGGTAGCGTTAAGTTGCCATATGTAGCAACCTTTCGCCTTTTGGCGATTTGTGATGTTTAGGACATAATGCTAATTTGCAAAGGGTGGCAGTTTTTGAGAAAAAAAGAGTTTCTGTCGGGTTTTTCCCAAAAAAAGCGGTTTCCGATTCAGACCGGCTTCATAATTTTTTTTTCTGTCAAAACCGGGGCCAAAATACCGGTTTAAAAAAAACGGTTTCAGTTTTCCATCCCTAAGCTGCTTTACTATTGAAGCGTAGTCCATTCTATTTAATGTCTTTGGGTCTATCAATTCAAATTTATTGAAGCAAGGTTGTCAGGTTTTTCGAGCTACTGCTCATAACAAACCGGTACTGAGGTAACCCAAGATGCACCGCTTTAGCAGTTTTTTCAGCTACCGCGCATAACATAGTAGTCGAAACTATGGAAACTGTCACTGAGTATCCCAAGATGCACCGCTCCAGCCTGCTTCTTTTCTGCGCTACTGCACACATACGTATAGACCGCTCTATTCTCTTTCCTAACTCTATGGTTTTTACGGGTAGGGGGGGGGGGGTATTTTACATATATATTCCGACTTGTGTGCTTGCTCAGTGAGTCGCTTATAAGTCTTCGTCAAGTAAGACAGACACAGAAAGATTTTTTACTGTCACAAAGAGAGGAAATACACCCAGGGCGAAGGCGGGAATCGAACCCGCTCCCGTTACAGCACGCAGACTGCTGGCCTGCGATGCTTACCACTCGGCCATCCGGGCCCCATTATGGTTTTTGCGATCCGTGGCCGGAATCTCAAGACCGATGCCAATAGTTGAAACATAAGCTAGCTTTCGTGGGACTGCCCTAGGGCATCACGTAGCTCTAGCGCTAAGAAACTTTCTCGACCAAAGACACGGAATGCAACCTGAAGCAGCCCTGGCACAAAACAAGCACACCGGCCACACTTACTTTCCGCGTTTCTGACGTTTCTGATTGGCTGAAGCCGTGTAAGTCACGTGGCTTTCAAGCGTACGACAATTACAAATTTATATTATATAGAGATAGAGATTATTTAAAATTTGAACTTTTATAAAATAGTCCTTTTAATTTTGGAAATAAGGCATTAAAAGTCACATGTCCAAAAACTAGGTCCTTAATAAATAAAAATCTACGTTTTTAATTTTGAAAATAATAATATGGAAACACCCTAAAATAACAGTAATTAAATGTGTAAACACATAACAAATAATGTTGGAATTTTAAAATAAAAGCATTTTGTTATTTTTATAATCATATGATGCTTTATGCACCGTCTTATGTCCTTTATATCATTTTATAAGCCCTGTAAGATGCTAAAAAGATGCTGTATAAGCCGTGTAAGATGCCATGTAAGATGCGGTTCTTCTGCGGCATCGCAAACACAAATACCTAGGTTTATATGGTATATACACAAAAGTACAATAATTACGTATATTTGTAAGAGTTAAATTACTAATTTTCCCGTATGTTTTCTGATTTAATTAAAATTTAATTAAAAGTTTAAAGAATATATTTTTTTCACAAAACCAAGTGTAAAGTTACTTTTTGAAAAATTTGATACTGTAAATTATCCAAATACAAGTTTATTTTTTTTTTCAAATCGCTTTACAATTAGTTTTGACGTCAATGAAAAATATATGCAAAAAGTCTTCTTGGACCATCGAATGACTTCTTAGAAAACTTTTTAACCAAATTAAGAGTAATTAAAAAATATGTTATTAAATACTGCAGAACAAATGTTGTTATTAATTAATAAATCATCAAACTCTCGCTTCACTGCGCAAATCCAACCTACTAATTCCCACACAATCCATCATACCAAAAAACCTTTCCTTCGAAAATAAAACTAAAAAACGATTATAAAAACGACTCCTGATGGGAAAAAAATCAAACAACCCCCTAAAGAAACCCCAACTAACAAGAACAAGTGCACACTTAAAAAGCAATTCCTTTTCTTGAATTGAGCATCCAAAAAGACAGGCTCGTTTGAATCAAGCCTCAGAAGCAATCGATATAAGGAAAGTTTTTCCTTTCCAGTGGCCTTAGGACTGCAGGGCCACTGATGCACACTTCATTTGAGGCCGTAACAGGCTTTTAAGGGCACGCCTCTCAAGTGGAGGGGGTAATACTTACTGAAGTCAGTGGCTTGGTACAGTTGTAACATAATAAAAGTGGGGGTGTTGTTCCTTTGACCACTTCACGCATTTTCCTTTTTCTGAACTTAAATATTAAGGCTAACTTCAATTTGCTTATTTTATTCCAATATGTATCGTATGGTTTATCATCTATAATTGTTTCATGGTTTCAGTTTTATTTTTATTATGTTCTGTTTAATTAAAAAAAAATGTACTGAAACTGTAGTCTAAGGTACAAGTTGTACATAGTTGTGCCGTTGACCAGGAAATTAGACAACGCAGCAATGAAGAAGAAAAACCATTTTAATTATTTCAACAATTTAATGCAAGTTAGAAGTATACAAGGCAATCTAAACCAATCTAAAAACGATGAGAATGTTATTAATGGAAGTGTTTTAAAAGTAATTAATTTAATGATCGCTCATTCAACGCTCATTCAACGGGTTTGGTAGTTTAGCCACAATGTCTTCAATATCAATATCATACACATACAATTTTTCATGTTCTCTTCTAAACTTGCCCCTTAAAGTTTGTCGTTTCAAACATCGGATTTGAAATACTTCATGTTTAATAACATCACAGATCTCTGTTACAAAATAATTAAGATTTTTTTTTGCTTGAAATTTTAACAAGAATAAAAAACAATTTCTTAGAGTCTTCTTTCTCCAATTGTTGATGGACATCGTACTCACAAAGGTAACAACGAAATGTCATTAAGTTAGTAAGCGTTTTTTATTTAATCTAAAGCCCTTTCACCATATAGAAAACAAATTACAAAGTCTATATTAGAAATGGAGGCTGGTATTAAGTTTTAAACATTTAAATTTGAATTTTGATAACTCTCGTTTTTCCTGCAAATATTTTGCATGTTACTTGTAAAAAATAAAAGATATATGCAACAATAAAAATATTAAATCTCACAATTTAATAATTGTTATTTACAGCTTTGTCTAACATCGTCGTCAGGCATCGGCTCGTCCCGCTACAGAAGATGTCATTTACCGGGGATTTGTTTTTGCGGTTGAGTTCTGATATTTAATTTCGATCATTCCAAAAGATTGTGCGTCACAATCTTTTGTAATTTGTTTTAACATTTATCTTTTACAACACTGCAGGCTGCCGCTGTTTTTTTAAATTTGATATCATTATTGAACTGTCATTTGATAAAAAAGTTATCAATTTATTGATTAATTTAGAAATACAAAGCGTACATGCAAATGCGTGAATCATGTGTGAATGCAATTTTAACGTAATACAAGGTATCGGAGTAATCAACATTTATTAAATAAAGTTTAACAAACATATAATAATTTAATGACTCTGAAGGTTTTTAGAAATATTGAATAGTTAAATATTTGAATAGTTAAATCTTAAAAATTATCAACAGTGGTTTGGAGAATTATCACCTACGTTACTGGCTTTTAATTTTAAGTAAAAAAAATAGCTTCTTAGGAATACTTTATGTGGACCAATTTACCACTTCATTTAGCGGTTCATTTGTAAATTACAAAACTTTAACAGTACAAAAGTTCGCCAGAACAGTTTTAATTTTACTCAAATATCACTTTCTAATGTACTTCCCAAATAGCTCTAAAAAGTTTGTCATCATAAAATAGGTTGAAAGCAGACCCCTTAAACATCTAAGATATTTTTTTCACTCAGCATGTAGTCGAAAATTTAAATAAAAAACGAATTCACTGAGGAAAATGTTTACCGTGGGGTGTCTTTATTGAGGCGATCGCCGAGTTCGAAAAATCGCTCTTGAATTATATCTACCGGAATAGTAATAGAAGGCGGAATAGTTTTTCCGAAACAAATCCAAAGAGCACCAGCCTCATCCCCGAAGAGAGTGATGTTAAGTAACACCACTGTGTTCTTGTGTCCCTGTTATTCAAAGTTCAAAATTGCTTATTTTACAAAGGATTTTTTTAAAAAGTTTTTGGTTAGTGTGGGGTTAAAAGAAATTAGGATTAAGTAATAAAATCATTGAATATTTTTATGATTTTTTACATTCTTCATATACTACAATAATTTTTTTTATTTTGTAAGTCTGTTATAAGTGGTTTAAGTCATTATATATTTTTGTTAATTCCATGTAATGGCAGAAAACTAAATCGATAAGAAATTATCTGAAGTCAAATTTTATCGAAATTTTTATTTTTTTATAAACCTTAAAAGTTCGGTTTTCGTAACAAGTACAATAATGGTTGGTTAGTGTAAATTTTAACTCACCAGCAAACCAATCAGCCTTCGTAAAAGCTGTCCGTTTATGCTCGGATAGGAATAGTTGAATTAAGTCTTAAGAAATGGTGAGTTAAGAAAATTAAGTCCCATTGAGGAATAAGAATTGCTTCTTTAAGGATTTTTTCCTATGAAGTTAGCTGGTGGCCAATTAATCTCATTGATCTTTTTTTAGAATGTGATATGTCTCATAAAACAAGTATTCTTTTTATAGTAGATGTTATTAGCAATGTCAATGACACTTTTAACTTTTCTCCAGGAAAATAACCCTCATGAAGTATTCTTTTAGTTAATGCTTTATAAATATAATATATCACCAAAATATGTTGATTTTGTTAGGATCACTATTTTTGTTAATTAAAAAAGTTTAATTGTACGGAATACGACAAATTATATATATATAGACTAATATTGGTTTATAAACTCAACGCATTTCATACTAAATGTTTAAGAAAGATCCTAAAAATTTATTGGCCAGAAAAAATATCAAACCATAATCTATATATTAAAACAGCTGACAAACCCTTGACAATAGACATAAAGAGAAAGAGATGGCGTTGGGTCGGCCATGTACTAAGAATGAGCCCCGATTCTAATGAACGGATAGCTTTAACTTGATCGCCAGACGGTAAAAGGAGGAGGGGACGACCAAGACTGACGTGGAGAAGAAGCATCTTAAAGGAGCGAGACCATCTTGGTTGGCCAAGCTGGGCAGTTGCCAGGGAGGCCGCACTGAACCGGAGGAACTGGATTTCATCAATTGCGGCCTCATGCGCCTATAAGGCGTGACGAGTCGCAAGGCAAGGCAATATTGGTTTATTAACGATGTTGATATTATTGTGATTAAAATAAAGTAAAAAAAAAATCACTTAATAAGCCGCATGTCACCACATGAGCAAAAATATGACAGATGGGTTAAAAATAGAATAACTTCTGGATATCTATAATAATAAAAGAAAGAGTATGTCTATGTGTATGTCTGTGGATCGCAAAAGACCTACTTAGACTGCTCTAAAAAAATCGGAATTTTTAATATAGATTCCTTTTAATACCTACGTGTGCACCTGAGGCTTAGTTTTTTTCATATATGATTGTGATTTTTAATTAATATAATTAATTTCAAAAAAACGTCATCCACGTGGGATTGCGGGACCAAAACAGGGCTTGAAAATACATGGACCTGGCCGAAACAGGGGCTTGACGCCCTCCCCTATTAGTTTGATTGATTGAGATATGCGCTCTTTCTAAGGCTGCTTCATCCTCTATTAGTGTTTGCTTTTTTAAGTGCGCATGCGCCAACACGAATTTAATTTTGTTTTGATTTTGAGTGTATTTTCACAAGGGTAAGGTGCCTCTAAAAGGAAGCAATGCGAAGTTAACGGGTTCCCAGTAAGGGAGGACCATACTGCTAGTAATATAATATAATAGGATAACACAAACAAGCAAAAATCATAATCTCAAAAGAACAACAGTTCCTCTCTTAACACTTTGAGTCCGCGTAAGGCAATCAAACAAAGTGCATCACCCCTTAGAACAGGAAGTCTAATCTGAAAATATAGGAAGAATAGACACTACTTCAAAAGTTTCGGGAAGAGATTTATCCAGAATTTTTTCCTGATTTACAACAAGATAGACTACCTAATTAGTGTTTATTGCAGTTTTATGGCAGCATTGAAGTACAATTTAGTGGAGATCCGTTTTTAGGAGTTTTTCTGTTTGGCTATGTGGTAGGGTTTTTTTTTTAACCTAAAGGCGAGCAGTTATAGTAAGGAGTCCTTTTTTTACTTTTTATGGGGGAAAAATTAGAATTTTAATTAAACTGTTTTTTAGTAGATTTAACCATTTGATTATTTATTTTTCGTAAATATACCAAATTTCTTAATTGATGTTTTTTCAAAGTAGTATTATTTTCGAAACCTTAAAATAGAAAACTGCATAATAAATACATGACAGCAAAAGAAAAATAATAATTTTGCGTAGTTATTAATAAAGAAACTTTTATGCCTCTCATTGCTTCAACCAAACTGCAAAATTGTTTTAAAATTAGGAGGCACGCCGATAATAGCTTTTGTGTAACTCTCGCGTGACGTTTTTTCAACCAAACCTACAGAAAACTTAGATACAATAAATGCGTACTTTGGCCGTCACAATTATAAACCATAATATGAAGAAATCATAATTATACATTATATAAACTAATATTCACCAGTTAAAACTATAAAGATACTAAATGGGGTGTGAGCTACAACGGAGAAAGATAAGAAGACACTTTTAATTAAAATGTAATTAATTAATTTATTCTTGAGAAAAATGCTGAATTATTCCCTTAAACTGAAACCCATTGAATGTTTGTGGAGAGTATCACATAGTTTAAAATATTATATAAGAAAAAAATAAAATGAAGAGCGTTGTGAAACTCAAGAAAACATTCAAATTTATTAAATTTTTTGAACGAAAAACTTACATTACGTCGTTGACAGCATAGCTTAATTGAGTCGTTAAATGTAAAAAATGGGTCAACCAGCATTTTTGAAGGTTTTTAGGGGGAAACGAAAAACGTTTGGCTTAATTAGCATTTTATATTAAAAATTGTGGTTGTAGTTTCTAGGGAATATGTTTCTTGAGTTCATTTATCAGGGGGGAAATATTCTTGCAAAGGAATAGCCACTAACGAATTAAATTTGAACTGGATTTGTAGTTTATATGCCAACAAACTTTTTGGTAAAATCTCGGGTGACTTGATTTTTCTATACAGTTTGATGCGTAGACAAAGAATATATACATTCAACAGCAACGTCGTAGTTGTATTATATTTTAAGAAAAAAATAGGGTTGTTTTGTGCAAATTATGAACTATCAAAATATTGAATATATATTACATACATCTCAATTTACATATGTCCTAAAACTTTACAATTTAACTACTCTTATTACAATGATTAATTTCGATATGCTTAGAATTTACGTATAAAACTTTATCCAAAATTTCTAATAAAAAAGAACAACTCTTATGTTTATTCTTTGTTTAATTTTGCATGTACATTGTACAGATAAGATGAATATTGTCCGGCATAAAAACTCTATTTAAAAAAAAGTTTATTCCTATTTACTTTACTAAATATCTATTTCTTAAATGTACGGATAGTCATGACATGAAAAGGATAATATGTAATTAACATTGATTTACTTAAAATAAATGTCGAACCGTTTTAAAAGCAATATAGTAAGCGCAATGGTTTATTTTTAAAAAAGTGTGAATTACGCTAAATTTCTTGCTAATGTAATTTTAACTGTTTTATGAACACGTGTCTATACTCACAAACGAAATTAAACATAAATTAAAAAAAGGGTTTATCTAAGAGAATACTGCATTTTTGACCAGCAAATTCACATTCATTTTTATTCCATTTTTTTCGGTGTTTAAGCTTTAAAAATACATAAAAGTTTCAAGTACATAAACTGACATATTTTTGTACAGTTTATGACAGTTTTGACTAGTTTATGCTGCAATTAAAGGGAAATTACCAGTATCTCGGAAGTAAAACCAGAGAAAAAAAATATCAAAATGCACCATACAAAAGTTAAATTACCTTAACTTTCATCAAACATTAAACTTTCACCATTCCATATTTTTATACATTAAAGTGATATTACAAACGCATTTACAACAAACAAGTATATTTCCTGTTGGTTTTTGCTTTGTCTTCCCGTACTTATGTACTACGAAATTTGTTACAATATCTGAAAATCCATATTTTATCTTACAACAAAAGTAAAGGTATCCCCCCCCCCCCGAAGAAAAATAAAATATTACATAAAATATTCAATAAACATATGTAGGAATAAAAACTTCTGTGTTTTGGAATATTTTCAAGTACAAAAGAATGAAATCTACTTTAATATTATGCATTAACTTTCCTTCATATGTAGCTTATGGAATCATTTATCATACGTTGTTTCAATTCCCAGGATCCTAGTCAGTTTTATTTCTACTTTTGATGTTTCTATCTTATTTAGCAGACGCCAAAAGAATGTGATATGTTTAACGAAATATTTTAACTTCGCCGAATATTTTAACTTCTCCGCTTAGATAACGGGCGTTTCTATAGTTCTTGGAATTTCGTAACGATTCCAGTTCTCCGAATTATCTCTTGTTTCATTTAATTTCGGTACGGATCTATTCGGGGAAGAAGCATGTTTTTGAATAAAGAAAGTAGAATCATTTCAAAGGAAAGGAACAATGTTTTTCGACGAAGTTCGCGTCTTTCAAATGGTGTAGATGTGTAATGTTAATAGATTATATCTTAATGTAAAATTGTTGTTAATATTAATACAATAAATTAAATACTTACTTAATGGTTTATAACTGATTTGAGTGTGATTCTAAGTATACGCTTATTAAACACGTGTCTTTTTATAAATTTATCCTTAACCACCAATTGTAATTTAAAAAACATTTTCATAAATTTGCCTAATTACAAAATATCATATCGTCACTTAGGTTCCCACACGTGCTATCTATCTCCCTTGAAATATCATTGAGATAGCACATGTGGGAACTTAAGCGATGATATTGTACTTTACATTATAATGTCTTCCAAGATTAGATACGACGGTAGATAGGGTAGACTAACCAGTGAATGAACGTTTAAGACGTCACGTTCGCCAGTGAATGAACACCAGGATATAATGACCAGTACAACCAACCATTGTCAGATAGCTTCCTTCTACACGGGAGGAAGTCAGTGTTGCCAATCCATATATTGGAATGATTTTCAATCCTTATTTTTTTAATTATAGTTACCAAATGTTCATTCACTGGGACCTGTTCACTCACTGGTCAGTCTACTCTATAAACATTGTTAAAAATAAGTCGAATTTTGTAAAAAAATATTTTTTTTGATAATTCTACATCCTTTTTTTGAAAACAAGCTTCTGATATTTAAGCTTTGAGGTAATTCATAGACATATGTTTGCATATTGTAAATTACTTTTAATAGACTTAAATAAATTCAAATCCTTCAAACAAGTACTTGCATTAAACCAAAATAAAATTATTAAATCGAAAAAAGACATTTAAAGGTAAGATATCCATTTATCACGCATTAAATCCACCAAAATAAGGAAATTGTTTATTTTGGCAACTATTTCACTATTGCCAAGTACTTGTATTAAATAAATATACTGTTAGTTGGTGTAAGCCTGCAGATATCTACTGACTATAAAAAGGAAATTCCTAGCTTCTCTTTCATAATTATTAGACTTGAAGGGTTAATACTAGCTATTATGTATTCCGAGTAGCTAGTTCAACGATTAAGAAACAATTAACTTGCTAAGCAAGCTAGAAACTCATCTATCAACCCCGGTAGCAGTGTGTAAGTCAAATATGCCTTGTAATATATAATAGCAGCCACAGTAAATGTACTTCAGAAGGTAAAAATTTTTATTATTTATAAGGTAATCTTTATCTAGTACCTAACCAAGTTCCACATTCAGTTCGACTAACTCATTAAGGGGATATGGTACCCAAAAGTTGGTCGAAATACCGATTTTTCTGTTTTTGCTTATTATTATTCACAATATCTGTCTGGACGCTTACTGAAAGTTTCATAATGATATCTTCTGTAAAAAAAAGTTATGAAACATTTTCTGAAACCATCCCTTGAAGTTTGAACCCGTATTTCGTCTGCTTCCTACTTGTTCTCTTTGTTTCGCGTTTTATCAATTCCTGTGTTTAATAAATAATAAGGCTTTTTGCTAATTAAGTTAGAATTTTGAAATTTGTAGCGTGTGTTCTGATATAAATAATTCATAAAATTGCGCATGACTACAATGTATTGATTTTTATAAAAAAATTGTATTTTTCTTTTTGGATTTTCTGGATAAATACATGTTATTTTTTACTGTAGCCCACGTTTTAAAATTCATGTACAATTCTCGAACAAATAGTTCTAAAAACAAACCATAAAAGTTTGGGTGGAGCTATTCTTAAATTTGAAAAAGGAGTAGCGTTTCAAAAAAGTTTAAAATTTTAACTTATTTCTTAATAAAAAAACGGCTTGTAAATATTTGTATTACTGTGCAATATTTAGTTAGAAGTGAGCATTATGAAAAACACCATTATTTCCGAGTTTATGTTATTATTGCTAAAATAATATTTTTATCCTATTAACGACATTTAGAAAGAAAATGTGCCTAGCTGGAATGATCATTCCTGCTTAAATTTATCAAAATAAATCAAATCTAAGACAAAGGAAGACCATAGAACTGAACAATTTATGTAAGGCAAATTTAGGTACAAAAAAACATTAAAACTAAGTTTACGTTTTTATTCGGTTAGGAAAGGGTTAATGACATTTACAGTATGTGGACTTTTACTTGGTGGGTCAAATTTCATTGTATAAGATATCTTTTAATCTAAAAGTCTTAATATTATCACAAGTGGTTACTTGTTCTTTCGTTTGGGGTCTTCTTGACGTTATCAATTTTGTAATATTTTCTTAAGATTTGATTCGTTATACATAAGTGAGAATTTAAGGATTAGTTTCCTTTTTAATTATAAATAACCAATTGTTATAGCGAATACTAACTGATAACATTTCTTAAAAGCCAAGTAAGAAAGTCTAATCTTAACTACTAGCCTGCCGATTATCTACCTCGGCCACGAAGACTACTTTGCAATACTACGTCTTGTTGCCATTGTTCTTAAAGGTATGGTATGGTATGGTATGATACATATATATTCCAGCTTGTGTGCTGGTTCAGAGAACAGCTTATAAGCTTTCGTCAAGTGGGACAGACACAGAAAGAAATTTTACAGTCACAAAGAAATGAATAACACATAGACAAATAACAACATTTATTGACTGTCACAAAACATCCATGCCTAACCGGGATTCGAACCCGACCTCAGCAGCTCCAAAGGCTAGTACACTAACCATTCAGCCACCGAGGTCTTCTTAAAGGGTTTCAGCAGGTGAAGCTTCTCCATAACGTATTTCCTTCCAATCTTAGTAAAAAGTCTTATAATGTAAACACCGTATAGAACCGATGCTGCTAATTGAAGAGTACATGGGAACCACTTGATTTTTTGGAGTATTCCCGTGTCTTTTTGGCGGACATTGGCGACAGGAAACCGGTTTTTCTTTCGGTTCTTCGTTCTCGGTACAAACGTGTGACTCGTTTTCACTGATCTCTGGCCTGAATCAGGAGTGCCGCGAAAGAAAAACAAAGCGAGTAACCGGTTTCTTTAAACGACTTAAGGGGATTTCTTGCTATCATCGCCAAAGAAGCCTATTGAGGAAAGCCTTCTACAAAATCAAGCGGTATTGCCCTTGTACTCTTTAATTATTCTTAGCATTTTTGTTGTTTACTTTCCCATTTTTTACAGTGTACGCAATATCACATTATATTTGACAGTATCATTCATTAGTCAATAACCATCCTAACACCATTAACATGAAATATTACACCCCTAATCCACTAATGCTAAATATAACATTCTCTAATTTTAAATTGAATCTTTCATAGGTCATTTAGGATTTTGAATATTAATCGCAGAAAAAAATCGAACATATTCTAGTTTTGGAAGTTTGTCAAAAGTTTTTCGTAACAACGTTCCCTCTTTCAGCTATCCCATTAATATAAAACAATAATACAGTATAAGGAATGCAGCTAATTCGCTCAAAATACAGGATGATCCAAAAGACAGGACGAACTTTAAAATTGAATAATTCGAAAACAAAAAAAGAAAAAATAACGCGGTTTGCACTAAACGGACTTAAAAGAAGCCGGGTTGTATGTGGCTACAAAATAATAATAAAATATTAATAACAATGATAAAAATCATAGTTCTGTTGGTGACCTACAGATGGCGCTTTATTTTTTTATTTCATCAAAAGATAATTTACAAAAACAAATTACACGATTAGTTACAATCATTTACATTAAATGTTCAATATGATGTCCACCATTCATAAGTACCGCTGCAAGATAACTCACCATACCGTTCACAGCATTTTGTGGCATTTCTTGGGTTATGGCAGACACATGTAACATCTTTCAGTGCTACTAGTGATGGGTTATTTAGTCACGTGTTATATTTTATATACTTGATTTTTCGCAACCACACAAAACTCGGCTTCTTTTCAGTCCGTTTAGTGCAAACCGAATCGCTTTTTTTCTTTATTTGTTTTCAAAAGATTGGATTTTAAAGTCTGTCCTTACTTTTGGTTCACCCGGTATTTATCCCACCATGTTTGAAGCGTTAAAAATTGTCTCCTGTTTGGCTTTCAACACTGTCAAATGTTCTCATAAGCCATGAGGATTATGTTCATATCCAAAAAATTCACTAAATTTCCGTCTACATTTTTAAAACAAAAGAGTGAAATTCACTCCAATTGGAAAAGTGCATTTTCGACCCTGGAAAGGAGTGAATATTAACTCAGACTGAGTTAAAATCACTCGTTTGGAGTGATCTTGTCGGAGGTTTAACACACAAAGGATCCTCTCCAAAAGGAGAAGTGCATTTTCTAGACTGGAGGAGTGAAAATTAATCAGACTGAGTTAAAATCTCTCGTTCGTTTTAAGAGTGTAGCGAAATGTCGGTTTCTTCATTTTCACTGAACTTTCGAGTATCGAAAATGAGGACTTGCAAAAAAATGTCAATACATTTCACAACAGCAATACCTCTATCTGCCATACATAAACCTTCCAATGCAAATACACCTTTTTCACGTTCCAATTCATTAGAAACACGAGGGAACTCTCGGAACGAATTTAGATTCAGCTTTATAATGCGAATTTAGCAGACGTTAATTTAATTCTCCCAAAAGCAATTTAGTTACCGATGTTACGGGCCCCCCTTTTTTGCTTCTTTAACTTCCCCCAGGAGAAGTGACAGCTTTTAACAGATTATCTCTGGCTAGCCTTTGTTTATTTTGCCGGAGCGAATACAAAAATGCGAAATTCGCTCGAACAGAACTCGCAGAAAAGCAGCAGATTATTTCTTTAAAGGGGTCGGCACATGACGACGGCCATGTTTGCTCTTTTGCTTTTTGTTAGGTTCCCGAGACACGCTTTTATTTAAACTTGACTCGATAAAAAGCGAAGAATGCGATGTTGTTGTTAATTGATTCCAAATAAGAGTTGGGAGTTAAAACTTTTGGTTAGGAATTTCTGCATTCCAGGACATTTTTTTTTGTTCGGGATAAAATTTGTAATTCAAATGTTGATATTTAGTGAACTTTTCCAATTCCCAACAAAACTTTTGTCTTAAATAAATTACATCAATGTTGCAGTTAATAATTCCAAAAAAAGAATTTATATCCTTAATTGATATTATATTGAAAAATAATTCATTTAATTTTTATTGTACATTAAAAAAATATTAAAACTTTTTAGGCAAAAAGATTATAAAAAAATTCGCACTATTTGGCACTACAACAAAGAACTTTTCAGAATATTTTCGAACAATAAATGAAATTTATCAATTAGCGGTGTCAGAAGAAGAATACAATTTGTTGTAAAACATGAAATTAATGTATTGATTTTTTTAAGTTATTCCATCAGCTATTCATCTGAAGTTTTATGTTTATTTCAATAATATTTTTTTGTTTTGGTCAATCGCCTACGCATTACCCCAAGTACTGTTTACCAACTAAGCCGTCTTTCCAACTAAACTCATATTGTAGAAACAAAACATTTTATCAAAGTAAGCTGTAAAATCAATCAATGACAAATCCACATTGTAATCTACAACATTACACAAATATCGTATGACATTTCAAATCTCATTTCGTTCACTATTAAGTTAAAGTGGAGTGCGTAAGCGTTACCAAGCAAAGATCTATTCATTACATTTTACAGATACACCTCACTATTATTTTTTCTTTCATAGTACATTTTTCAATCCTATAAAATTTGCTATGGTAGTATTCGAGTACCCAAGTAAAGATATAAGAGTTGTTTAGAATTTTATTTATCTGCACTTAATACTATTTAAATTTTTAGAAATATTTTCAATCTTTGGTTAAAAATACACCGTTATAAACACCTAACAGAAATGCACCCTTTTAATTTAAAAAAAAATCGTATTTAATGATGTTTATTTAAAAGAGAAAAAAAATAGAATTTCGACATTATCTGTTCAAGGACAACTGTATATGCTTTGTTACACGGAATAAAATTTTCAATTATAAGACATTAATAAGTTAGGCATTAGTTAGTTTACATATTTTATTTTTTAAACTTTTCAATTTAAACTATGCACTTATGATAAAAAAAAAGACTTAATGAAGAAAGGATTAATAGTTTTTGACAGACAATTAAATAAACACCAGCAATTAAAAATATCAAAAAGTAAAACTGTCGTGAATACGGATAAACCCACATTTTCGAAAAAATTTCAGTTAATTTTATTCATAGAAATTTCTGTTTGTAGTGATTATTTAGACCAAAACAAGCTAAGGCAATAAGCATACGTTAAAGTATCTCAAAATAACATTTTTGATAAAGTGAATTAGAAGTAAGACAATTTCATAAAATAACCCACCATTATGATGCAATGATTTGCTTTGTAGAACGAAGTACCATTTTTAAAATAATATTTTATAAATATTTTTATTTGAAAATATTTAAAATTGCGGAGCAAAATCTAAAACCGTAATTTTTTTGTGGTATTGTTTAATTAATAGCACAAGAATAAATCATGCTTATATTTTACCTATAAGTCATTGCATAATTTAATGCTTTACTATCTTAATTGCATGAACTTCGAAAGTATCATATTGAAGTCTATAAAATGTTAATATACATATTGATATATCTTCATTTAAGAATCGAGTTCTTAATGAAGTTTTTTTGGAAAGAAAAACTTAAAATAAGTTTTAAAAAATTATTCTGGTTGGAAAAATAGACATGCCTAGAGATTAATTATTAGCTGTGTTAAATAAAAATTAATTAGTAGAATCATTTAAATATTATTTTAGATTTGAAAATTAAAAAAAAAGAGTTTTAAAATATATTCAACTAACATTATCAGGAATTTAAATTCGAGAAGAGCACGAAACAAATCGATTTGTTTAAAACATTCCAAAACATAAAACCAAGGAAAGACATTTATCATTACTTCTTCCTTTTCTTTAAAAAAAAAGAAGCAAATTTAATCTCAAGATTTTAAAAAATGATCCGTCAAAAGCTCACAATTTGAATTGTTTCTCATGGAAGCTAAAAGAAAACGGTATTGATCGCTGTGTTCATGAGGGGATAGCTAGAAATGTATTGGACATCGACAAATGTTACTGTGTTGCCGATTCTACAAATGTTCAAAACATTCGGTTTATTACTGCACCTGTAAGTTCACGTGCGCTAAATCATCATAATCTACTCGAACTAAAAAAAATAATAACATTGTTCTAGTTGACGATCTATTTCTATGGCATTTTCTTTTGTGTAAACAACATACAATTGCTAGTGAAGGTTAGTAATGTGTTGAATGTGGTAGAAAATATCTGATTTGCATTATATATTTTAGAGTTTATGTTTTTTGAGGGGCTAACGAAATAGGTTACTATAAAAGTCCTAAATATGACTTCAGAAATTTCCTAAATATAAATTTCGTCCTAAATGTTCCTATCTTCAAATCGTTTTGTATCTGGATATTTTTATAGTATGTAACGAAGTATTTAGTTTTATTTTAATGGAGGCTTTATCAGAAATTGCTTACACTCAAATCAACCAATAAATAATTTGATTAATCAAATTTATATAAAAATCAAATTTAATTTTGATTAAGTAAATCAATTTCTTAACTAAAAAAATGGTAAACTCAAAAGGAAAAATTTTCAAAATCGGACTATGATATTTCCAAAATGAAGCCTTTTTTTAATATTGTAGAAAATGCAAACTTTTATGGGATTTCTTCTTCGTTTCCATCCGCCATGGGTCGGTGAAATGGAAACATAAGGAAAACTTTTAAATACAAAAATTATCAAGAGCATTTAGAAAACTAATAATTTAAAACAATTTCAAAAATGGTTTGGGCCGGCTCGATATGACCTAACTCCTCGTCGTTATATATTGGCGTTTACAGGTATTGGTGTTAGCCTCGACGTTGCCTGTAGTTCGAAATTGAAAAGCTCGTTGCCATTGGGTTACGTATATCTCTAGTACAACGTTCAAAACCAATCAAAAACATCTCAGAAATGAAAAAAAATTTAAGACCTCGAATCCGAAACAAAGGGACTGCCAAAAAAGTGTGATCAACTATAAAAATCGAATATTTCTTCCAATGCTTTATCTTTTATAATCTCTATGTATCATAGATACGCATATACTGTAAAAAAAATCGGTTAACATTATGGAAAATACTATATATTTACAGAAAATTCTACTGTTTTTTTAAACAGATTTTCCTTGTAAACATAAACTATTTTAAGTGAAAGTAGATTTTCCTAATTAAATTTCGTTTTCCTTTAAAATTTGTCTCTTTAAAACATATTTTGTGTTAAAATGACAAATTATGCTTTTAAAATAAACAGATTGTCTCTTAGAATTTTACGGTACTTTTCTGGCACCTGCTGCCATTTTTTTCGATAAAAAACAATTTATTTTTTGGTACATTGTATATCCATCGGTCATTAGATCTAAATTAAAGATTGTAAGAATACGATGATGATAATTGCGTATTATTTGCAATTTCTTTATAAATAGTCTTAAGTAACTAACCAAATCTTAAAATAATCAACCAAATACTTTAACAAGTAGTTTGCTGCATTTTAGGAAAAGTTTATCTCTTTGTAGCTTATTTTGAAATAAAAGATATGTATTAGCGTCATTGTTTTGATATTCATTGCATTAAGTACAAAAAATTAAAGTTTTTTAAGGCTTAAAATAATAATTTAATTTAAATATAAAGTCATAGTATTCTGTCTAATAAGATTGTTTAGGTTATGCATTTCGCCAATGTTAAATATAATATTCCACAGTAAGTAACTAGAAACTAATTACCAAGTCTTTTGACGCTTCTTTTTTATTGAATGAGAACTTAGACCAAAAGTATAATACAGTTGTTGGTGATGTCGCAAAGTTACTCATTACTAAAAAATAAAATATTTTTTGCAAAAAAAACTTTATAAATACACTCTTAAAACAAACACTCCCAATTTACCTCAGTCTGAGTGGGTTTCACTCCTCCAGACTGGAAAATGCACTTCTCCTTTTGGAGTGGGTCCTTTGTGTGTTAAACCTCCGACAGGATCACTCCAAACGAGTGATTTTAACTCGGTCTGAGAAAATATGCATGCCTTTAGGGTGTCGAAAATGCACTTCTCCAACTGGAGTGGATTTCACTCTTTTGTTTTAAGAGTGTAAGTGTAAAGGTACCCATTGGGAAAATTATTGTAACTAGATGACAGGTTATATGAAGACATATTTTTTTGCTGGTACTTATTTGCATATTTGAGGCATTGTGAGCTTCCATGAAACAGTTCAACATCGGTATTCCAACAAAATATGTTGAAATTACGACTTTATGATATCATAGAGTCGTCACTTCGACGTATATTTACGTCTTAGTTCGATTATATTGCCTTGTATAGAGTAGGGTCAAGTGGGGTAAGTGTGATAGGGTTTCTGCATTTTTCATTAAGAAAATTCGTTCTCTGCTTCAAGTAAATTCCAAATCTTAAAATTGGTAGTGAATTATTATAAGAAACATACATATGTAGAAAAAAATTATATGTTTAAATTCCAATTTTAAGTGTACAAAAATTTTCATTTCAAAATCCATTGCTGTTTTATCACACTTACCCCACATAGGGGTTGCATAGCAGTTGCACTTAAATTCAAAAGCTCAAAACTTTCTTTAAACAAAAAATAATTTCAATATTTCTTTTTAGTTTAATTATAAGTGGTCTAATGTTATATATTGCACACTTTCAGATTTTTAGAATGATTTCCAAAGTTACAAGAGCTGTTTATCACACTTACCCCCAATCACACTTACCCCACTTGACCTTAGTTATTTTTACTTATTTTCTATGTCATCTATACCGAAAAAGACCTATTTTGGACATGTTTGTGGTACTTGGGAAAAGCAACCTCTCAATTAATAAAAACAACAGCACAGAACAATAATTTATACCAAACAATAACAACAAACATTAACCCAAATAACTCCTAAGACAAGGAAAAAAACAGCAATGTAGGTCCGCAGTTTTTAGTTCGTCTGTAGCCCCAGGGATATGTATCCCTAGAGAAAAACAGAAAAATGATCGCAATAACAATTCCTTTCATTCATATTTTCAATACAATAATGCTTTCTGGAGAAGTATTATCACCTGAAGTGGGAATTGTCAAGGATGTTTTATCTTTATCATATGTGTGAAACAAGACAAGAATTGATAGGAAAGGAATAAGAATGAATGGGATAAGCCGAACAACACTCTTTAAAAATGACATTTTTAAAATTAGAAAAAAAAATACTCAAATCTGAGTGTGTCGCATAGTGAAAATTACCTCAGAGTCAATATTATTCAAGTTTGAACCCAAGCATACGCTCAGAATTGAACCAATAGCTGTTAATTTTTGGAGCATAATCATGCTGCGAAAATAAGTTCAAATCGACTTTATGTACTCATTTTCGAGTTGTCCTTGTTCTAAAGTTGAGTATTACCCTTCAGTCAGAAATGAGCCCGTTCTTGTTCCAAAATTACGCATGTTTTTGTTTAAAAATTGAATATCGTGATTGTTTGTGGTACATTTTTACTATTATCAAGTACATGTGTGACTTATGGGATGACTAGGTGACTAACTTCGGCAAACCCGGGAAGATTATATTTTTGGTCCAATACGAAAGCAATTCGTTCAATTACCCTAGTGAAACTAACTACATTTAACAAAAAAAGTAATTTAATTTGAAATTGAGTATGTTTGTTTTATTAAATATGAAAGCATTCATTCCTTATTTTTGGCACAAAATGTTTCTTTTTGAATTGAAGAGTTAGATTTACTTAGATTTGAAAGTGTCATATTTTAGTAAAGTTAATAAAACATGGAAAAAGATGTTCCGAGGTAATGACCGAAAAGCGACAGGTTCCAATATCTCTGATTTGCTAACATAAAACCGGGTCTTCTAATCTTTATAACATTATCTCTCATATTTCTCTCAAATTTATTTAAATCGTACTTCGCGCAGGAAAAGGAAAAATAAGTCTTTTCTTCCGAACGGCCTGAGAATGGGCACAAATGTATGGTTGTTTTCACTGCGTAAATTTTAAATTTAATTTATTTAAAATTATATTTTTGCTTAAAAATTCAGAATTTTTTATTTTTGAAGAATGATCTTAAAATCATTTTCAAACGAAAAAAGTTAATTATGAATAAAAATTTAGTATTTAGAAAGTTTAGAAATTTAAGGTTGTAAAAAAGACTGATAGTACTTAAAATACGTAAACAGCCTTGTCTGATTCTCGGAGAGTTAAAGATGCAAAATATTTGAAACTTGAGAATTACATAATTAAATTACATAATTACCATTATAGTAAATCTTAAATTTACCAGTTATAGTTGGTATATCATTAGCATATCCATTATTTTCTAAATAAGTAAATGCAAGTGGAAAAGAAAAACTCTAGACAACGTTCCTGAAAAGTTATCTGCCAATACACCACTTTTTCGTGCATGTCGATATATCTTCCCAGATTATATATACATGAATGTACAAATTAATACGCGATCCCCCCACACAAACATAAGACATCTGCAATTGATCATGATTCACCCTAACTCTAAGCATCACTATTGGGTTCTCCAACAATACAAATACAATAATCTATAACCGGTGTTCTTCTATTGGATAATTCTTCATAAGAACAACGAAACTAACCAATTATTTTATTAACTATTCATCGTAGATCCTTTTGCAATGAAAACAGAAAATATATTAAGTTAAAAGAAAAATTATGCATAGTTGTACTAAAACGTAACGTCATCTTTCAAGAATTTTCGGTATAGGTACTCACTCTCTATAGATCTTTAAAATAAACTTTCATAGAACCAACAATTTCTTGAATTAATCAGACTCATTATTACGCTATTCAATTAGACACTGCTTGTGAACTTTATATCAATCATTCAAATTGGATTGCTACTAGACATTTATGCAAATAGGACTTTGTTATGACAACAAGAATAGGAAATTGTACATTATATCCCTGTTAGATTCGTGAGTACATTATTCTCAAAATAAACTATCCTCTTATTCGTAAACTTACAATTTAACCTCATGCCCAATCCTGCAATCCTACATTGAATTGCTTTCAATGAATGCATTCTCCATTTATATGAGATATTTTTATTCTTGTATGATGATTGCCATATTAAAGGATGTTTAGGATTTTATAACCAAAGTTGGAATATTTCATTAAGAAAAGTTTTAAATTTCTATTCCTTGCAAGAAATTGCTACCTAAGAGAAGTGCCTCTACGATTGCAGATTTGATGTGCTTTAAAAGAGGACTTATACACTCTCAAAAATGAATGCTCAAATACGACGAAAATTTCCTTAATTTTGACGATTCCGTTACTGGCAAATGCTCCGAGTTTTCGTTTCCTCAAAGTGAGGAAATTTGAATCGTCATTTTTATGAGGATTTGAATGTCGTCTAATCTAAAGAAATATTTCGTCATTTTTGAGCATGTGAGTACAACAATGAGATTCAGTTTCCTCAAAATCAAGTTACAGAATCGTCAAATCACGATCGTAAAAGTGAGGATTCGCGTTTACTCAAAAGTCAAGTGATAGTTTGACGAAACAATCCTCAAAATTAATGAAATGAGGCTTGAGGATTCATGAATCGCCAAAAATGAAAGTGTTATTTCTGAGAGTGTACCGCGGCCTACTCAAATACTAAGGCCAAAGAAGCTCTCCCAAACACGCTCGGGGACGGAAATTTTGACGTCATAGTTCCGAGTGGCGTTGTTCCGAAAATGAAGATAAAAGGTCTCGAAATCTGATCGGAACCACTCGTTCACGGCTGATCGCATTTTTAGGGCTCCGAATGCGTCCGAACTTCTTTCCCGATCCTCGGCACTCGGAACAGTGACGTCAAAAATTCCGCCTACGCTCATGTTTGGGAAAGCTTCCCTGGCTTTGTTATTGAAGTTGGCCGTGCTTATACTTGACTCATCTTGAAAGGTAGCTCAAACAGTCTGCCCTGTTGTAGCTACCGACGTAGATGACGCTGCTGTAACAGCTTGACTTTTTTTAATTGATGTGATTGTCATTGATTCAATTGTTGGAATTGTGCTTGGGACAATGTTTTTTAAGAATTTGTTTTCATACAATATCTTTCGAGGAAATATTTCACTTCTTTTAAATCCACCAACACTGTTTTTGGATTGAAATTCTCGCAAACGATTTCCACTAATGAAGGTGACAATGGATTTCAAATTTTCAGTCATTTATGAGTAATAGAGTGACAAATCAATATTAAAAGCAATTATTAAAAATAGTAGTAATTGCAAAGTGATTTAGAAAGCAAAAACTTATGTTCGTTAAATAATGTGTGCTTAGCCGCACCTATATTAAAGTATGGCCTATTTTACCCCAGTCAGGTTTTTTTTACTCCAAAAATTTAGGGTTCTTTTGCTATTTTACTTTGAAAAAGTGTATGTACACAATACGATAAAAATTTAGCACACATACATTTAATTCTAACTTTTCTTAAAACAAAAGTTTTCTACACCCATTATTTAAAGTTTCCCAAATGAAAGCATAGAATGGCAAAAAACTAACTACACAGTAGAATTTACATTTAGTTTGCATATAAAATGATGAGCAGTATCAATAAAATATAAAACTAGCATCAGAAGAAGAAAGAATTATCCCATTTGTTTTAAGGAATTTTGTTTTAAAACTGACCTATTTTTCCCCGTTACTTATTTTACCCCACCTGACCCTATACACATTCTTTTTGAAAGCATTCAAAACTTTATTAAATATCCTATTCTTATTCTAACTTCACTAAATATCCTATATTTATAAAATAAAATGTCTTTCTATCATCTTATTCTGTAGTTCATCAATACAAAATTGTCGAAAATGTTTTTTTTCCTTCTAAATCTTCTTATTAAAGCAAAAAACGCAAAAAATATAACTTTTTCAGATAAAAGCTTATATAGAATGAATAAATTTTATATGACCGAGCAAGTGAGTCAATATCAGTAGGTTTATGTTCAGAGACTGCATTAGCAGTATGGCTTAGTTAAATGTGCTTTCTTCAAGGCAAATATTTTATTAATTACTCCAGATCGGATCCATTTCCGGGCTTATTTAGTAAATATAATGAATTGTTGGTGACGATTCTGGACCTATATCCGAAATTATTTCCTCGTAAATATGAACAATGCTCAAATCCCGTCGAAGAGTACCACAATAGCCCAACTATCATAAAGACGATTTACTGCAGCAGATAAATTAAGCAGCAGTCCCTTGCGAGCATAAGATAATTTTCCTGCGATCCGGAATCATATCGTTATTTCAAATAACTGTTTCAAAACAATTCACTAGCCAAAACATTGTTAATTAGAGCTATTACAGTTTTTTTTTAGTTATAAATAATTTCTGATAAAGAATTAATAATAACAGGGCAAAATGTAAATGATGAAAGAAATATATTCGTGATTAATTTCTTATTCAAGATCTTATTGTTTTGCTATTGAAATATTTATTTATGCTTTATTTATTCAATTGAATTGTATAATAAAAGTGAATATTTTAACTTTAGTTGTAATAGTTAAATATTTAGAATTGATTTTCAAAAATATTTGTGAAATGTTTTGTATTTCTTTGCTTTTTTATGTCATCTATTATTTTCTCGGGAGTGTGTAATTATACCCTGCGTTTTGGGGACGTATTGTTTTCGATAGTTCTTGTATAAAACCTTTTTTAAAAATCAATTTCAACACAAAATATTGTCACTTACCATTATTGTTTTTTTAATATTAAACAGCTTTTTATTGTATGGAATACAAATTATGAGTGGAGTTTCAAAACTAACATTCTCTCCAAAGTAAAATTAGGATATTAGGTCCAGCCCTTTCATTTAAGACTTTGTTCAATTCAATTTACCTTAGTCAAACATCGCCAACAAACGGGTCGGCCCCTATACCCTAGTTATACTTTGAAGGATGTGAGTTTTGAAACTACATGCTTCAAATAAAGTACCCAATAAACTCTTGTTTTTAATATGAACTTATTTAATAATAATCTTGTAAACATACTTTACAGTCATTTTAAACTATTCCAGTACTACAGATATTTTCATTGTCTCAACAAAAAATGTAATGAATGTTTGTTCATTTTCATGCTACCCTTTTCATAAAAAGTAAAAAATGACAGCATTGAAAGCATTATGTTGCTATGGTAAACAAAAACTCTTTTCTTTCATTAAACGGAGTTTTCTGTTGTAAAACAAAACGAATGTTACGTACTATTACACTTATTTGCAATGTAGTTGTTAGAGGAACATGGAAAAACATTTAACAGGGGAAGAAGTGTCGTACTTGGTTCATTAATTCATAGCGATCGTGCTTCCCCAGAAAAAAGTTTTTCCTTTTCTTGAAAGCACGGAAAAGATAGTTTGCTGTGTTTTTTGTTATTTTTGAAACAAATGGGGCATTTTTCTGAGTAAAGGAGGGGAATTTCCGCGAATTCGGGCAAGAACTCTAAACGAGAAAGAGCGATAGTTGTGAATCTTGCTGGGTTTGTTTGCATGAATAATGCATTCAGCTGAACTTAGTGTGTGAAATCCGAGCATATTAAGTCGTATATTTTAACCACTGTCATATGACGAAGATACCATTTGATGTGGCATACAAAGCAACCTACTAAGAAAAGTAAAAACAATCCCCGTTATTATTCTAAAATAAACCTTCTTCTTTGGTATTTTCTAACTGTTGACTTGATTATCATACAGTGTGAGGAAAATTAGGACTAAACAGAAAACCATTTGGGACAAACATCCACTTTTAAAAACCAATCATTTTAAAATTAGTTTATATTAGTTACATTATACTAATTTTCCCTTGTGTTACTTTAAATTTTGAAAATACTGTAGAACCTCGATTATAAGCACATCTTTTATCCGGAACTATCTGTTAACCTCGACCACCTCTAAGTCAACATCAGAAACTCCAACTAAGTCATTTTCGATTGTTCACAGAAGAAAACAGTTTCAGAAACATACAACGATTCTAAAGTGATGAATCTCCGGTGATGCCCTATCAAATATTGCTATGTTTGGTCTCAACCCGCTGGAAAAATAATGAAATGCATTATTATGAGAATTAAAGACCATAATAATGCACAAATAAAAAAATTTCGCCACGTTTTTTTTTCTTTAAATAAATATACGTTGCGTTGTCATATTAGATACCCCTTAAACTACCTTATTTCTCACTTGCCAATATGACTGTAAAGAAAAAAATTTCAATCTGATTAGAAATTTTAGATGAATGTGCAAATGGAAGGAACTTAAACTTTCAACTCCTTAATATTTTTCAATGACGTGGGCACTGGGCAACGCTGGAGCTTCAACCAAAATTGTAATAGACATTAGAGTTATATTTTATTGTGTTTTGTTGACGTTTCAGATCATTTCGGCCAACCGAGCGAATAACTTGCATTTGTTTTGGTTTTCGTCGTTTTCGTAGCTCATTTAAGCGCAATCATGTCTTTCACTCACATTCCTCTGTTTGGTTTCATCTGCCTTTGACAGCGAGAGGAACAATGTCAAAGTAATAATTTATGGTGGGTCAATATGAGTTCGCAGTTGTAGAATGGGGTACTTCAGCTCCTGATTCGGTAACTAATGAAAACCAAGTAGACAAGGCCATAACTTTTAGAGTAGGTTATAAATAATGTACCCTGTAAATACCAACCATTTTTATTCTCTGCCACCTATGTCGTATATGTATATGTTTGTCTCAACTCTTGATAAATTTTCATTAAAAGTGAATTTGTTGTTTTGGTTATTGTAGGCCTTGATCAGTTCTTAATACTTTATTTATGTGATTGAACACTATTGCTCTCTAAGACAATTTTGAATCTGTCACAAACGGTGTTAATCAAAATGTAACTTGAAATTAGTTATTAAAATCAATCAAAACATGATGGGGGAAACGTGTGTTATTTATGGGTTACTTTTATTTTCAAATTAAATGGGATTACATTTGAGAGTAAAAGGCTAATTTTAATAGTTAATGCATGATATATGAATCTTATGCGAAAACATGGCAACTTAACCAAAGCTCTTAACACAGTTTATCTATACTGTACTTGAATAAAGTCTAAAGATTCAGATTTATATGCGTCTAGTTCTAGGACTATAATAATTCAAACTTAACCTATTTTAAGGTGCTATAATTGAGGTACCCTAAATGGCCCCGTGGAACAAAACAAGGCAAAATAAATTTTTAACGAAACTTTTTTTTTATTTATTTAACTTTAATCAAGAAATAAAAAATAGTAACACATCAAAATTAATAATGTTTTATTCCACCATAATAAATTTCATTAATTCTTTAAGCCTATTTACAGTACTTTTTAATCATTGAACGTTAGATACTCCACATTTCTCTACAAATATTCATTAATTTACCTTTATTTTTAAGTAATTTTGGTTCTTGCACATGCAATTTGTATGACATTTATTTGTGGGTTACTATGTTTAATCAATTTCAGTAAATTACAATGCTAGTGTATTTCTAGAAATGTGTTTTAATAATGAAAAATATAGGCTAAACTACAGTAATTGCTTAAAATTTAAAACAGTAAATAATTAAAAATTTAAGGCAGTTAAAAAAATAACACAAAATAAAAAAGTATACATTGCGAAACCATGAAATAATTTCCAAATAAGTCTTTTTTTAAAGCTACCTATTAAAATAAGTAATTGATGAAATAAAAAAAGAAGTTTAATAAAAAAAGATGAAATATATTTAATAGCGGATCCCACCGAATAGATTTTTTTTTATTTTCTTATACAATTTGTTCAAATTTTTTATTCATATATGCTTTATCATTTAATTATAAACAAAAAATCTTATAGTAATTTATTTATTAATTCAATTTTATTTCTTCCATCAAAATTTAATTTAATAAGTTAATTTTTAAGTCGCTTGGTTTCTTGTACAATGCTTATTAATATGATGTTATTTTAGTCAGTTCCAGATAACACTGTGACATATTTTTTTTTTTTACAATTCTACTATTCGTGAAATTTTTTTACAAACATTTGAATTATTATTATTCAGTTAAAGTTCGTAACATGAAAAAATTGCAAAAAACCAAGCCACTTTTATTGAAATTCCTCTACATTGTACGATTTTAAACCGTTTTGATTCCTTTACGATCTTAAACCATTTTATTAATCCTGTTTCAGATTAAAAAGCATGTAAAGAGAGAAGCGACCAAACATATCATTCTACTTGGCTCCTTATGACCTTCCATCACTGAGAATAAGTTTTTGAGGAAACGGTTTCAACCCTTAATTGTGGAAAACGAAACAGAAGAATGCTCATAATGACAAAGCAGCAACAGTTTCAAAAAGACCTTAAAGCACTTGCAATACTACGGCCTGAAAGATGCCAGAGCTCAAGTCAAAATTCATTTTTTCTCCAATGGAGCTGCAATATTGGCGGACAAGCCTTTGCAGTCTCGGCATATCCCCCAGAACTGAAATCTATTCTTTGTGGCACCATTTAGGCGGCTCTCGCTACCAATTTTGACGAACAGATTACAAATTTGGTAGCGAGAGCCACATTGATGGTGCCACAAAAAATGTCTCTCAGTTCTGGTGAATATATGGCTTGACCGCCAATATTGCAGCCCCATTAGAGAAAAAAAAGTAAAGTTCATTATATATTATACCAAAGTTCACCACTTGGAGATTTAGGTTGAATACCATATCCATATGTGCCAGAGTAGCTCAAGATCTTGAAGATCTTAAATACGGTTTTACTCACTTAGAGGGAGAGGAGGGGGTCATCTGAAAAAAACCTCAAATGACTGTCCGGTTTTCTAGAAGGAACCATTAAAAATAAATATATAATTTTACTAAAATTTCAAATTTGACGTATGGAGGAGTCATTTATAATCATTTGCTACAGTTTTAAAAAATTTAAAGAAACTAAAATTTTTTGTTAAAAAATTAAACTTTAGTATCAGGCATCACAACAAACTTTACACTTTAGTTAAATTGTTTTTTTCAGAGGGTTGAAACCGTTTCCTCAAAAACTAATTCTCATTGACGTCACTTAAGGAGCACGTTAAACGTCAACAAGATTACTTATTTTGGCTTCAATGTGTCGGAAGGCAGAGTTGTTATTAAGTTTCACCTGTAACTTAAAGATTGCGAGTTCGAATAAAGCCTTACGCAAAACTTTTCTCGATTTTAAAGAAATACGAACACTTTACAAGATAATTTTATTTCTAGAATTTTACCGTATTCATTGAAGAAAGTTTCTTTATTTTTAACTAGTTTTTTGTGGGAAGTCAGCTGTTCGGTTTAAACCGTAAGTGACGAAATTCATTTTCGGAGTTAAAATTATCAACAGCAGCTGATATATAGATTCAAGTGACGTAACTTATAACTTTGTTTACGCATTTCTTCGAACTTTTTATTGTTATATCAACAAATACTCTAAATAGTAAATACTTTATTAATTTGTTAGTTTTTTCTCTTTATTCGTAATCGATAAAGGGCTGAGAAGCTAAGTCGGTTAAGGCGGTGCCTTGCATGAGGAAAGTCCGGATTCGGGTCCGGGCACAGCCAAAATAACGGCCGACCTATAAACAGCCTGTGCAGCCAAAACATGTCCAGAAAGTAATAACCCGTGTAGAGAGAGTGCACGGTAAATATTTTTCAAAGCCACAAAACTGCGATATCACTCTTAACAGTGGCGGTGCGTGTCCATTCAGGTGTCGGCTCGTCACTTGAATGTGGTTCTATATTTTGACGAACATCGCCAATAGCCCAAGTGTAGCTCTATTGCGACAATAATTCAAACTAACCTAATCGATACAAATAAAAACAAAAAAACTAAAAATGATTCAAATTCTTCCTTCCGTGTACTAGATAGAAGTAAGACAACGCCATTCCCATGTCACCTTCTTCGGACAAACACCATCTTTAAATCTCAGAGCAAACATCATCTCAAGATCTTTCCATCTCTTTTCGAAGCCCCTTCGCGAAAAGGAAACATTATTCCGCGAGTCTTGATAGCGTTTAAGTTGGCCCTTATTAACCCAAAGCGCCCATAACACGGCATCGCTAATGATCGCTTAAGAGGGGATCTCGGGTTAGGGACAGCGACATCATTAACTGGCATAGGGGGGTGGGTATCGAAATAAGATCTTCTTGCTCTTGGTCGCACACATTTAATGTAATGGTTGGGATCGTTTTACTAGAGCTGCGGGTTGTTGTATATTTTGGAGGTGCAATTATCCGAATTAATTTGGAGTGGTTCCTATTAAGAAAGATCAAAAAATGGATAATTGTACTATTTTTCGGAAAAAAGTGTACTTTTAATCAATTATTGTATGTGGGTAGAAAATGGCAGAAAAACTATTTTTTTTTTTTAAGAATGCTGCAATTATTCAAATCAATTTAGACTGATCGTCAATTTGAAAAAAAAAATCGTATTTTTCACCTCGAAAAAAAGGGAATTTTAATCGATTGAAAATGAATGAATATAAAAAAAAATTTGAAGGCAAAAGAGCTTTTAATTAAGTGAAAATTACACAATTTTACATGTTAAGTGTACGGATGGTTTAATAAATAGAGCACAAAGATACCATCCACGTTTGGAAATAATTCGGCAAGGATTTTTTTTCTCCATATGGCGTAAAATATTTATGAAGATATCACTTACGTTGAGGGCATAAAAATAGCTCATGTCCTTCTAGTCTTAACCAAATAAAATTAAATGTCAATAGTGTCTTTATTTCGTTTTTCAATGGCTAGAAACACAAGAAAATGCTAGATTAGTAGCGAAATCTATTAGAGATAGTTTAAATTACAGTACAGAGCAGAAATGATACTAGTACAGAGCAGAAATGATTTAAAATAACTAGGGAACAAACAATATGCTTTTATGATAGCAGCAAATCATATTTTGCTGCTTCCGTATGGTAACGGTAAAACTTTAGTAAGCCAATCAGTCTAATAAGTTCTTGTTAATAAAAGTCAGATACCATAGAAAGTTGATACCAACCAACAACCCGGATATAGGTGATCTGTTGCACGTCTTTCGCATAAATCTTACTTTAGCTGCCTAATCCTAATTATACTAGATGTATATTTACGCTGTTAATTTTCTAACAAGTCGATAAACAGACACAATCTCCCTATATCAATAATATGTTATAATCAACGTTGACATGACGTTGAGTGAGGCTTTTATATATCATCTATTCTAGTTTATGAGTTTAAGCGTGATTAATGTTTATAGAATTCCAAATGACTTTGTTTGACTGAGTAGGATAACATCTGATAAGAAAACTAACTGTATTTAACCACGATAATGGATTTACTTTCCTACTACAATCTATTAATTGCATGAAGAGATTAGGTGATTAAAATAACTTATTATAATTTTATGTTTGGTAAATTGGAAATCTGATGTTACACTCCTTGCCAAGCTAAGTTGGGTAATTAGAAATAAGCTATGGAGAAGATCCTTCCTCGGATGTAAAGAGTTCCATAAATTAGTAGTGAATCCCTCCAGAAAACATGTTTAAAACATTAATTTCATTTAGGGTCTAACAGATTTGAATATTATTTGAGAAAATGTGTCAATTTTAATCAGAATGAAAAGTATATTTTGGTTGAAATGTATTCAGATCATTTTGTATGTAAATATTACTTCACAAGAGTTTCCAACTAACGGACCAATCGCGCTTATCTTTCTGCCTTTTCACTCTTTGTTTTTACCCAAGTTAGGTTGTCAAGGACTGTAGGTATATTGTATATCTTGTGTTGGAGAAATTGGATTATTTTCATTTTAATAACATAGTTAATTTGACTGAATTTTTTTAATAATGTGTACTTCATAAATAATAAAACTGTTTCTACATATTTTAAAAATGATAAAAATAAATATGTTTTAAATATGATATAATGAATAATAAATATGTTTTTTAAATATATTTTTTACACTTTCAAAGAAAATTCAAGTCGCAAGAATCATTAGTAAAATTTTATAATTTGAGGCTCTCAAACTATGGATCGTTTCAAGGCTACGTTAGTTAAAATCAAATGATCTACAGAAAAAAATGAATAAAACAGGATTAAATTTATCGATTTTACACGCTCGATTTAAATTTCAACAAGCAAACTTCAACCCGATTTAATATCAATAGTGTCCTTCATCTTTTAAATCATCTATCAAAACAAAATATTGGTATAACCTTTGCTTTTATTTTGTAGGGTATGACAGAAATAAGTTTTATAAATGACCCAGGGATTGGGTGGTGTATAATGTTTTGTTTTGAGTCACGTTATTTTGAAATATTTCTTTGACAGAGTATGAAAGAATGGCAAGTTTTGTTAAAGTGGAGTGTATTGAAGGAATACAAATCGTTAAAATATAGAATAGATATTCAGTTGGAAATGTTAAGAAGCAGACTGAGATTTCAGTAAGCAAAAAAATAGTCCCACACCTCAGAGAAAATAAAAACAACTATAAGTATTATGATAAACAATTAGGAAAGGGTAAAAACAACTATAAGTATTATGATAAACAATTAGGAAAGGGTAAAAACAACTATAAGTATTATGATAAACAATTAGGAAAGGGTAAAAACAACTGTAAGTATTATGATAAACAATTAGGAAATTGTGAAGTGGCCATTCAAGTTTCTACAAAAATTGTAGAAGTTAATGGTAATATAAAATAAAATCGCAGATGTTAACATTTTGTTAATAAATACATCATTCAACGCATTTTAAAATGGTAAGTTTCTGTATGATAAGGGTCTATTGATGAAGAAAAACTATTAAAAACTTTACAGCCATATTCCTTTATCAACAAATTTTAATTTAGTTTTGCACAATATTTTACTTAATATTTGTATTAGGATTCTTCATCAATTTTTAATACTTTAGTAATAATATTCGAAAATCTTTGGTTTTATCAGTGATTAATGTTGTCTGATTTAATCTCTTTAGACCCGAGAAAAATAATACACGTATATTTTTTTCTAAACATACTTTTCATACAAATATATGCTAAAGAGTATGTTATTAATGAAATTTTAAAAATAATTATGTTTAATAGTTAGTTAGGACCACGCCTTAAACTCTAAAAATATGCTTTTTGTGTGCTATAAATGAAACAAAAAAGGCCGTATCACTTATTTGTAGTTAACCGGATTTTAAAATCGTTTTAACGGCAAAATGCCTTTAAAATTAACTACCAAAAGAACTTTTTGAAAAGTTTTTTAAAAAAATAATAATGATTTCTTAAGAACTCTAATACCGTATTGACCCTTACAGAAATAAATGACTGATACCTGTAATCAAAGGCTGAAAACTTATATTTTGGATCTTCTTCTATTGGACCAGGTCGATTTTGGAACTAATTAACTTGTTAATTGTTAGTGGGGAGGTTTCCATAAGAATCCCCAAAAGGGGGCGCCAGGTCGCAAGAGGATAAAAGAGCCTTTAATTATTAAATCATGTGGCTTTCTCATAAATAACGATTAAGCATATAAGAAAGTGATTTCCAATAAAATTAAACATAAATGCGCTCAGCTTAACGGACTTAAAATGTCACAAAAGAAAGAAAAGGCTTATTTAACAAAACAATTTTGATGTCTTTAGCATTAAAAATAATTGATATTGCATAAAATATAGATATTCTTCGTATACCTTATGTACGTTAAAAATATATTTTTCCTTTTTAAAGCGCTTTTTCAAGATATTGTTTTAACCATTAATTAAAAGAGGAAATTCTTAAAAAATAACGATGTTCATTCAAAGCGTCCTTTAATATTTATGCATGTAATAAATATGCAAATGTGTACAACACTCTTACATGAATCATAGATAACAAATTCTCTCAAGCATATTGTTTTAGATATGATTTATGAATAGCTAACTAAAATCTAACAAGGTTTATAAATATACTTTGTAAAACTAAAATTATCTTATTTTTTATTTTCTATTTTAGAATTATTTAAATAAAAGTTCTAATTTTATTAATAATGAATTTGTGAAAATTTAAACATGTTAAGTCAAAACATGTACTGTTAAAAATAAGTTCCTGTTTTTAATAGTAATTATCTTATTCGTTAGAGCATTTTTAGCACATAATATCTTCGAACACATTGTTCTCACTTTGAGAACATGTTGTTTTCACTTTGAGAACATGGTGTTCTAACTTTAAGAACATGATGTTCTCACTTTGAGAACATGATGTTCTCACTTTGAGAACATGATGTTCTCACTTTGAGAACATGCTGTTCTCACTTTGAGAACGCGATGTCCCAAAACTCACTCACTTTGAAAAATGACCGCGAAAAACATTATCGCATATTAGCAATAGACCGCAGCACTGAAATTCTGTCTATGTTATATTTAGGAAACGCCGCAGTTTGTTTTCACCGAAGTGGGTACTAACTCGCGATGGGAGGATTCACGCTAATCCAAAATTTAATACCACTGATCTAATAGGTGTTTATGCTAATTGAATTGTTTGTGTGATGAATCTCAACAGACTTATTAAACTTTAAGAAAATGCATGATCTCAAAATTTAAATTTCAACTCATTTGCTTTTTAGAGCAGTGTTCGTACTTGGAGGACGTAAATGAGGACATCCTACCACTCATTTTAGAGAGTTTACTTTTTAACAATGCATCTTAGGAGCCAATGTAGTCGCCTTAGAGATTCTATAGTAGAGATAGTTGTTAAATGTTCTAAGGTATCAGTGGCTACATGCTTAAGGCTGAGACACTGAAACGGACTTCGAGACTTTTGTGAAAACGACTGATGTGCAAAAACCCGAAGTTTATAAAAACGAATCTGCACACTCTGTTTTTGGTGCTAAGTTTTTACCATTTAGTTTGGTTTTTGTTCCATCACTTGTTTTAATCATTCTCGCCATCAAACTAGGGATGGCGAAGCGTGTGTTATAGCTATATAAAGATTACAAAGATGCATGGAAACAAGTCAGTAGGAAGTTTACGTTATTTAAAAACAAGAGTCATTTTTCAGTTCGAATGATGATAATTATATTAAAACATATGACTTTTTAAAGTAAAATGTATGTTTTTTAAAGTATTAAGAAGAGTATTAAGTTTTACACAATTTTGTTGTTACTGCTGTAATTTGTTATGACGATTTCTTTTTACACAATTATAAAATCATACATTTTATATGATTAAATAAAACATTGTATAACCCTTTCTGACCGAGCTATCACGTTCGCGGGGGTATAAAAGAGAATGTTCATTGTTCAAGCTCTTCAAAAATATCGATACCGAAGCAGCTGATTTGTACTATTCGTTTTTGTACATAAAAATGACTTTGTTTTTATGGAGTTGCTGGCATTGATGCTGTTTAACGCATTTTATTCGATAAAACAACAAATTTAGTCTCATAATTTTAAATCAGCGCCATCTGACCGCCGGTCTTAAAGGTATAATATAACTCTCTTTTGAAAGGTTACGTAATTTAAGGGGGGGGGGGGGGAATTCTACAGTTTATTTTATATAGTTACTAGCAGTATGGTCCCGCCTTACTGGGAACCCGTTAACTTCGAATTGCTTTCTTTTAGAGGCATGCTTAATTGTGAACATACACTCAAAATCAAAACAAAATTAAATTCGTGTTGGCGCATGCGCACTTACAAAAGCAAACACTAATAGAGGGTGATGTAGCCTTAGGGCAAGCGCATATCTCAACCAAACTCAATCAGTCAAACTAATAGAGGATGGCGTCAAGCCCCCGTTTCGGCCCGGTCCATGTATTTTCAAGCCCTGTTATGGTCCCGCAATCCCACGTGGATGACGTTTTTTTTTTTAACTAATTATATTAATTGAAAAAGCTAAGCCTCAGGTGCACACGTAGGTATTAAAAGGCATCTATATTAAAAATTTCGAATTTTATAGAGCAGTCTAAGTAGGTCTTTTGCGATCCACAGACATACACACACAGACTCTTTTATTATTATAGATAACTGGACCGGGACCTGCTGCTATAAGAGGATTCGAAACAAGTACCAACGTCCATGCTTAAGTGAAATACAAACCTACAGACCCTTTTTTTTTTAATCGAAGTAGCATAAGTATAATAACTAATCGTATATGTTACTTGACATCAGTGAAAAAAATTGAAGTTGAAAAAATAGTATTTGAATATTGTTATGAAATTTTTTAGTATATGTAAATTTGTTTAATTAGTATTTAATTACTATTATTTAATTAGTATATGTAAAACATATATACATGCAATTATGCACATTTACACACGTAATATAAGTACAGATTATATTCCGTATAATACGAGTGTTAATTTGTACATGCCTTATTAATAGATTATTAATACAATGAAAAATTTTAATGAAAAATAAAAGACAAAAAGAATTTAAAAAGTCCTTTTCCGTTTAATGTCTGTAACATATGTCCTTCCATTAAATAATTAATTTTACATACAATTTTAGATTTTATGCAAAAAAAAATCTTTAATATAAACCTCATTAAAATTATTCAATTAAAAAAAGGGAAACCCAATTTTTTTCAGAAATTGGAAAAGTGTAAAATTACAAAATGCGGCGTTTTTTATATTTTGAATGTTGATTGAAAGTAACGTGTTTTTGTATTAAAAAACAGTTTTTTTTTAAACTTAAGAACACAAAAAAAAGAAGTATAATTCAGTTACATTTTTTTATAATATTTGTGTATTTCCAAAATGATAGTGCAGCGAAATTATATTTAAACATTTTATATTGGAATTTAAAATAGCGCATTTGCAAATTTTTAAGATACAATCGCTTTATAAAACATCATATTTTAATAACCAAAAATGTACGTTGATTTGACCAAATAATTTTACTACCTGAGAAAATTATAATTTCTATATTTAAAATTTATTTAACTGCAATATTATTAAAACTTTTGACTTTATAACCTATTTCAATTATAATATTTTAAAAGCAAATTTATAATATAATTTTTAAATTATAATTATATATAATAAAAATAAGTAAATAATAATAAAATAAACTTAAATAGTTAAATTTTTATAATTTTAAATATCGAAAAAATTATTAAATAAAGTTTAAATTTTAAACATTATTTTAAAAATATGTCATATTAAGTTATGACCATTGGTAAAACGGCTTACCTCCTTGAAACGTCCCAACTTCGTCTTCCGGACTTTTGAACTGTCCAATCAATAGCCGAGCAACGTGCTCGCTCTAGACACCGGTGAGCCGGGGCGCCTCCAGATGTGTTTGCGTTCCGCTGTCGGATACCTGGATGCAACAGAGGGCTTCAGGGGCCGCCCTTTTAAAGACTCGCTGCAGCGCCGCCCCTACGAGGGGCTCAATCAATCCGGTCGAGCTGCGGATCAAATCTGTCTGAAGGGGGAAATCACAAATTAAAGACGCTGGGGGGGATTGATTGGAAATTTTGGGGGTTGATTTGTTGCTCGGGGGTAATAGTTTTTTTTATGGGTTGAGGTGAGAGTGGTGTGGTTAATTGTTTAGCTGATATTGTGGTTCTGTAATTTGGTTCTTAAGATTGTGTGAAATGTGTTAGTTAAGGGGAAATCAAAATTTAAAGACGCTGGGGGGATTGATTGGAAATTTTGGGGGTTGATTTGTTGCTCGGGGGTAAAAGTTTTTTTTTATGGGTTGAGGTGAGAATGGTGTGGTTAATTGTTTAGTTGATATTGTGGTTCTATAATTTGCTTTTTAGGAGTGAGTGAAATGTGTTAGTAAGGGAAAATCAAAATTTAAAGACGCTGGGGGGGATTTATTGGAAATTTTGGGGGTTGATTTGTTGCTCGGGGGTAAAAGGTTTTTTTTATGGGTTGAGGTGAGAATGGTGTGGTTAATTGTTTAGTTGATATTGTGGTTCTATAATTTGCTTTTTAGGAGTGAGTGAAATGTGTTAGTAAGGGAAAATCAAAATTTAAAGACGCTGGGGGGGATTTATTGGAAATTTTGGGGGTTGATTTGTTGCTCGGGGGTAAAAGGTTTTTTTTTCTATGGGTTGAGGTGAGATAGTGTTTTTTTTGTTTTTAATTGTTTAGTTGATATTGTGGTTTGTATTTGGTTTTAGTAGTGGAGGAAATATTTGGTTAAGAGAAAACTAGAAATAAAGAAGCTGGGGGAGGGATTGATTGGAAATTTTGGTTGAAGGCAAAAGGATTTTTTTTTAATTGGTTGAAGTGAGAGAGGTGCGGTTAATTGTTTAGTTGATATGTGTAGTGGTTCAGTAATTTGATTTTTAGGAGTGAGTGAAATGTGTTAGTTAAGAAATAATTAAATTTAGAGGGGGACGCGAGGGCGGGAGATAAAAATTTCATTTGTTGCCCAATGGAAAATAAACCATTTTTTCTGTTTTGATTGAGATGGTATGAGTGTGGTTGAATGTTGATTGACAGATATTGTGATATTTCAATTCCGTTGAGTCACCAAAACAATTGTAGGGGATAAACATTAAAAATGAGGGAGTAGAGGATTAGCTGGAAATTTGGGGGGGGGGTGCTCGAAGGTAAAAGGGTTTTATTTATGGTTATTTAAGGTGAGAGTGGTACAGTGGTGGTCATAATTATAAGGACAATGGAAAAACAGCTAGATCTTTTCGACAAATCACGTTTGAATTATGCAAATTTTATGTCTGTTAACCAATAGTAAATTAAGCATTCTTAAAAAGGTTCCTTACAAATATACATAAAATTTATAATTTTAAAATGCGTTACAAAATTTAACATACAGCGAAATTGGACAAAATTATAAGGACAATTGTATTTTTGTAAGTTAAATGCATAAATTAGAAAAAAATTAGCAAAGTTTCGGCTTGTACACGTCATTCCATAGTGTTATAAAGATTATGCGAGTGTTTGAAATTTTCATTACACTTATATTCAACCATGCCACTAGGTACGAAGCTTTCAGTGTTTGAAAAATGAAAATTAATCGCTTATAAAAATTCTGGACTTACCGGACCTGAAATAGCATCGAAATTGAATAGATCAAAGACTGTAATACATAATTTTTTGAAAAATCCTCGAAATTATGGAAAACGAAAACACCCAGGTGGGCCATTTTCTGTATCTTTGAAAGATAAAAGAGGAATTGTAAGTAGAGCTTGCTCTAAAAAGCAAACATCGACGGAAATAAAGCGTGAACTGGACTTGAACTACAGTGCTTGAACCGTTCGCCGTGTTTTACAAAATGCTTAACAGGTTCGATAAGGAAAACTGAAGTCACGACCCCCTCTTACAAACACCCAAATGAGACTGAGGATGGAGTTTGCTAAAAAGTACATTTTTATGGGTGACAAATGGAATGACGTTGCCTTTTCTGATGAAAAGAAGTTTAACCTAGACGGACCTGATGGTTTTAAGTATTTTTGGTATGATCTTCGCAAAGAAAAAGAAATCTTTTCAAAGTGTTCATATGGCGGCGGCTCGGTAATGGTCTGGGCAGGTTACGCAGCCCCTGGAACTACATAAATAGTATTTCTTCAAGGGAAAATGAACTCAAATAGTTATGTTGATATGCTGGGTGACAAGCTCTTGCCACAAACACCGTTGATAACCAGTGGTGACTATTTATTCCTGTAGGACAATGCATCAATACATGTATCCGCAGCTTCAAAGTCATGGTTTAACGCTAATTCTGTAAAACTATTGACTGATTGGCCACCTAAAAGTCCCGATCTGAACCCAATCGAGAATTTGTGGGGTATTTTGGCTTATGAAGTTTACAAAAATGGCACTCAATACTATAACAAACGAGAACTGATATCATCAATTGAAAAGGCATTGAAAAATATCCCTGCGAGCACCCTAAAGAAACTAACGAGCTCTATGACGTCAAGATTAATTAAAGTAATTGGAAATAAGGGTGAACTTATTAATTATTAATTGTTTGGACTTGAAAATTTTAAATGTCCTTATAATTTTGTCCAGTTTCCTAACAATGCATTTTTTGTTTATTATTTTTATAAACTCAAATTTTCTAGTTTTAGTTTTTTTATTGCTCTTAAATGATTTATAGCATAAAGAAGTATTTTATGTCTAAATACATTTTCATTCAATTCAGAAATAAAAAATTTCTGCTCAATTTTCAATTGTCCTTATAATTTTGACCACCACTGTATGGTTAATTGTTTAGTTGGTGGATATTGTGATTCTTTTTTATCTGGTTTTAGTAGTGGATGAAATGTGTTAGTTAAGAGTATATTAAAATTTAAAGACGAGAAACGCGGGAGTGGGGGGATGAAAATTTGATTTGTTGCCCATTGTGAATATTTTTGTGTGTGCTTTGATGAGGTGATATGAGTGTTGTTCAATTGTTGGATATTACTCATTTACGAATAACAGTTATTGTGATATCTTAATTCAGCAGAGTAACCAAAAAGCTATAGGGTATAAAAAATCAGAGATGTTGGAGAAGGATACTGGTTGAAATTCCGGCGTAGAAAAATCAAAAATTATAAACGAGGGCTTGGGGGGATTTTGTTTTGATTTTTTTGCTCTATGGGTAAAATACTTGTTTTCTGATATTATTCATGTGATATGAGTGCGTTAAATTGTTGTTTGACGGACCTAGTGATATTTGAATTCGTTCTAGTAACCAATTAATATAAGGGATAGAAATTGAGCATGAAGAAAAAGGCGAGTGATTTAAATATTTTGTGTTGATTTTATGCCTAAGAGAAAATAATTTTTTATGGTTGGGGCTGATAAAAATGTGGATAATTTTTTTTGATAGATATTGTAATATTTGAATTTATTAAAAACGTTTTGATAAAGGAAAAAACGACGAAAATTTGTTTGGAAATATGGTTGTTAATTTCTTAAGGGTGAAGTGTTTTTGTTTTCACTTTTTTTTATTGATTGAGTCAAGAATTTTGTATTACTTGTAAGTTGACAGTTGTAATGACATTTCAATTTGCGGAAATTATATGTTAGTAGACAGAGGGACATATACATATATGTTAGTAGGATTTTATAAGGGATAAGATAAATGATTGGAAATTTGGTTGTTAGTTATTTGCTTAGAGTATTTTTTCTTTGGTATTATTGTTTTAGAGTTAGAGTGGTGTGATTAATTGATGCTTGACAGATAGTATGACATGACATTAAAGTTCAGTTGAGCTGCATATAAAATAGGTTTAATATGGGGAAATCACAAATAAAAGCAAGAGATAGTGATAAATTAAAAAGAACTTTGACGATTTTTGTATGTTGCTTGGTGTTTGACAGATAATAATAGTTTAAGGATGCTTAATCAATTTCGTCAAAAAGTAGACCAAACCTGTTAGGAAAAGCCCGAATATAAATACAGAATGCCGGTTAAGTTAGAGGGGATTGTTGGAAATAATGATTAAAGTAAAAAGTTATTCTATTTTGAATTCGAATTATTTTGGTTATAATGCTCTATTTTGTAGAGGAGGGGATATTTTTATATTGCATGACTGATTCTCTAAATTGGCTAGAAAGTTCAATTATAAAGTGGAAGGAATGTTTGTGGGGGAGTTGCATTATTTTTTTTGCTGAAAAAATTGGACAAGGAGTTGTTGTTCAGGTGTAATTTAACTTTTAACAAAAAAACCTAACGCCAACTTAGCTTTTAAATCTATTTTTTTTATGTTACTGAAACATTTAAGGATTTTTAAATTAAAAATAAATAGCATATTATGCATTTTTGCATTGGAAAATATGAGATAAAAAAGTATGGAGGAAAACATCTAAATCAGAAATTAAAAACGAGGGGCTGCTAAAATACGGTACACTGTAAAAAAAAAAGGTCCAGTTAGATAAAATACCCGGTTTAATTAAGTGAATTTTTTGGAAAATGCCAAAATCTTTACAGAATGAACCATAAAAATATCATTTAAATGCAGGTTAAATTTTTGTGAAATCTCCTTTAGGGTAAATTTGCTATAGCTTTACCATTTAATAACACAGATCATCCCTATGAAGGTTTTGCAATACGATGTACAGAAGTTTTACTTAGTGTAGCTCCACTAAATAAAGGTTGCTTGTGAATAAGGATGTATTATATTGAATTGATCAAACGGGTGTTTGCTAAATATATTTTTATTGAGTAAACCTGTAAATTCCAGGAACTTATCATGAGGAGAAAAAAATAAAGGCCAAGAAAGTATCATGTATAGATGCATAAACTTAATGTATTATTGTTAAATGTAGTTATAAACGTTTTTTATTTCGTTTTATGTTACCGCTAATGGAAATTCATAAATATTTAATATTTTTATTACCATCTAAAATTAAAATATTTAAATATTAACTGTGCCAGTTTCTTTTAACCAATACCCAAACTACTTTACGCGCAGTTTTGAAAAATATTTCAACCGTTAAACAAAAAATATATAAATAATTTTGGAGGAAGTTTGACTCAAGAAAATAACAGAAGTACTTAGAAATTATTTTACTCGAACTAAATTCGCTAGTTGGTGAAAATAATGAATTCCGCATAAAAAAATAACATATTTTACACATTGCATAAAAAATAGTATCAAAGAATTTTCTATGAATAACTGTAAATAATAATGCAATGATATAAAAATAATTATTTGCAATTTAAAATACCTCATAAACTTTCCTCATTATCTCAGTTTATTATGCGGGTCAAATTGATGGGAAAGTTGCTATTGAGCCATTGTTATTGCTTCTTATTTTCGAAATTCGTTTTAGATTTAAATGTTCGATTTTAATGTTTGATAGTTATTTTCGTCTCCAAGCAATTATTTAAGCTCGAATTTTTTGTTAAATTTCGCATTGTAAACTTTTTCTCGTTATACCTCTATTTATTTTTTAATGAATGAAATATTGTCTTTAAAGAGATTTTATAAAAATATATCTGTATTTCAAAAAATGTGTAGTTTTACAACTAATACCTTTAACTAATTTAGAAAAATCCTTTTATTGTTTCTGACTCATATAAGTCAATGTACAAAAATGTAGGGGCTGTGAGGCGCCCTGTGGTCAGAGTAGCGATCTACGGATCGGAAGGTCCCGCGATCGAAACCTGGTCGCTGAAAACTCACCGAGTATATGCGGAGTACGTGCTCGTTAAATCTGTTGGGTCCGAAAGTCCTGTGGGCGGTCATTGCGCAGTTTCCCACGGGTACAGGTTCCTGGAGACTATTTCCCTGACCCTACCCTTCAGGGACATGTCTAAATTGTGGAGGTGGCGCGTGATAGATGGCAGCATCTGTCACGTACATGTGTGCATGTGAGTGTGAGTGTGTGTGTGTTGTGACTGTCTTACTTGACGAAGGTTTATAAGCTGCTCTCTGAGCAAGCACACAAGCCTGAAAATATATGTATATCAACCAACCAACAAAAATGTAATGTTAAATTAGCATATAATTTGAAATATATAAAAAACAGAAACAATATTTGAAAAAATCCTTAACATAACTGTATTCATTATATACTCAGTGCGTACCAAAATAGTCCCAAAAAATCAGTGCGTATTGCAGCTATTTAAGTTACTGTGTTTTCATGAAAGTTCTAAGAATACGAAAAATTGTTATCTTCATTCTTGGGTTATTACATGCTTGATGGTATGGTATGGTACATATATATTCCAGCCTGTGTGCTTGTTCAGAGAACTTCTTATAAGCTTTCGTCAAGTGGGACAGACACAGAAAGAATATTAACAGTCACAAAGAAAGGAATAACACATAGACAAATAACAACATTTATTGACGGTCACAAACATCCATGCCTGACCGGGACTCGAACCCGATCCCAGCAGCTCCAAAGTCTAGCGTCCTAACGATTGCGCCACCGGGGCGGCTGCATGCTTGAGTGCAGATTTTGTCCGCAATGAATGAAGCATTATATAGCAGTAGGTTTTCTAATAAAAAAAAACCCGTTGAAATACAATAATATTAGTGTTCATATTTTAAAATCAGCAAACCTATTCAGCTCGGTCAGGTTTCCAATCTCATGCAGAAACCCCAGTGTTTAGGTACAGCTGGGGAAAAAAAAAAACGAATCACCCCTCGTTTCTCGGCTGGTATTGATCAAGGAGTTTTGTGTAAGGTGTCAATTTTCAGGAAATAGCGTGAGGAATTGGTAACTGGTAACAAAAATTGTAATAGGGGTCGTCTACATATTAAAATGAGTACCAACTTTGAAAATTCCAATGGCAACACCCAATTTTTTTTACATAAAAATGTTCAGCACCCTCAAAATACCCCATGTATAAAAAAGAATTGTTTATTTTGCATTATTTGCTGAGATATTAAAGCCTTAATTTTGAACTCGGTTAGGGGCAAATCTCCTAAGTGAAAAAAGGTAATATTTTGGTTCTGTCTTTTCAAAACGACAAGCTAAAAAAGGGTTAGCATAATATCGCCAACGGATGCTAGAATTTAACTTTCTTCAATAATATTGGGATTTTTCGAATGTTTTTTTTTTTTTAAATTTTGGATTTTAAAATTCAGAAATAAAATAAAGGCTAGAAGATGAAAAGTTTTAATTTTAAATTAAGTGGCATATACGGTTATTTATAACGAACAGATTTTCAAATGCTATTAGTTACAATCAGATTGAAAAACATGATTTTTACACTTATACTTTAAACTTTTTATGCAAATATTTGTTTCATTCGCAAACATTGTTGCAGAAATTTTGTTTAAAATTCGTCGCACTCTATCGGTAATATCGGCCCAGTGGCTTGCTGGTAGTGCTTATTTCGCATTGTCACGCCGCAGGTCCGGGGATCGAATATCGGATTGGGCGAGGTTGACCCATCCTTTCATCCCTTAAGTGGGTCGATAAATTGGGGACCAAGCATGCTTGGGGAACTAAATGCTGGGGGTTCCGCGTGAGGCTTTCCACATTACCGGGACATATGCCTTGCACCCCAGAGCCCTTGTATCCCGGAAGCTGAAATGGGCACTGCAGGCCTTGGCCCACTAATGGGTTGTTGCGCCGAGGAGTTCCAGTTTTTATCGGTAAACCACGTATTGCAAATTGAGGGTTACGACCTTAACACGATATTTAAGGAAAGCAAAATAAAAATATTCAGAATGATTTGGTAAAGATTTTCATCCAACGCAGTTGGCACTAATCATTTAAAAGAATTAATGTGGTAACAATCAAATGTATTTAAAACCGAATTCTAGTAATATTCTAGGGTATTTAATTTTTAATATTAAACGCACTTTTGAAATTGTATTGGAAATAACATACATTTAAAAATATAGTAACCGATATCAATTAATGTTAATTATACAAAAAAAAAATACATTGTATGCACTTGAAATAAGAAAAGATTTTTAGACATTTGACAGAAATCGATAATTTGAATAAACATTTACCAACAAACGCTCTTTAATCACCAAACGATAATGCAATTTAGGATCAAATTTGCCGAGTAATTTTTTACACGGTCCCTTAAATTCGTCTTTTTCAGTTTTTTTACAATAACTCGGCAAATAATTGTTATTGAATTAAAAAATTTGGGATTTTGGTTCTACTGGATCTACTTTATCGATTCACGCGAAAAAAATTTGGGGTTGCTATTCATGTTTTATTTTTTCTTATTTAAATTTAAATAAAAAATTATTAAAAATAAAAAATTGATGAAAAAACACGTGTGATTTGTTTTTGGAAAATTAAGAAGTATATAATGAAAAAAAAAAATCTTTGTTCTATTCATTTTATTTGTAGAGGTATGAATAAAAGTTTGTGAAACTTTTTTAACATTATGGGCGTTCAACTTTGAATACTTATATCTCAGCAAATAATTCAGTATAAATAATTCTTTTTTATATATGGGGTATTTTGAAGGTGCTGAACATTTCTATGTAAAAAAAATTGGGTGTTGCCATTGGAATTTTCAAAGTTGGTACTCATTTTAATATGTAGACGACCCCTATTACAATTTTTGTTGCCAGTTCACAATTCCTCACGCTATTTCCTGAAAATTGACACCTTACACAAAATTCCTCGATCAATACCAGCCGAGAAACGAGGGGTGATTCGTTTTTTTTTTTCCCCAGCTGTACCATGCAGGCTTGGTCCTCCTTTTAATGGCCTGCTTAAGGTATTAAAGGCTTAGTGAAAATTGTTCAACCCAGTATTTGAGCCCCGGGAATGCAACAAGTCACAGCGTATTGCTGTTATGAAGTTACTAGGCCTTCATCAAAGTTCTAACGAAAAATTGTTATTTTAAACCCTTGATGCTGGAGTAATTATATGCTCGAGTGCAGACTTTGTCTGTTATGAATAAAGGATTTTATACCAGTAGGTAATATAACGAAAAAAAAAATTTTTAATATAATAAGATTAGCGTTCATTTTTAAGATCAATAACCCTAGGAAAAAACGTTATTTGTGAACAAAAAGAAATATTTTTTTAATTATTCCCTAGTTTAAGATTAAGAGAGTTAAGATTAAATGTTTGCGGTGAAATAAACTTAATAGGATTTAATTTAATATTTTTTAAGATTTTTTTAAATTTTTAATTATGTATCATAGATATTTAAATGATTCAAACTAGTTTTGCATATCAAATTGAAGTCCGTAAAATTGTCGTTCAATAAGCACATGCGTTTATTCATAGAAGTTTTTGTATATATTTTTTTTTAATTGAAACTCAAAAACTTCGCGATGCATCTTCTATGTAAGAGTAAAAAAAAATACTTATACGGATTACCTATGCAGAGTACAAAAAATACTTATTTGAAATATAATTTAATTGACTTTAATTTGGTAAACAACCTGTAAGTGTTTCATTGTATTATATTTCATCTGTTTAAAAATGGCATCAAATTAAAATTCCTGAAATGTAATGTTTAAACTACATTTCAAATCTTTAAATTGATACATTATATAACTCTCTAAATTTTGTAAAACGATTTTAGGAATTTAAAAATAAATAGGCATACGGTACTTTTAAATGTTATTTCATTGTTTGTCACTGAATCCCTTCATGATCTCACTTAAATTTTTACAGGAAATATATACTTAAATATATTCTAAATACTTTTTAATTAATTGAAAAGTACTATCTTTGAAATATTTCAATGTTTTTCGCAATTTTTTTGGAAAAAAAACTATATTTACAGACAAAAAAATGTATTAAAATAAGAGATTAAAGTTACCCTAGCCATCTTTCTAAATACTTAAACTTTTCTGTTCAGTTCATAGAAATGATAAGTTTCTGTTTTTTAAATATCCTAAAGTCAATCTCCTAAGGTCAAATATCGTCAAAATCAAATCACATGGTTAATAGACGACTCCTTAGGTAACAAGAAAGTGGGCGGAAAATAGGCTATTTTAGGCATTTTAGAACGTTTTGTTGTTATATCAATTTCAACTGATGAGTTCCAGTTTTTAAATCTCCTGAAGTCTATCTTCTAAGGTCAAAATCACATCATATGATTTATGCATGGCCAATTAGGTAACAAGAAAGTGCATGGAAAATATTCTATTTTAGGCATTTTAGAACGTTTTGTTGTTAGATCAATGTTAATTGAAGTTGGATTTTAAGTAGATAATTAGGGTTCCCAATAGATATGTGGCAAAACACAGGCTACTGAGCATTAAAGATAAAATCCGTTAATGTATCGATTTCGAAACCTGCCACGGTCCAGACTGAGTGTTTTGAAAATTAAGACAATGGCTGAGAGATCTTAAATTTATCAGTAAACAAGTTAAGCTGATTAATGTAGAGAAATTTCGAACTTATATAAATCATAGTCTAATAGAAAGTTAACCTTAATTGCAAAATTCCATCTTTGAATTTTCGACTACATTAAGAGCTTAAATTAATGGCAAACAATAATCGAAATCTCTTAAGTAAAGGTATTAATCTGTTTTGACAAAGATTGAGCCATACCTAACATCAAAGCAATCTTTAAATAGGACATGTATACAGCCAATTGCTCAATCGTGAAAGCTTGGGAAAAAAATAAGAAAAGAGGAAGATACCGTATTCGTCCACTCATATTCTGAATGAGTTTATTTAGTTAACAGCCCATTATAGTCCTATGATTAGTGAATGATGATTTAGATGTTCGCTTTGGTATTACCGAAAGGAAAATCTACATTAAATATTAAAGAGCTGATAAATTATTTCAAATCCGACGTCATATAACCAGTTTTATCACATAAACTGTTTTCTTCATTATAGAGTATTTTAGTATTTTGATTCGTTGTATAGGAGATTCAAAGTTAAAAACACCTTTCAGCTGTTCAAAATTGAATAATTCTTTTAATTCCGAAACCTTATGAAAATGAAGTTAAAAATATAATTAAATTGCATTGTTCTAAACTTGAACAAATAATCGAAAACTATAAAAAAAATTATGAATTATTTTATAATACAACTGACTCGTCATATCAATTTATTCCATATTGAATTAATCATGCATCTTTCTGTGTTTAGAAACAGTACGCATCCTTTTAATTTGTCCTCTGAAGTACATTACATTAACGGAGACATTTTAGTGAAAATTAAACTTAAACTATGCTATCATAGCACCAAACTATCGTAGGAGGGGGCTGTGAGGCGCCATGTGGTCAGTGTAGCGATCTACGGATCGGAAGGTCCCGCGATCGAAACCTGGTCGCTGAAAACTCACCAAGTATATGCGGAGTACGTTAAATCTGTTGGGTCCAAAAGTCCTGTGGGCGGTCATTGCGCAGTTTCCTACGGGTACAGGTTCCTGGAGACCATTTCCCTCCCCTTCAGGGGCATGTCTAAATTGTGGAGGTGGCACGTGATAGATGGCAGCATCTGTCACGTATATGTGTGCATGTGAGTGTAAGTGTGTGTTGTGACTGGACGAAGGTTTATAAGCGGCTCTCTGAGCAAGCACACAAGCCTGAAAATATATGTATATCAACCAAACTATCGTAGTTGTTATGATAAAGGACTATTAAGTAATGAATAAACTTTGTGCAAACAAAATAGCAGCATAAACTAATCAACAATTGAAGAGTGTAGGTGTAACTAAAATATAGGGATCGGTCCCTTCAACGGCAATTAAAAGGTGCAGGTATAACTAAGATATCGGGCACGGTCCCTTCATGGACGATTTCGCCCAATTGAATTAACTATCGTCAAAGGTCGCCAATGAACGGGCCGGCCCCTAAATCTTAGTTATGCTTTGGAGAATGTTAGTCTTGAAACTTCACATTTTAAACAACTCATTCACGAAGATTGCCAAAACAATTATGCCACGCGAAAATGAGCTTTCAGCTTAAGTTTGTCGACATAACAAATTATAAGACAAATGAAGACCATAATCCTGAACAATAAATGTGTTACATAAAAAACCAAAATAAGTTTAGAGTAAAAATTTTTATTCGGAAATTAAGGTGTAAATCCTCATCACAAAGTCGTCATTAATGGGTAAATCACTAACACCGCAACACCGAGAGTATTTCTGCAGACATACAGCCTAAGCAGTCCAATAGTTCCCTTAAATTATACAGAAATTAAATTCAACATTCAATAATTAAAGTTATTTATCACTAAACTATATGAAATTACGTTTCTATAATGGTTTAACGACTTCCGCAATACAAACTGAATTCTTGAAAGCGTTAATATGAAGATCTCCATTTCACTTGGAATAATTAGGTGAAAGTTTTAATATCTTGAAATGAAGATGGAGTTATTTTTGCACACTTTTCATGTAGTCCTCGTTTGCATCTCTAGTCGATAAGCGGGGGAATAAGTATTTCAGTCGATAAGTCTTTAATGGATTTTGGTTGGGTCATAATATGTTTATGGCCAAGTATATATCGATGTCTTTCTTTGATAAAGTATTAACTGAAGATGGAGTGAGCCTAAGTAAACAGGTTTAAAATTAGATATAATTGCTGTTAGTCTTTACAGATATGTAATTTTTTTTAATTTTGTATGTATAATAAAGGTTTACTTAAATATGTTTATTTGAAAGAATATATAAAAATAAAGACAAAGTTCTTAAAGAATTAAAATAGCCTACTTTCCTGTTTTTTTAAATGCTTACTGAAATTCTAATCGGGAAACAACTGGGTTCCTAGCAGCAAAAAAGCTAAACACAGCATCCATACATAATTTCAACTTCGAAAAGCCAAAACCAACTATTTTCCTTAATATTCTTTCACAAATTAATTAAATAGTATTTATCGTCTGCTCGATTTATTTGTAGTTCGAAGAACAATTAAATATTTATTAATAACAAAAATGAATTAAAAAAAAAGAAATTATCCTAAAAACCTAAGCAAAAATTAAAAGGTTTTATTTTAATAATAATCTAACTCCCCTCCTCTCCCCAAGTACCTAATTTTAATAATACAACGAATACACTATTTGCGGCAAATGGTTCTCCTCATGTATAATGCTCAAACTTGAAGATATTTCCTGAATAGTGAATGAATCCTCGTAAAAAATCTCAAGATGCTGTTCTAAAAATGACCAAGAGTGGAGTTGGACCACCATTATAAAGACTCTTCCGTGACATTTATGTTTTGGTGAACTATAACAAAGATATCATATAAGTGCTGCTTCCGAAACCGCGAAGATGCCTATACAAATTGCATCGACGGACTGTGCATGAAAACCGCCATTTGTTTCGGATGACAAAAGCCAGTTATGAGTCATCTTGTTCAGATGGCAAAGCAAATGACTTAACTTTAGAAATTGGTAGAGATTTTATGCATGCATGTAAATGGTTATTTATTCCGGATGATGTTAGAAATTACTTTCAAAACATATTTTGTCTTTGGACAAAGGATGACAAGAGGTTATTTCTTGGGGCTCTTTATGGTGGTTTTCCTGTTTTCGGAGAAGTTTGACCTTTGCGATGATATTTATGTACTGCTCTCGCAAATTTTGATGAAAAGTTTTATGGATAAACTAATTATTTGTGGGTTTTTATTGGGAAAAAGTACTTAACACATAGAAAATAATGATTATTAGTTAATGATATACCATAGAGTACTACAACGAAAGTAATAAATTGTTTAAACAAATTCAAAATGTCTTTAAAATTTCTTCAGTTTCTTCAGTTCTATGTATAATGTTCGTCATACTAAAAAAAACTATAAACGTTGCATGCCTACTTGTTTTTTAAAATAGTTTTCAGCATTTATTTTTAATTAACGCTTTCGTGTAAACTACATTGTGTTGCTTTCAGTACAATTTTCTCAAAATTTAATAACTATTTAACGATATTTTGTATTTCTAATTGAACCATATATGTTCTTAGATAGTAGTACGCCTCATGTATAAAGAATTTAAATAAAAAACTATATTTGAATATTTTGCGTTTTCGTATCAGTTGTAGGCTTATGAATTCGGGCTCATACATACACGTTTCTGTTTGTATGGTAATCGAAAAATTATATTTGGTTAAAAAAAAAGTAGACGAATACAGTAGACTTTTATTTTCTTTCCGGCTTTTTATTTTCTTTTAATTTTTTAAACATATTTTTTCCATTTTTATTGTAAAAAGGGATACCGAAAGCAAATGTAGTTCAAGTAAAAACACTTTTTATAAAAAAAAAACAAATCTATTTCCTCAAAAGTATTTTAAAATAAGGAATGATGCATTCAACGTTTATGTTTTGTAGTATGACGCATATACTTAGTGTATAGTGTTATACTTAGTGTGAGTAAATAAAAGGCTAATGTCCTTTTTGCAAGTTATAATGGCGAATGATGCATTTCCAATTCTACAAGGATGGCTATAAGTTGTATTTAAAAAAGTTAAGCACCTTAGTGCATTCATATAAATGGTTACTTATTACGCAAATAAATTCTGATCAATGTTATTTTGTCTATAGACGAAAAAAGAAAAGGCCATTACTAAAATATTTACTTTAAAGTGCTTTTTCTGCTAATAAAAATCCGAATGTTTCAAGATATTGTAAAATAGATACAACAAAAAATAGCATTGAAATTCGAATTTTTCCCCTATCCTTATAAAAAAAAATATTGAAAATGTAGGAGTGCTTACAAAAATATTTATAAGTAAACTAGTGAAAAAGAGAAAATTCAGAATATTTATTTGGTGTTTATTCAAGAAGTATTGCGATATTTACGTTAGTTATGAACAAACTTTTCACAAAAATTCACTAAATTTACACTTTTCACATAAGTTTGGAAAAACAAATTTGTTGCAATGGCTAGTATGTATACAACTATAATAATGTACTGCATTCTGATGAATATGAATACGCCTAATTTCAAGATTATTATTTTTTTTAATTAAAATTTCATAAAGTTTGTAAGTTTCTTATTTGAATATAGGCAATATAAATAAAATTTTTAATTCAATCATTATTAAAATCCAATTGAAATAATAATATCAACAAACAGTTTATTCAAACTAAATCAATAACGAGAATGAATACAATTTTTTTTTATTTAAAGACAATAAAAAGTTATGAATTTGACTAACATTAGTCATATTTTTTATGAATATATGATAAAAATGTCTAGGTTTAAAGAACATTAAGACGAATCCCTACCCCAATCAATAAAGAGAGCTGCATCATCCTCAGAAATAAAATCTCATTTTTAAAGACCCTTAAATCGTCAAAAAGAATATTCGTCTCATCCTTTCCTCACGAGGTCACGTAACTTTTGACAGTTCGCACACTCTCAAATTTCTAACGAAATTATTTCCTCAATTTTTGTCGCCAGTAGTCAAGTTCAATTTTCACTTAAGTTCAGAAAGCAAATAAAAAATAACGATTTTTAAGTAAGGAATCAAATAAAAAAAATACAATACTTGCGATTTTTTTTAAGATATTCAATTTATTTCAGACACAAAAGTGTACTTAAATATACATATAAATGTAATGAATTAAAGTCCCAACAGCCCAAGTGGTCAGAGAACCCATCTTGCATCGGGGAGTTTCCAGGTTCGAAACCCATCCACTTTCGCAACCGAATTTGAGCTGAAAAAGAAATCGAATTAATTGCAGCGGGACACTGCGATAAATGTGTCAGTCGAGTGTGAGGTGTAAATATGGCGTTATTTCACGAAATCCATCAAAATTAAAACAACGAAAAAAAATCAACTTTTTAGGACGAAGTTCATTTCGTCATATAGCTGAAGAAACAAATTTCGTTAATGTAACAAAATGATTAAGTATAGAACTTTTCATGACACCATTTTGTACAAAATAGCGGCAATTTTTTCCTATATGTATTAAGTATCCATCTCTGAGATGGTGCGGGGAAGTTGTAGCTAACAGAAAAAAAATTACTGTCACCGCTTTAATTACAGTGTAATGTACTGTAGGCGCAATTCGAACATGCAACCTTTCAGTTAAAAGTTGATTGTCATTGGTGAGGTCCGTCTGTCAGTCCATGTTTTTTCTGTCTGTCCGTCAACCAATTCCACAGAACGAACCTCATGTCTCACAAAAAAGTGGGATACTTCATAATTAAGCAAGGCCCAAAATCAGACATGGCTAAATCCCCAAATTCCTTAATTTTTTTAATTAGAAGTATATTTGAAATTTAAATAACTAGCAAAACTAATCAACATTTAAATAACAAGAATTTTCTATTTTTAATCAAAAATTAACTGTTACCAATTCATTCAAGGCAAGATAAACTTTATTTAAAATGAAAATGAAACTTGAAGAAATACTTATTTATGTGATTCAGTTTGGAATGACAATACATTATAAAAAAGAGGATTTTTTTTATTTTAAGGTAGGCGAATACCCAAAATTCCCCCAATTTCTAAAATTTTTACAATTACCTTAATCTTTTCCAAATTTGGTTAGTGATTTCAAATATAATGAATAATACTATTTAGGCATTTTTCAAATTTCAATATAATTTATTTATTTTAAATGGGGTTTTTCTACTAAAAAACGAGGTTTACGCTAACAAGTCTACCACATTGAATTTTCATCCTATAAACATTAATTATTTATTAAATTCTTCGTTTTGAACTGATGCATGCAATGACCCTCTAGAGTTACATACAAATTACAAGAAAAGTTATTAAGAAAAATGTCATAAATTAACCACACAAAAAAAGGATTTTTTTCTATCAACTTGCACTTGGACATTTTTAAAAAAAAAACATATATTTACACCAGATGTTAGAGGTTCATGGCACAGACATATATTGAAAAAGCATCTAAAAAATTTTCAGGTAAATTATTGTAAAACTTTTTATACTAGAACTAGTTGGCGTAAACCCCTTTTTTTAGGTGAAAAACACCGTTTAAAATAAATCAATTATATTTAAATAAAAAAATTGCCTAAAATGCATTGTTCATTATCTTTGAACTCACTATGCCAAATTTGCAAATGATTAAAGTAATAGTAAAAATTTTAGAATTTTGGGTATTCGCCTTACCTTAAGTATATTGAGAAGGATGTTGTGGGAGTTCCAACTTTTTTATGTAAATAATCTGGCAATTTTTAATTTACTTTTAAGCGTTAATTTATGTATTACAAATTATATAAAGACACAAAATACAAGGAATAAATTATTTTCTAGGAAATTGTAAATACTTCTTAAATATGTAAGGAATAACGATTCGTGATAAGTTTCTCTTCATTAAGCATCAATTACAAAAATATTTATTCATTTAACTGCAAATTATTATAATTTAGCAAATGACAAAAAATATTAAGGGAATTCGGGAAAGAAAAGTTAATGACAGTGGGCAATTATGGTGACTAAAAGTTTTTTATTCAGAGAGCGATCCGAAATGTTCTTGTTTTTTCTTAAAAATTGGGTTATTTTTAATTTTCAAAATAATATAAAGGTAGATGTTATTATGAATCGTTTTGCTTCCCTTTTTAAGACACAAGAAATTTCATCATTATTATATGATCTTCAAAACTAGCAAACGATCAAGACTAATATTTAAATCTGTTAATGAAAATTTATGAAAATGTCTACTTTTTGGATTTACAAGTTTGGATTTAGCTAAAGACATGAGTGGCGATTTTCTGTGTAGGGTGGATAAATAAGGTGTAGAGGAGGCTCTACACTCTCAGAAATAACACTTTCATTTTTGACGATTCATGAATCCACAAACCTCATTTCGTTAATTTTGAGGATTGTTTCGTCAAACTATCACGTGACCTTTGCGTAAACGCGAATCCTCTTTTTTACGATCGTGATTTGACGATTCTGTCTCTTGATTTTGAGAAAACTGAATCTCATTGTTGTACTCACATGTTCAAAAACGACGAAATATTTCTTTAGATTAGACGACATTCAAATCCTCATAAAAATGACGATTCAAATTTCCTCACTTTGAGGAAACGAAAACTCGGAGCATTTGCCAGTAACGGAATAGTCAAAATTAAGGAAAATTTCGTCGTTTTTGAGCATTCATTTTTAAGAGTGTAAGCAACATGAAATAAGATGAACAAAAATGAAGCCAGACATCTGTGGACATGCATTCCATCTTTGTAAATTTATAACTAACTTTTAAAAAATATACCAGATACACCTCTGTATAAAACAACGCCACTGGGAATCTTAAAAATATTTCTACTTAAACGGTGATTATTTCATTCCTATAAGTTTCAATACCTCAAGGACCTTGAAGGGGAGAGATAAATTTTCCCCTGCGATGAATGACTTCTTTTGTCTTTAAATACATTTCCATTAAAACGAATAAACGTTGACGCAGTCCATTTTATGTTTAGTTTCAATTCATTCATATAATATTATTTAAGGAGCTGTTACTTAAGGAACTCCAAAAGTCACTGAGTGTTGGGAAATCAAAGAAAAACGTATTAGCTTAGCAAAAGTACTCCCTTAAAAGGTTATAGTTGAGTTAATGCTGGAATTATAAAAAAAATATTTGAATTAAAGTTTAAGAAGTTTATGGGCATCGGTAATGGGACAAAATATCGCGGCCGAAATATCGCGGGCCAAAATATCGCGGCCGAAATATCGCCGGCCGAAATATCGTGCGCCCAAAATATCGCGGGCCCAAAATATCGCGGGCCAAAATATCGCGGGCCAAAATATCGCGTGGACAAAATATCGCCGTAAAGTAAAAATGGAGTGGATTTAGTGGATTTTATAGTGTTTGGCAGTGAGAGGGAGTTCGATGGTAAAATGGTATTACTTATCTAGTACATTGTGATGAAGTTCGGTTTTACCTATTAGAGCCTGGATTTTTTTAAAAATGTATTTTAAGTCATGCATTTTTTTTTTGTTAGGACAATTTAGTCACGAGGTGGGTTTAATGGGTTAAGGTTTTATATTTGAACTTGATTTTTAGTTCTATGGTTAAAATGGTATTACTTATCTAGTAAATTGTGCTGAAGTTCGGTTTTACCTATTAGAACCTTGCCGGCCCGCCGGCGTAGTAGTTAGTGTACTAGCCCTTGGAGCTGCTGGGCTCGGGTTCGATTCCCTGCAGGCCCGGACTGGCCCATCGGCCGAAGGGCCGGTGCGCCCTTTTCCACAAAAAAAAAAAAAAATCTGACTCAGTTTTTGAACTCCAGATTCGTCTTCTCGTAGGTTGTTCGCACTTTCATACGGTGCATAGGGGGCCATTTTGTAATGTCTTGGTACTACTAATAGCTAAGCCGATACTTAACAAGGCGCCTTCACTTCTATACTGGGCGCTGACTAGACGGTTAAATTAATGATTACAATTTCATATACAGCATGGAATTATTTATTTGTGTAATATACTTACATTATCCGATTAGGAGGTGGTTAGACGAAACAGAACCAAGGTAACTCCCGTGGCTTTACGCCTTAACACACCCGATACAATCAATTTTAACAATACATTTCAAATGGGACATTTTGACAAATATTAAAAACTGATTTAAATAAGGCGCCTTTCTTTTCATTGAAGCGCCATATGGCTTTTTGAACCAGTTGGCTTTTGAACCAGTTTTGAAGTTGTTGTAAACAAGAAAGATACAGCGCCTTATATGATATCGAGGCGCTCCAATATATGATTATATAAAGGATGTAAAAAGAACAGCGCTAACGATCAGTATTAGGGCGTCTACGACCGTACAATATCACAAAAAACGCTTTTTAGATTTTCTTGTTTAAAGTTTTGATACTTGGTGCAGAATAGTACATCTGACGTATCATCCGGAATTTTTTGTTTTTGAATGAGGGGTCTAAAAAAAAAACGTGCGTAAAAGAGTATTAGGGCGCCTTTAATTTTACATACCGCTTTTCGACAAACCAAGCGCCAGGAGCAATGGGGCGCCTACGATATCACATAACTGGATTTAAACTCTTTCTTGTTTTCAATTTTGATACTTGGTGAAAAGACGTACTTCATGTATTTTGTTCAAATACATATAATGTCGATTGATTTTTTTTTAAATGTGGGAACAACTAAAGAAATACGTGTCAAGGAGTATTACGCCAAAACCGAGCTTAAGTTTGCAGCAGAGAAATGTACCATACCAAAACCGACCTTAAGTTTGCAGCAGAGAAATGTACTACGCGGAGGTATTTGCGTAAACAACGCGGCTGGCGCCGAAGCTTCGCCTGCTCCGTTTGGTTGATAATTTGACCCTGATATTCGTGCGCCCTGTTACGTTAAAATCGAAGGAAAAAAAATTATTAAAATAACACTCTAACTGAAGCTAAACTAATAAAAATAATCATTTGTATACTGCAAACTTAAGGTCGGTTTTGGTACAGGCGGAGGAATCTGTGTAAACAACCCTGCTAGCGCCGAAATTTGGCCTGCTCCTATTGGCTGCTCCTTCGATCCTGATATTCGAACGCCCTGTTAAGTCAAAATCGAAGGAAAAAAATAATTAAAATAACACTCTAACTGTTGCTATACCAAAACCGACCTTAAGTTTGCAGCAGAGAAATGTACTACGCGGAGAAATTTGCGTAAACAACGCGGCTGGCGCCGAAGCTTCGCCTGCTCCGATTTGGTTGATAATTTGACCCTGATATTCGTGCGCCCTGTTACGTCAAAATCGAAGGAAAAAATAATTAAAATAACACTCCAACTGAAGTAAACTAATAAAAATAATAAATTTATGTCCTGAAAATAACAAATAAATTTGTTTATTGAATGTGAAATACCTTTTTGTATTCGATTCTCGCACTCGAAAATGAGAACTATGTACCCTTTTTCTCGTAGAACATTTGTATACTGCAAACTTGAGGTCGGTTTTGGTGTAGGGTGCCTTTAACTTCAGGGGCTGGGGAGCCTAGTCGGTTAAGCACTCGCTTAGCATGCGGAAGGTCCCAGGTTCGGGTCCGGGCATCGCCAAAATAGCTGCCGACCTATAAACGGCCCATGTAGCTAAAAATGTCCGACGAATAATACCCCGTGTAAAGGAGTGCACGTTAAATATCCTTCAAAGTCCTAACGCTGCGTACGATGTCGCCCTTAACGGTTGCGTTGGCTCGTCACCTGACTGTGGTTCTATAATACGACGTCCGTCGCCAATAGCTCTCGTGTAGCTCTAGTGCGACGATAATTCAAACCAAACCTAACCTTTTACTTCAAATTGGTGGGGTTTTTTTATAACGATATGAGAGACTATTTGATTTTGATTTGAACGTTTGACGAAATATTTATGCCGTAAATTGAATCACCAAAGAAGCCACCCGACCCGAAATACGCCTTTTTTTTGTTTAGCAACCGAAACTTTTTGTTTGGACGTTTGATACTCGGGAATCTTCAAAACATAACAAATCGAAGTCCAACTCTAACTAAACTTGAATAGTTCAGTCCTACTAGCAGCTGAATCACCTAATGATGGTGAGAAAGACTTGAAAATAGAAAACAATGCACATTTTTTCTACTCTTTCTACTTTCTTTGTGAAAATACCATAGGAAAATACGTTGAACACGTGTACTTAGGCCTGACTTGAAACTAATAAAGAGAACAGAAAGCGATCGCCAATCGAATCTATAAAAAATAACGGATCGTTATCTTTATTTTACCTAAAACTTTTTTTTTTACACTTGACGGCTATATTTCAAATAACGAATTTATTTGTGCTTTTCTTTTTGTTTGGCGTCTGAAAGGCGTTTTTACTGTTTTTCCTTCCCCCATCCCAGATTCCCAGACATAGTTTTCTTGGCTATTTTTTCGGTCTACATATGTTTTAGAATTATCTATGCACCTTTAAGGTTCACGCATTATTATAAATATATTGTTTTCTTTCTTAAAAATATTGGTTTTTTTTATAATTTTTTTTATGAAAAATGCTGATTTATTGGTAGTAAATTGTACCGCCCCAAAAAATTTGCCGCTGTAGGCTACATCCTACTTAGCCTATTTAAAAATCCTGACCTGAGGGCACCTTTAACTTCAAATGAGAGCTTTAGACTTTCTTGCACGCATTTCTTAATTTCATAAGTAGGTCCTTGTAAATGGCACTGATGTACTGTACGCTAAAGATGTCATGGTCTAAAGTCCTGACGCCGCTGTCGATGCCGCTCTGAGGTTTCGTTGAGTGAAAGATACGGCACTCACTTCGTCACTTGACTGCGTTTCTAAGAAGCCCCGACTGAGACAAATCCCGGATGGTTCAAAATCTCAACAAATTTATAGATTAATGCCGTTATGTTTAAGGGCAATTTAATTACTCATCCATTTAATTACTAGTCCATTGTTAACGTTAATTTTTTATGGTTTCATTTCATAACTAGGACTTATTTATTATGTGGCCATATGGCAGGTGGTCGCACCAAAAAACATAAATATTTTTCTTATAATAGGAATGTAGTAATTTAACGGTGTTTTTCGTGCTGAATTCAAGAATCACACAGCAATTTTTAAGAACAAACAGTTTTTATATTATGTAAAATAAGCATTCCAAATTCGAGAAAAATCGAGATATAAACATAATAAATATGTATTTCTAGTGGCGGGTTTTGACCCTGTCGGGGTTAGACAGGGTAGAGACAGAACCTGGCAACAGCACCATGGACCATCACGCGGAAAATATAGGGTGGCATGTGAGGCTCTTATGGCCGAGTGGTTTGGATCGTAGGCCATAACTTAGAGAATATTTATCAACGAGCCCATTTAATGACGGGGCCTAAGATCCCTTGTCTTTTGGAACCTCAAAATTCTTAAAATTCGGGGACAAGTGAGAAATGTTAGTGTTTTATTTTTCTTTGTTCTTATTATTTTTTCTTTTATTAGAAAACCACAGTTAAGTAACGATCCGACACCTGAGTAGGCACACAACGCAAGCGTTAATAGTGACATCGTACGCAACGTTACAACTGTGGAGAATATTTAACATGCACTCCCTCTACACGGGGCCGGGGTATTCGTCGGACATTTTTCGGCTGCCCGGGCCTACAAGTCAAATCTTATTTTGTTAACAATTAAAAGAAGAAAAACAAAGTTACAATTCCATAGGAAAAATCTACTTCGCATGGGGGTAAATTCTGATAGAATGACGCGTGGCCCCATTTTTTTTCTTTTTGATTTTTTATAAGTTGCTATATTGTGCACTCACAAATCAGTAAAGGTCACGATATTACGCAATGTTAAAGAAAGGAAATAACAAAAGCTATTCTCACCCTCCCTCAGATTTATTTTTAAACCAGTGGCAATTATGGCGAGGAATAAGATTTTGGTTACATTTTTTTTGTATTATTCTATTTTTTTTATTATGTTAGCTTAACTGATAGCCAGACAGGCGCTATTAGGTAGTTTTTTTCCAGTGGAGAAGACCAATGTCTCGACGACTATATTTCAAAACCAAAACCGACCTTAAGTTTGCAGTATACAAATGTTCTACGAGAAAAAGGGTAAATAGTTCTCAATTTTGAGTGCGAGAATCGAATACAAATAGGTATTTCACATTCAATAAACAAATTTATTTGTTATTTTAAGACATAAATTTATTATTTTATTAGTTAAGCTTCAGTTAGAGTGTTATTTTAATTATTTTTTCCTTCGATTTTGTCGTAACAGGGCGCACGAATATCTGGGTCGAAAGGAGCAGCCAATCAGAGTACGCGAAATTGCGGCGCCAGCCGGGTTGTTTACCCAGTTTCCTCCCCTCAGTACAGGATACTATGACAAGGGGAGGATTCGTCATTTGTGTTTTGGAAAAAAATGGATTTTTTGTGCTCCTAGACAGGAGGGCTGTTGACGAAATATTTTCCCATCAAGCAATGGCGATCTTGCCCCTCACCAAGAAAGTCATAACCTATGGGTAGGGAACATATATATTCCGGCTTATGTGCTTGATCAGAAACCCGCTTATTAAGCCTTCGTCAAGTAAGACAGACACAGAAAGAGTTTTTACGGTCATAGAGAAAGGAAGTACACCCAGGACGAAGGTGGGAATCGAACCCGCACCCGTTACAGCACGCAGACTGCTGGCCTGCGATGCTAACCACTCGGCCATCCGGGCCCCTGGACCAAACTAATAATCTTGCTTCCCTGGATAAATCCGGGTACTCGTAAAATCTGGACTCGCTATAAACGAGTTCGGCTGCAATTGATTAATCAACTTATTTTTTGTTCTGTAAGTGTTCACTAAAGTAAGCAAATTATTCAGTTGCTACATAATTTTATATGAATGCACTTAAAAAATTAATATATATTTTTAAAAAAATGATAATGTTTGTACTATTTTAACTTCCTCACATTCCCAAAATCACATTCGAAATAACCCTAAACTAATCCTCCTATTAAAAACGAGTCTCTTTTTAAAGAGCAGTACAGAAAGGTAACGCTTCAAACATCGCCTACATTTTCGTTAAATAATTACTAATTTTTAAAATTCAGACACTTTTTAAACTACAATTACCCCCAACTGAATTCTTTAAAAAAAATTTAATGGTATTAATAAAATTCAAGTTCAAATAAAAAACCTTAACCCATTGAACTTAACTCGTGATTACATTGTCATAATTAAAAAGGGATAAAAATACATGTCTCAAAATACATTTTAATAAAAATTCAGGATCCATTACGTAAAACAGAACTTCATCACAAATTATTGAATAAGTAAGTAGTGCAATATCATTTTACCATCCAACTCCTTCCCACTGTCAAACACCTAAAAATCCATTAAATACACTCCATATTTACTTTACGCGATATTTTGGCACGCGATATTTTGGCCACGCGATATTATGGGCACGCGATATTTTGGCCTGCGATATTTTGGCCCGCGATATTTTGGACGCACGATATTTTGGCCGGCGATATTTTGGCCGCGATATTTTGGCCCGCGATATTTCCGCCGCGATATTTTGTCCCCAAACCATGGGCATCATATACAGGAGGATCCAAAAGTCAGGACAGACTTAAAATTGAATAATTCGAAAACAAATAAGGAAAAAATTATGCGGTTTGCACTAAACGGACAGAAAAGAAGCCGGGTTTTGTGTGGTTACAAAAAAATAAGTATAAAAAATAACATGTGACTAAATAACCCATCACTATTAGCACTGAAAGATGCTAAATGTGTCTGCCATAACCCAAGAAATGCTATAAAATGCTGTAAACGGTATGACTCATCTTACAGCGGTACTTCTGAATGGGGGACATCATATTGAACATTTAATGTAAATCATTGTAACTAATCGTGTAATTTTTTTGTAAATTATATTTTGATAAAATAAAAAAGCGCCATCTGTAGGTCACCAAGAGAACCACGATTATTATTATTTTATTATTTTGTAGTCACATAAAACCCGGCATCTTTTCAGTCAGTTTGGTGCAAACCGCATCATTTTTTTCTTTATTTATTTTCAAATTATTCACTTTTAAATGGAATAAATTTTGGATCACCCTGTACATAATTAGATATTTTTCTCTCATGGTGTATTTTCTCTCATGGTGCACAGCAATAATAATAATTGTTTGTCTGCTCATAGGCGACTTTTGGCGAGCTTGAAATTTTAGCGTAGGATTTCTTAGCTATCAAGTTGTATATAATATGAAATCAAATTTTGATCAAATTTGGGCATTTCCGTTGCCTGATAACGTAACGTAAATCGCCAATTAGAGATCGGCCATAGCATCACAGTTGTTCAATAATTGATTTTATCTCCCATTTTTATTATTGATAATTATTCATGTGTTAAGATTTGATGTATTAATATTTGTTTCAGTTCATTTCATTCAATTACAATTTTAACATCTAATTTAAAAACCAAAATTACTTATAAGTGACTATTTTCCAGCCTTTAAGGCGCAATAAAGTTTTTAACATCTTGGCTGAAATAAGTTTTAGAATATTTATGTATGCTGTCAAAGAATTACAGACAAAATTTTCAAACTGCCTGTCAATTTTACAAAAAATATGGGTTTTTCGCTCAGCTTTATCTTCTGCTTCGCTTTCTTTTATATCTGCTTAGATAGGAGTAATTTCCCTTTCCAATATTTTTAAATCACAAACATCAAAGTTTGGTCGCAAATTATTTCTCCTAAAAACTCCAACCAAACTTTCAATGGGTAGTTAGAGGTCTCGAGTTGCTGAGCAGTAATGTTCGAAACTCCGGACGCGTAATTTTCTTTTCAGTCTTTGATCAATAGTCTTCGCAAAGTTTCTACCTATAAAAAGTGAGTTAAATCAACTTACTCCCCAATTACTCAAGCTATGCGATTCGAAAATTCCAGGCTTCAGGTACTCAATCAAGAGAGTGTCGAGAAGCTCAAATAGATGAAAAATATTTGATTTCAATCGAAATGGTTAAGGTTAATCAGTAAATTGTGAAATTATTGGACAGGTTTTTTTTCTTCGTATTTTTAATTTTATTTTCTCTGCTTAGTAGTTGTAAGTTAAAATTAAAATATTATTATTTTGAAGAAAAGGTATAAAATAGGAATTCAGAATTATATTAATGATGATGTTTTAGACATATAGTTTCTAATAAATATTTTTAAATCATTTGGTATAACATATATATACTTTGATTAATAGTTCTATACATATACTTTTCTTACACTGCTCAAAACAATTAGGGGAGCACATGTTTAAAACCCTTTCGCTCCCAATGATTCCATTGGGAGTCATCAGCTTATGATTTTTTTCTGACTAAGTTAAATTCGCCACTTATGTATGCACTTATTTGACTTCAATCGAAATGGTTAAGGTTAATCAGTAAATTGTGAAATTATTGGACAGGGTTTTTTTTTCGTATTTTTAATTTTATTTTCTCTGCTTAGTAGTTGTAAGTTAAAATTAAAATATTATTATTTTGAAGAAAAGGTATAAAATAGGAATTCAGAATTATATTAATGATGATGTTTTAGACACATAGTTTCTAATAAATATTTTTAAATCATTTGGTATAACATATATATACTTTGATTAATAGTTCTATACATATACTTTTCTTACACTGCTCAAAACAATTAGGGGAGCACATGTTTAAAACCCTTTCGCTCCCAATGATTCCATTGGGAGTCATCAGCTTATGATTTTTTTCTGACTAAGTTAAATTCGCCACTTATGTATCGTTAGATACATCGTTAGATGGAAGAATAACGTATTTTGAAGAATTTAATATATATTTTTTATATTAATGAAAATATGAAAAATATGGTAAAATAAATTTAACTTTAAAACAGTTTTAAAAAATAAATTGACCCTAAATTTTTCATGCTTGCATTTTTTTTAGATACTAACAAATATATTTCAACTATTTTTAACAAAAAAGTTTTTAAAAAATTATTGTTATAATTTATTAAAAAGTTATTATTCCATTTCCCCCCTTTAAATTTAAGTATTAAAAACTTGAGATTTTTTCTCCTGTTTTTTACTATTTCATTTCGAATGCATAGTGAACCTATTTAACAAATTTTAGATTTATAGGAAAAAAATTAAAAAGTTGGAAGTGAAGTTAAAGTTGGACTTAAAAAGTGCTCCCCTAATTGTTTTGAGCAGTGTATTTAAATAGGTGAGTATAATTTTTATAACGGTTTTGCTTACCAATATATAAGGAAATCTAGGATTTATTAAAAATGATGTTATTTTTCCCCCAAACACTTATGCCACTGGGCAGTTTTTTAACTTGAAAATTTCAAATTATTTTGAGTCGATCCCCAAAATAAACTAGTACGTTGTAACACTATTTATGAACTTTAGTTGCAAAATCACCAAACGCAACATTCAATTGGATGATTTCACTCGCCAAAATTGCATATTCAACTTTATTTCGATAATTCAATGATAATTCTTTATCGTTTCCTAAATTGATTTGCAGACCTCGAAGAATTAAAATTCAGTGAATTTTTTCTCAAATAAATTGATGCGAAACTTTCTCTAATAGTATTATTTATATTTTTTCTAATAAGTATGGGAATAATTTAAATGAGGAACATGGCAAGTAAAAAAGAAAGCATTGCCTAATTTGCCTATTGCCTATTTAATTCAATATGACGCATCTCACTTGTCGGTGCGACTTGTATTTCATTCAGTGAAAGTGGGTGACGAACAAACAGATGGACTGAAGATTAAAATACCTTTTACTTTTACGTTATAAATGTAGTATAGAAAGTAGATATATAACGATAGTTCAACATCAGGAGTGGGGATTTAGCATAAGGAGGTTAAGGAAAGTGAGTGGTTAGGCTTTTAGGATCCTTCTTTTGATTTTCAAGGGGAAACAGTTTTAGGGTATTGTTTTTAAATTGAAAAAGTTAAGGTATTGTTTTAAATATAATTAAAGATCATCTCCTTCTCTTAAAGAATAAGCCTATGGGTCGTAAAACGTGCCTCTTGAAGTGCATCCCTTTTAATCCCTCGCCAAACCCCGAAGTCGCATCCATTGTTAAACGTGAAGAGAGCCCCCCGTCCCTTCTGTTGTAATGTGGCGTCATTGGGAGTGTTCTTTTGAAAGAGCAGTGATTATTTGTTTTGGTTTTTCTTCGACAAATTTAGTTTAGATTATTGGAGTATGCACTTCGCAAAAAAAACAGTATTTTTATTTTGAAGCAAGAGTTTTATTTATTTAACTTAAATAAGGAGTGTGGCATAATCTGTGTGCTCAAAGGGTATATTTTGAAAGAAATTACTAAAACATTTATGCCTTCTCTATAAAAATTCAGATATAATTTTATTTTCAAACGATTTTTACATTATTGTATGGTTTAGTTTTACTTATTTTATCATCATTTTTCACGTGAGAGAACATTTGGGGGTAAGACTTACTTATTATTTTATTATGAACAAATAATTCATTGTATTTCTTTCTGATTTAATGTGGGGATAGTTTTTTGACGAGATGATACTTATATTTTGGTAAGATAACTTCAACATATCATGAACTTGTAAGTCGTCATGTTAGAAAGTTCTGATGGGTCGCATAACTTATTTGACTTTTAGTTAAACATCCTGCACATATTGTTAAGATTTTGGTTAAATAACAGGATTTTTATGTCCTCTGTAGCGAAAAGGGCATTGCGAGGAAATTTTAACTCTTCCAAAACAGTATGTTATTTAGCGTATTTAAAGACAAAGTTTTCTATTTACAGCAACAGTGTAATGCTTTATTTAATCCACTTTAAGTAATAACAATACAACCCCGCCCGCCGGCGCAGTGGTTAGTGTTCTAGCCTTTGGAGGAGCTGGGCTCTGGTTCGAATCCCGGTACAGGCATGGATGTTTGTGCTTTTCAATAAATGTTGTTATTTGTCTATGTGTTTGTGTCGTCCTTCTTTGTGTGTCTCTTGTAACTGTTTCTTCTGGCGAGCTGGGTAATGGGCTATAAAGCCTACACTCTCCCTTCTAGAGGGCGCAATCACTGTCATTTGTCATTTGTCAATAAGCTAACAACCTTAATGGAGCCTAAATTGAGCCTTAACCTGAACCTGAATGGAGTATTTTGCAAGGTCTCACTGTTTACTTCTTATGTGTTATTGAAATAATAGGTGTATTTTAATTTTGTAAAAATATATAAATTTGAAATATAAAAAATTTCATTTTTCCTAAATATTTTCTTCATAGTTATTTGTAATCATTTTTAAGATTTATATGTCAACTTTTATAACTCTGACACTTGTTCAATTTTATAACACATATGTTTATTAGCAATGGCCAATTAATAAAAATGCTACGATTTTTTTACAACAATTTAGTTCAATTATTTAAAGTTGTAAGTTCTGTGTAATTTTAACTTAGCAAAATGGCATTTATTATTCTCATACTTTAATTTATTTTTAATTTTCATGCCTAGATATTTCTATGAGGACTACTTTCCCCAGTTAACCATAGAACTTTAGCTAGTTTTTAAAATAAATGGTTTGATTAAATGAAAATAAAAACCCTCATTTCAATAAACTAAAATTTACGAACTACAGTTTAACATAAATCACTTTCAATTTTTTTAAATACAAAACATTTAAATAAAAACTTTTTGGTCAGTTTTAAAAAACCGAGAAAAGTACTTGTCATAAAAAAGACTTTATTGTACTCTTTATTTTTGAAATTACATTATAAGTTTTTTACACTATAAGTAAAGTCAAAAGCCTATCATTAAAATATAACTTATGTAAAAAACATACTTTAAAGCATGCATTTATTAAAATTTATAGATTTACACAAAGCAAAACTTTTTTAACGTTATTCAAATTACCTTTAATTTTATTTTCATAATTTAGTGAAAACTAGTTGTGAATACTTTTTTTCAAAAGGAGGATGTTTTTAAAAAGAACTTCATTGTTTATGTGACTGAAGAGAGAACATTTCATTCTTTTAAGTACATCACAAACTTTTACTACTGCACTTAAAACCCTTTTTCGTTTTTATAACTCATGTCATCGATTCGCAACCTGTGTACATTATTTATTTTTTTATAATTTTAACAAGTGTACGAAAAACATTTTCGCTTGGTTTATTGTACGTCATTTAGCACAGGATGTACGTCATTGTTATATACATCTGAAGTAAAAATTATCCTCCAAGTTAAGGTAGGCGAATACCCAAAATTCTAAAATTTTTACATTGCTTTAATCTTTCCCACATTTGGCATAGTGATTTGAAGTATAATGAGCCATGCTTTTTATGCAATTTTTTTTTATTTAAATATAATTGATTTATTTTAAACGGTGTTTTTCACCTAAAAAAGGGGTTTGCTCCAACACTCCTAGTATAAAAAGTTTTACATTAATTTACCTGAAATTTTTTACAGATACTATTTCAATATATATCTGGGCCATGAACCTCTAACATCCGGTGTAAATATATTAGTTTTTTTTTTAAAAAAACATGTCCAAGTGTAAGTTAATCGAAAAAAATCCTTTTCTGTGGTTAACTTATAACATTTTTCTTAATAACTTCTTTTCTTGTAATTTGTATGCAACTCTAGAGAGTCATTGCATGCATCAGTTCAAAACGAAGAATTTAACACATAATTAATGTTTATAGGATGAAAATTCAATGTGGTAGACCAATGACATATATGGTAGACAATGTGGTTTAGTGGAAGAACGTGCAACGTGACATTTTGAGGTAATTTTAATCCATACCCGTTTCATAATTTCTGTACTAACCTTCCGATTTTCATTTTTTTTTTATTTAAAGATCCTTTCACAGATTCCTTTTTATACTTTTTATATGTTTACCTGTTCGTCCATCATTTTGTCCGTCCTTCCATATCCTTTTCAATTTCCTATCTGAACAATGCAATTTTTTATTTTTTTTTATTTGAAAGTTATAAAATCAGATGAGCTTTTATTTTATAACGTTTGTCTACCTGCCTGTACGGCCGACTTTCTGTACATTCGTACGTATGCCCAGCCCGTTACGACTTCTTTCCTTCTCGTCCGATGTTTAAAGTTTTCTTTTTGTTGAAATGTATGACATCAGAGACCTATCTTCAACATTTTATTCGTCCGTCTGTTAGTCCCTACTATGAGTAGGGATTGACAGACGGACTGTGAATCCTTAAGTTAAAAGAAAATAAGCTATATTAGCTCTTACAGAACTTCGGGTTATAAGATTGTTCGATGAACTTGTCTCATATGTTATGTGAGCAAGTATTTAGTTCGAAACATTTTTATAAAGAATAAAAACTTTGAAAATGCTAAGAATTCATATTACAAAAAAATTTCTAAAAAGGGAGCAAAAAAAATACAAATGCAAGTGAATTAAAATAAAGATTTGTTTTAAAGGTTTATAAATAAGTCAATAAAGTAAGATGTAAGTTTTTGAAAAATAAATTTTTATATAATTTTAATTTATCTAAAAATAATAAGGCATCTAAAATTTTTTAATTTTACCAACTATGAATTACGGAACCAAAAATTAAAAAAAAAAGAAAACATAGAAAACTAGCCCCGGTCTCCCCTACAAATAAAACTTTATCGGGCAATGTACGTAATGTCAATCGAAAATATGTTTTATCAGCTTCTTAAAACAGATTCCACTTTTTAATATTTAAAGTAATTTTACAGTGTATCATAAGCGTATAAACTTATGTAATTAAGTTCAGCCCATCACAAAATACAAATTACCTTCAAAATGGCGAACAACGCTTTTTTTTCCCTAGGCTAAATTTTTTTAACTGTTTTCTTCGCGAACATATAGCACTATTTCTCAAATAAAAAATTAACTTTGCAAAGATATTATGGGTGTTCATATTGAGAGCAATGTCCATATTGGGTGCAGTCACCTTGTTATATGCAACGCTAATGAGTTTTCAAGTATAAAATATGGATAGAATTCTTTTTTACTATAGTATGTATTTCTCTCTCTTTTTTTACTTTTTAAGAAAAGCTTAGACTGACTTGGTATAATTTTCTTTTGCTACTTCAGGTGTGAAAAACAAATAATTCGGATATTTTCTAAAATACACGAAATTTTTTGCCTTCAATATACTAAATATGTAAATTTGTTATAAGTATGAACGCTGCGTACGATGTCGCTCTTAACGGTTGGTGCCTATTCAGGTGTCGGCTAGTTACCTGACTGTGGTTCTAAAATACGACGCCCGTCGCCAATAGCCCTCGTGTAGCTCTAGTGCGACGATAATTCAAAACCTAACCTAACCTGTTATAAGTATGAAATAAAAAAAAACAATAAATGGATGCTAATCAATAACATGAGTTATAAAAAAACAACGGCTGATTTAAAGAGGAAAAAGTATAGTTTTCGATAGTTAAGTTTTAGTTAGTAAAAGTAAAAGCTTTCGATAAACTCAAAAAATGAAGATATTTATTTTTAGTCACTTAAACAATAATCAATTTTTTTTAAAACATCATCCTCAGGAAAAAAAGCAGTTAAAAGTATTTGCTTGTATATAAAACTGATACAACTGCTTTTCACCAAAATAGAAAAATGGAAGAAAATGAATTGCGTGAAAGATTTCTTTGTGGACAAGTTTAAATTTTATCGATGCAAGCATAAAGGAATTTTTCACAAAGGTTGTAATTTGATAATGGGTTTATAAGTTTACATATAGCGGAAAAAGTTGCGATGTAGTTTCAAATGAAAATACTTGTTAAAAGTAAAAAATATTTTTTAAACGCATACAATTCTTGGTTTTTTAAAAAATGCAAGAAAGTTTTTACTTAATTAATTTGTATAGCTCAAAATAATTATGAGAATAGAAAAATAAATTTTGACTAATTATAATGAATAAATTAAAGATTTTTTAATAATATGCTAATAAAATATACGAAAATAATTCTTTGTTAGGTGTTATTCACTGATAATTTCAAGACAAAAATTGTTTAAAAGTGAAATACAGCTATATAAAGTTAGGTACATGCACATAACGCAATCATTTTTTATAATGTCATTTAAAATAAGGTGTTTTTTTTACTTAATTAATCCCTAATTCTTTTGACACAAGTTAAAAACTCATATTTTAAAAACTAGTTAAGGATGTCTTTCAAGAAACATATAATGTAAATTTAAAAAAGAAAGTACGAGAACAATTTATGTGAATTTGATAAGAAAAAACAACCAAATTTTATATTTACTGGTTTTTTTATATTAACGGATGTGTTTAAAATTTTCAAAATTATCAAATTTATAAAGGCTCACCGTTAAAATCACAAAATAAGATTAAAAGGTATTATGAAAAAACTATTTAGGATGGATAGAACTTACAGCAAAATTTTAAATCCCATTCAATGCAACAGAAATATCAAAACAAAAATCTAACCAAATTTTAAGGGCGAAAAGTCAAAAAAAGACTGGCAAACACATTTTATGTTATTATAATATCTAGAAACAAACTAAAAAATAAATTTACTAAATTTTTCTACGTATTAAATCCTCTTTTTATTTCCTTTTGAGAACATTCAATTTTCCAAAATTACAAGATATTATAATTTAAGGTTTTCAGACATAAACACTCGCACAAACTTTTAAAAAATTATAAATAATTGAATTGATTAGCATAATATTTTCATTTAAAACCTACAAAATTAGCATTTAATTAGTTTAAACTCATTAACATCATCAGATAAGAGAATACAATTTGAATTCACAACCAAACTGATTAATTTAAATTTAACGTCCTATTTAAATGCCCAATGAAATTAAATATTGTTGTAGCACGCTAAACAGCAATTATAAAAGGAGATCGTAGACATCTTTCATCAAATTACCTTTACTTTTATTCTTTTAAGAATTTATCTTTTTCATCGTTCTAGGAATAAAATTCAGAAGCTTTCAAAACAAGTTTTCTCGGAACTGTGAAGTACAAAAATAATTAAATATTAAACTATATAGAATAATTCTGATTACATTTTACCGGTTCTACAAACACATCAGTAATTTTATCCTACAACCATTGTTGTAGTTATAAAAAAAATATTGATCCAAGTTTGTATTAGCGCATATTTAATTAAAATAAATTTATATTTTAAATTACTTTACACGCATATAATTAATTATTACAATAATCTATTTATGATTTTTTTCAATATATGCAATATTATTAAATTTAAAGTTCGTAAATTTAATTATTTTCATTAATTAAAAGTACCGGTAATTGAAAAGTAAACGATACCAACCAGTCCTATGCAAAGTGTTGATGTTTAAGACTAAAATGTTCAATAATTTGCATTGAAAAAAAATAGAAACTTGTTAAGGTAACTAAGAAAACAAAAACTTATAATAACTGCCAAACAGAAATTCCAAAGTAATCAGTCTGACACAAATGAAACGCGTTATTCTGAAAAGAACTACAGATTAAACCAAAATACAATTTTTATATTATAAAACATGTTGTTTTTACAATTAAAAACTGTCAACTTTGACGCCAGTTAATAACTGTTTTTTACAGCTTAAAACTGTAATTTTTTTGCAGGAAAACTGAAATTTTAATGAGATAAACTGTTAATTTAGCAGGGAAAAACTGTTAATTTAACAGTTTCTCCCTGCTAACACCCAATAATATCCCTCGCGACCGAGTAATCACTTTGTCACAGGTGTTACAGTATTTGGCTCGCAAGCAAGAGGTTCGGACCGGGCCCGGTTTTGATCCAGGAACCTTTTGTGTGCAAGCCCAATGCTTAAAATTCTGCGACAAAGTAAGTATTCGGTAGCGAGTGCTAGTATTAAGTATTTGTGCTTAACGATGATCTTAATCACGTGACTCTTTGTACGTCTAATTTAACAGTTTCGTCCTGTTAAAATTACAGTTTTCCTGTAAAAAAAAATTACAGTTTTTACTATAAAAAACAGTTATTACCTGACGTCAAAGTCAACAGTTTTCAACTGTAAAAACAACAAATTTTTTTTACAGTGCATGGTTCGTAATTTTTCAACCGGTTTACCACATGCCTTGACGGACATTCAAACTTCAATGTCCTTAAAAGACTGCATAGTTCTTTTCTTCTAAACATGGTTCAATTTTTGAAAATAAAGTGGTATTGATAAAAAAAATAGTTTTGCAGGACGCAATTAAATGAATGAACTCCAGCACATAGAACATGCACCAAAAACTATTTTTAAGTATATTTTACTTTCACTTCTTTTGAAACTCTCTATAGTTAGTCTGCTACAAATATCGATCTATTGTCCTGGGATAGAAATTAAATTCCATTGTGGGCAAAGTTTTCTTTACTCCATATATTATCTGCATTTAATTTGCATGCAAATAAGGGGTATTTTCGAGAAAAATTTGGTTTAACTAAGGGATTTAAATAACACTCATTAAAAAGTAAATTTTGTCCAAGGAATCTTTGTATATTAAGTTGCTTGACTTTCTTTCTTCAGAGATATTGAAAATGAGGTTAAAATAATAGAGAAATAGTTATGGATACTTTGAAAAAGGCTTTAATATTGCCATTAAATATACAGGAGATTTGTTTGTAATAATCACAGCAATTAGTGAACAGAATTTTATTGAAGTTATTAAGCAGCTTGTGTTCTGTAAAGTTGTGCATTTTCTATACATTGGTCATTATTAAAGAATTGGCACTTGCTATCATTAAAATATGGTTAATAGTAATTGCAACATCTGTTTGGGTAAATGTTTCGCCATAGTTTCAGTATTCAGTTGAACCATTTATCAGGTTTTCGTTTCCAAAACCTAAAAAAGGTTTCAACCAAACACCAAAAATATGGTGAAACATTTCACAACACTGCCGTCGCAGTTACTAAGAACCATTATCATGGTAAAACGAAGCATGAAGTTTCAACAGTGATGATTCGTTTAAATTTATCAAACTAAAGTTTTTCAGCTTTTTGTAATCGGCAATAAAAAAATAATATAGTTTTTGAAATTAGTGGTTGCTTTGTATAAAATCGAGACATTGGTGCTACAAATATAATTTAGATGTTAGTTTAAGATAAGGTGCATGAAAATAAAATTATAGCACTCCTGCTGCATTCTTGCGATTTACAATATTTTAGTACAAAAACTGTAAAAATTTAATATTATGTAAAATTTCTGGCAGCAAATAGCCAAAAAATATTAATAAGAGCATAGGTATAATATGTTGACGGCATTTTTCCGTACCCCTGTCTTGCAGAAAATATTCATATATAGCAGATATTTTCTGTAGAGCACGGCACGTTAAACATAAATGGTGAGCCTACGGCATAAGAATCAGGCTCGTTGACCACTACACCACCCCTGCCACGGCTGAAGCTTTATACTGTAAATTTCTTTATGGATCAAAAAAGAAAACATAGGTTATCAACAGGTGTAATGGGAACAGGCGAATATGAACGTTCAAAATGCAAGAAAAAAATCATTTTGAGTCATTAAAAAATCAACAATTGCTAGAAACATACGAGTTTTAGTATTTGCCTATTCATAAAACAGTAACGTCAAAATCTAATTTTAAATACGGAAGAAAATATTTCCAGAAAAGCACACATTTTGAATTTGTAACACAAAACTAAGGTTCTTTTTGAACTGCTAGGTATGTTTCAAAATGAAGCATATAGACAGGTAAACAACTTAATCTCTTGCCGCGCATTCTATTTTAGGTATAATAATCTTCCATTACTCTTGTTAAATTAAAAGATTAGAGAACTTAAATAGATTCGTATGAAACATTAGGAAAATGAACATTGTCAGATCTTAATGGAAATGCATACTCTGTGTTATTTCACAACTCAGAATTTAATTAAAGTGCAGCTCTAAAGGCAGTCTTAAATAGATCTGAAATAGGAATTATTATTTTCTTAAATTAGATAAGTTAATAGTTTTTTTTATAAAAACATGCTACACACTATGGTAGTTTTTAATAGCCTAATATGTTACAAAATTAGGGGTTAGTAACACATTTTTCCACAATTAAACACTAATATTTTTAAAAGTCATTTTCATCAATTTCAAAGATTGAATGGCAAAATTAATCGGAACTAAAAATTAATTTTATCAAAACTCAGTTTAAGTTATCATTTAAATAGTTTCATTAAAAATGTAACTTTAAGTGCTTTACACTGAATACGACAAAAAAATTTATCATTTTATACATTATGTATTTCAAAGGAAATCTACACAACTTTCTACACTTATCGAAAAACAGATAAATATAACAAGATATATATTTCCCATATATCTAAAGTTAATGTTGAGAATAAGGCAAAATATGAGTATCGACTTTTAACCTATCGCCTTGTACTTTTAAAAACTCTCATAATCTCACGGAAAATTTGAAAATTTTGATAATTCAATAATAGTATTTAAGAGTGACTAAAACAGTATAATAACTTGTTGATGCTCTTCAGAAATTGAATTTGGCGTTTTAGATTATTAAAATAGTCTAATTAGCTGCAATTTTCTTTAAACCTCTACAATAGGTATATTGTTACAAGTTTGGGCCTTTGATTTAACCAAAAATATGGTTCCTAATTACTGCAAAGACTGTGTGTTCTAATGTTTTATCATATCTTCAGTATTCAGTTTAACTATTTCTCAGGTTTTTATTTCCAAAAAAATTAAAAATGCTTAAACCTTTAACCTAAAATATAGAGAAGCATTTCACCACACCGTCGATGCAACTACTAGAAATCGTAATTTTGGTGAAACCAAACATAAAACTTTTAACGGTGTATATTATAAATCAATAATTAGAAGTACTTATTGTTATTTTTGTGTTCTTTTGGTGTCAAAATATCTTAGAACATCTAACACAAACTTGCATTCAAAACTAATACAACGTAGACACAGACTTAAACAAATTAATATTTATGGAGTATAAAACACATTTCTACAAAACCTTTCTTCATAACCAAGAACTTCAAATAAATGTATTTTCATCAAATGAAAAGGTTTTTTTCAATGTACATTTGATTGAATTTCTGTGTAAATCCGTGTTTTTCAGTTTTCAGTCGCAAGATTTTATTTTGCTTATTTTTCATTTCAAAATGTTTCGCCTTAGAATTCTCGTCTGCTATCCTAATTATGACAGATCGCTTGGCAATGTGAGCCAAGCAGGGATTAATGTGTGAAACTGGTTATTGTTGAGAGGTAGCTTTTGTTTGATCGTGTTTTTCTTCGAAACTTGTTACTTAATTTGTGCATTTTACATTATTTTTATTTTATGTTTGAAATGAAAAAAAGAAACTGCCCAGGAAGAAATCGAATTCAAAAGATCAATATATTTAGTCTCAATCTAAATCAATTATTTAAATAATAATTCAGAATTTAATAAAAAAAATTGAGGATTTAAATTTTATAAGAAATACATATTGTGTGCGATACGTTGACACATCTTAATAAGTTAGCAATACTAATTTTTCAAGTTAAAAAATTGCTTTTCAGGAACAAATCATTAACTAAAGATATGAAAAATATAGTTTTGTTGTTATTTACCTGTTTTTTTAACGACAAAACCAAGCGGCTTATTAAAATATGTAGGTTTTCTCACTCGTGAATAACTCGGTAGTTCTATTTAAAAAAAACAGGTAAAATAGGACGCAACTATTTTTCTTTCATGTCTTTAGTTAATGATTGATAGGTTTATTCCTAAAGGTGTTATGGGGGGGGGAAGAAATCCAATAAAAATATTAAAACAATTCCGATAAAGAGTTTAAGGTCCTATCGTAAATGATCATTATTTAAAATGTAATTACTTTGTTAAAATAAATCAATTGATGTAGCTCGTTAAAGAATTTTTATGATATTATCAGATACTCTTCGATTTTTTAGCAGATAATTATTTCACCAAATATGTTTGACATGCAATATGTATAAAAAGTAAAAACGTTCTCTGTTCAGTTTAAATTTGCATAGGGATTAGTTCTCTTCTAAACAAACTTTAAAGAAGTATTAAACTGAGTAAACCAACTGACAAGCTTTGTGTGATTTTTTTTTTTACATTTTGTTCTTTCTTGGATTTGCTAAAAATGATTCAATGCATAAAATTAACAATGGTTTGTAATTGTAAAGTAAATAGCTAGTTTGAAAATAAAGATTTACGCAATGTTAAGAATTATTTTTTAATTTATCTAACATATTTTTATCTATCAATAATGAATAAAAACGCTTCTTCACTAAGCCTATATCAATGTAACTGTCAAAGGTTACTTATTCACATTAGTTAGTAATAGGTTCGTGGTTGGAAAAACAAGTAAATAAGCAATAAGTACTCCTATTTTACTTAATTATTTATTTTCAAACTAGCTATATAACTAATTTATGTACATAATGTTTATTGAAACACATAAAGTTAAAGCATGTATTGCGTTAAAAAAAAGTTTCTTCAAAAATAGTTCGTATGTGTTCATTCATTTATTCATTTATTTATTTGAATAACCTCAAAATAACGTAATTCTTTATTTTGAAGCTAGTGAGTTCCCTTTTTGATTCATATCCCAATAAGAATGTATACAAAACAAAATAAAAATGCTTAAAAACATACTTTATGTTGCTAATAATTTCAGTGTCAATAAATTTGCCACTCAAAAAAAAAATAAGCGTTTTCTGTTTCATTGTCTATACTGTACATGCCTTTATTGTAACTAAGCAATTATTTTAATATTGTAGAGTTATTGGTATCTACCATTATTGGGTTTGATGATATCGAAACAAAATGTTTGTAAAATTTATGTGTGTGTTCAAAACTGACAAAAAAAGTTCTTCAAATAGCATTGAAGGAAACAACACGTTGCAACCTTGTTTCCATTTTTAATACTTCATGGTTAAAATTGAAAAACGATAATTCTAATAATAATATCATATAAAAAATGGCGGTCATGCAATAACATTCAATCCCAAAGGTGAAAAAGAATAATAATAAATACAAAATATACTTAACACGGTTAAAGTATGTAGTTTTGCAAAGGATATATACGTTTACGAACCCATATTTTAAAAACAAATTCTCTACTACCCAGGCATCACACCAATTTTGGCCAATGTCGCATGAATATTGGCCAAACGTGGAGAATATTATTTAAATCGATCATTTTCTACCGATTTCAGTCGGATTTCCCCATTCTTTGAGGTTTCATACCGGAAATTACTAAAAGTGCAATACTTAATTTTATAACAAACTTATACACCAAAACCGAGCTTAGTTTGCAGCAGAGAAATGTACTAGGCGGAAGAATCTGCGTAAACAACGCTGCTGGCGCCGAAATTTCGCCTGCTCCTATTGGCTGTTCTTTCGACCCTGATATTCGTGCGCCCTGTTACGTCAAAATCGAAGGGAAAAAAAATTAAAATAACACTCTAACTGAAGCTAAACTAATAAAAATAATAAACTTATGCCTTGAAATATCAAATAAATTTGTTTATTGAATGTGAAATACCTTTTTGTATTCGATTCTCGCAATTAAAAAATGAGAACTATTTACCCTTTTTCTCGTAGAACATTTGTATACTGCAAACTTAAGGTCGGTTTTGGACCAATATTGCATCCCGATATTGCCCAGCGTCGGTAAAACAGTCCATTATGCATTGGGCGATGGGTATGAGCCGAGATTGGCCAATACTGCTCTGCTACCAGGGAAGTTCTATAGTCTATCCAGTGGTTCTCAACCTTTTGTAGGTGACGACCCCCTAATGCCGCAAAATAACTTCGTGACCCCCCCCCCCCCCTCTGTCCTACATATGCGGTACTCTTTATTAATTATTATATTTGGGTAATTTTTTTTTAATTTACGATGGTTGGTCCCGTGGGAAGGTTTTGAACAGGTTATTTGAGCTGCGATCTGAAATGCTGATATTTTTACAAGATGCTAAACCAGAATCGACCGGATTTTTTAGCTCCGCAACTTGGTTGTTTCATCTTTCATACTTATAGCAGACATATTTATGCACCTATGTAAATGAGCTAAATACTGAGCTACAAGGTCGATATATAACAATAATCAAAACCCAAGACAAAACTAATGGATTCTTAAAGAAACTGAATGTTTATGATGCTAAAGTTAAGAAATCTAATTTTGGAAACTTCCATTTACGTTACGAATTTAAAAGGTTCCGAAAAGTTCCGGCAAGCACAAGTTTCTCATTAGCTTGTTGCAACGTAACGTACTAGAACTAAAATTATGTAATAATAACATAAAAAAGTTGAAATGTAAATTAACAAAGATATAGAGTAAAATAATGTGTGGTGATTTTTTTCTTCCATTCTAGTTGTAAAAATATTGTATAAAAACGTTACTTAAATATATATTTTTATTTTTAAAACTTTTTGCGACCCCCCTAGGATCCCTTCGCTACCCCCAAGGGGTCGCGACACACCGGTTGAGAACCACTATGGTCTATACAATACCTCTATCTCTAAATTTGTCAAGGGAAATGTCATTGATCAGTGTTACTGAAAGATTATTGTATTTTCTACTGGTTTTTTTTTATTATTATTATTGTTTTACTGTCTAGACTGAGGTCTTTCCCGAGGATATAAATAATTTTGTTCTTGCCGTTTGGGGGGAAAATGTATAGGGGAAAAATAAAGTGTGGATGAATAAAATGAAGTGTAGATGTTTTTAAAACTCACATTCTTCAGGGTGTAACTAAGATAGTGTCCGGCCAGCTTTTTGGTGATATTATTTAATTGAATTTACGATTATAAAACATTGCCAGTGAACAGACCAGAAAATAAACCAAAGCTATAATTTATATGATGTTGGTTACGCTTTTGGAAAACATTGAACGTGTTCCAAAAGCGCGGCTGGTAGTTTGCATTGGGTACCAGCTTAGGAGATGTGTTGGCAAGTCACCCTAATTTTGGTTCTAAAATAGCAGCACGCCAGTAGCCCTAGTTTATCTGTAGTGCGACTTTATTTCACCCAAACAGATAACAGTCTAGTATCGTACGAGACAGTTCAAATTTTAGATTGTTTCCCATTTTGAAGAAGTTCCTTGCACATTATTTGTTATTTTATATTCATATTTATTACTCATTAATTATTTTCACATTTGTAATTGTACCAAATAAGTTGTATTTTCACATTTTTTAAGTTTAGCATAAATTCGAACTACTATTCTGTAACGGTAGTGACGGTGTTACGGACGCAAAAGCATATATATTTTGCATATAAAAATCAAAGCATATAATGAATTTCTTACAACAAACTGCTGTTCAAATTAAGTGTTTTAAACTATGTTCCAAAAGTGCTCTGAAAACCATTTTCAAATATGTTCCTAAAATATGTTACCAAATGTGTTCCAAAAAGTGTTTCCAAATGCGTTCTAAAACTGTTGTGAAGAAAATAGTGTTCGATATGCGTTTCGAAATGCGCTACGAATGTTGTTCTTAAAAAGGAGATAAAATGCGTTACAAAGGTCACCACAAAGTTTTGCTCATATGTGTTTAAAAAAAATTATAATACGATCTAAAAATGGAGACAAATATGTTTTTAAATACGGTTATAATGGGGTTTGAAGATCTACAGCGTACTTTTGTTTCTTGTCTATTCGTTAAAATAAGTTTAATTTTCCAGTACCATGAAATGATGCACCTAAAAAATACATTCATATTAAATAATACACATAACAAAACTATTTTTCTATTTATTTTCTATCTATTTATTTGGTGCAATTTTTTTGCTAGAAAAAATCCATTATGTGAAAATCTGTATAATTCCTAATGATTTAAATCTTTAATTAAAAACAATTTTAATCCAGAAAAAAATTATCGTACCACAAAAAATTATCAAAAGCGTCAATAAAATGTTCGAGTAATATGCATAGTTATCACGAAGATAGTTTTTTGCGTTTAAAATCTGATAGAAGATTAAGAAGTAGGGTTTTTTTTTCGCCTTTTTTAATTCAATCACCGACCGTTTAGATAATGTTAAGGAAGATATTGCTTAAACTTCGGAAGTACTTAAGATGATTTAAAACACAAATTTTTCAACTTTTTATGTAAGATTATTTGTTGAAGTATTTTTCTTTGGGAATTAAAATAATAAAATGGACCCTTGGGTGAATTTTGAGTACTCTGCATTAAAAAAAATTGAAAGATAATTTATATGTTAAGTCAAAGTATAATAAATAGCAATTTATAAGTCATAATAAATAGCAATGTTATGTCCAAAAGGCCTTTCAAAATTTCAAGTATAGGGGAGAGTGTTGTACCTTGGGACAATTTTTACATTTTAATTTTTTTCTTCGATAATTTTAGTCAAAATAAAAATTTTAAAGCAGCATTTCAACACACCAATATATTCCTCTATAATATATTTTTTTAAATTCTGGCAGCTTGAAATTAAAAAATTGCCACTCATTAAAAGTAGAGAGGATAAACTGTCCCAAGGTACAACATGATGTTGTACCTCGGGACATACCTAATAATTCAGTTAATAGTCATACACTTGAACTAATTTGTGTCAGGAAACAAATCTACGTTGTTTTTTCAAGTAAATACACAAATAAAGCTTCATAATTCAAGAATAATTTAAATTATACAGCAAAATTGCAAGTCCAAATTATTTAACATTATATGATGATACAATATGCTTTACTGTCCCAAGGTACAACACACAACATGGTTTAAATAAAAGCAAGATAGTGGCCAATCTAAATGCATTATCAGTATTTTCTCATAACCAAAATATTTTAAAATCTTCCCTTTTATGAAGAAAATAAAATGCAGTTGATTTTTTGTAAAAGTACAAAGGTAAAAAATTATATTAGAATGAGAAAAATATTTACTTTAGGGTAAGGAAATATTATTTTTTGTCACCAATTCATCAATTCAATGATCCTAGTGTTACATTTTATTTTGAGGATGTCTGTTAGTTAAGGCTACTATTAGAAATAAACAATGTATGACTATTGACAATAGATTCTTAGAAATTGTCAGTGTCCCAAGGTACAAACGTCCCAAGGTACAACACTCTCCCCTATACAGCCTTTTATCATAGGTCAAGGTTATTAAGAAGGTAAACCACTTAAGGCTATACATAAATTAACGATTTGAGTAATTAAAAGTTTATGCATGGTTTCAAAAAATTTGTTTTACGTTTCAACTTTAAATATGAATCTCTGACTTTTAAATTTTTGTTTCTGTGTTTTTTTTATTTGGACGCCATTTTATTTTACAGTGATAATGAAACAGAATACCATGTAAAAGTAGTAAGTGAAAATTTTATCCAAGATGGTCTCACTGAAAATGCATCTAAGTGAAGAGTATAGGGGAAGAACCGCATGATTTATTAGGAGTCATCCCGCAGTTGTGTCTGCTTGGCGGACATTTACGACAGAAAACCGGTTTCTCTCTTTCTTCTTCGCTTGGTCCAAGCGTCGGAATCGTGCATCGCGGGAATCTCGGTAGGTAGTAACTGGTTTCCTTACACCAGTTTAGGCGATTACTCGCTATCATCGCCAACGAGGCCTGCTGAGGAAAGTTTTCTACGAAAGTAAGAAGTTTTTCCCCTGTACTCTTCAAGTGTGTTCTTACAGTAAAAGATGTTTGGCACAAAAAAGTGAAACCATCCGAAAGTCGCTTTGTAACGAGCGATAAATAACTTTTTCTGGCAACCACATCCACTAATTAAAGGATGGGAAAGTTGAACTAACGTTGCACGCACTCAGAAGCAAATCGAGATCAGTTTAAGGGTAATCTAAAAAAAATCACAAGCAAAGCCAGCATTCGTAAAACGTGATTTTCGAAAAGTTAAAAAATTCGTCGAGACAGCCTACTAGAACTAACCCAAAAAAAATATATCACTCAAAACAAATACACACAATCATTTGAAATTGATAATATTTGAATGATGTAATAAACTTTATATCTCTACTTCAGCATTTTCAAACTAAGACACATCCTAAAAAAAAACAATCATAAACACAATATTTTCATTCAAAACATAGAATAGTTTTTACCAGGATTGACATCTTGAGATCCTCAAATTCAAGCAACTATATCAAACTGAAAATTGAGGGTTTTAAGTTTTATTTTAGAGATTATTCATGTATAATTATTATTGTAACTTTCTGTCTTTAATGATAAGAGAATACGCTGCCGTTACGTTTTTAAATAATGAATTACACATTTGGTGTACATTAACACTAAACACTCAGGTTTTTTTTTAAAGTTGCCATTAAACGTATTTTGCTGTTGTTGGGTACCAGCTGCGGTATTGACCTCATCACTTGACCGTGGTTCTAAATTACGAAGCTTTATTTGGATGCGTTAAAGCTCCTTGGAGGCTGCAAATAGACATCCGGAAGCGTTCAACCTAACCTATTTATAAAATCATCAAGTAGTCAAGTTTATAAAATCAATCAAGTAGTCGACAGAGAAGCTCAACAAGCTAAATTCTTCTCAGATTTGATTTATTACTATTTGGTTAGCCAACAACATCATCCTGATATAAAGTCTAAAAATAAACAAAAGTTTCTTACTTTTCCAAAACCATAGAAATTGTAAATCGATTTTTAATTACTTTCTAAGTGACTCTTGTTTTGAAGAAAAAATGTATGATGGTAGGCATTTAATGTTTCTAATATCTATTCTAAGATATTCTTTCGATAGGCATCGTCTATGTTAAGGTACATGAATACCAGGTTTCAATTTAAATTGAAGCAACCCATTTAACAAACTTAACCTTTTTCTGGGCCTTTGGAGCTGATGGTGTCGGGTTCGAATACCGGTCAGGCATGGATGTTTGTGACCGTCAATAAATGTTGTTATTTGTCTAAGTGTTATTCCTTTCTTTGTGACTGTAAAAATTCTTTCTGTGTCTGTCCCACTTGACGAAAGCTTATAAGCGGTTCTCTGAACAAGCACACAAGCTGGAATATATATGTACCTACTATATACCATACCTTTTTCTGTCATATTTCATTTCTTACTTTTTGTCTATTTAACACTTTTTAGCGCACTCTGTTTTCTTTTATGTAATTAAAGGGGGTTATTTGAGATGCACAAAAGAAGTTTGTTTTGTTAATCCTAATGTACAGGTTTGAATTTTATTTCATCTAATTTTCACTTAAATTTAATTCAAATAAATTAATTGTCTAGAAAATAACCAGAGCCCCCTTTGCGTTTCACTTCATTTTTTATATAATTTAAGATAAAAAAAATCTACTTAAAACTTTATGGAAAAACTATTAAAAATTAATAGAGACTAATATTTAGTAGCTCTTATATTAACATTTATAAAGTCTAAATTTCAAGGAATCAACACTTGCTTGAGGCTTGTTAAAATGACTTTTCAGAAAAATAATTATTTTAAATTTTAGAAAGTTTTGATGAAAAATTTCTAAGGTTTTAAAAACAAAACTTTTCAATTGAAGTATTCTAAAGTTCTTATACTTTCGAAATAAAAAATTTATTTACTCAAAGTAGGATATAAGCTTTATTGTTTATTAACAACTTTTACACATTTTTCAAAAAGAAATTTAAATTGCCGAATCACTTTCTTAGTATTTAATTCATGGTATAAGAACTAATTTCAAAATTTTTTAATTTAAATCTGGTTTTTCACACTTTTAGATTTTCTACAATAGTACAATTTTTTTTAACTGTCTAGGATTTTATTTTCAAACAAAATATTCTATTTAGGTGTTTCTCATGAATTATTTATGCACCTGTATTAAGTCAGGGAAGCAAAAAATTTACCTATAATATAAGCATTTAAACAACACACACGTAAGTTTTTATTGTAAAGGTGCAAAATAAATTCATTCTTCAGTTATTTATTAGTTATGAGGGCTTTTTATCGCAAACAATAAAGATGAAGCTTTTGTCTCCTAAATTTTGATTGTATAACGTTTCAAGATTTATTATTGAATAACCATGGACTTACAACTTTAAAAAAATACTTTCCGCTGATTAAACCAATTCTTAAAGCTATGGAATTAAGGTAGGCGAATACCCGAAATTCCCCCCAAAACTCTAAAATTGTTACTACGTATTACTTTATTCTTTTCCAAATTTGACATAGTGATTTCAAATATAATAAACAATGCAATTTAGGCATTTTTTTATTTAAATTTAATTTATTTATTTTGAACGGTGTTTTTCAACTAAAAAAAGAGGTTTACGCTAACAAGTCTACCACATTGAATTTTCCTCCTATAAACATTAATTATGTGTTAAATTCTTCGTTTTGAACTGATACATGCAATGACCCTCTAGAGTTACATACAAATTACAAGGAAAGAAGTTATTAAGAAAAATGTTATGAATTAACTAAAAAAAATTCCGATTAACTTACACTTGGACATTTTTTTTAAAAAACTAGTATATTTACACCAGATGTTAGAAGTTTATGGCACAGATATATATTGAAATAGCATGTGTAAAAAATTTCAGGTAAATTAATGTAAAACTTTTTATACTAGAAGTGTTAGCTTAAACCCCTTTTTTTAGTTGAAAAACAACGTTTAAAAAATCAATTTTTTTAAATAAAAAAAATGCCTAAAAAGCATTGTTCATTATATTTTAAACAGCGTTGCCAGATGGTAGTATTTTTGATACTACGGTAGTATTTTTTGCTCAAAAATCGTTGATGTAGTATTTTTGTGGTATTTCACGTACAAGTAGTATCTTGGTGGTATTTTTTGTAAGATGAAAAAAAAAGACTCAAAACAATTCAAATTGAAAAAAAATTATTCACATTTTTATATATGTATCACATTCAAGAATACATATCATATCGGTAGCGTTGGGTGCCTATTCAGGTGTTGGTTCGTCACTTGACTGTGGTTCTAAAATACGAAGGCCTTCGAAAATAGCCCTCGTGTAGCTCTAGTGCGACGATTTAACATTTTAGTATTTATTGAAAGTTAACACACTTTACTTCTAACCCTTCTTTTGCCATGGCGCCCTCATCTGAAACTCATCGTAGTTAGGTTAGGTTAAGTTTGAATCATCATCGCACTAGAGCTACACGAGGGCTATAAACTCACCGTAGTATTTTGTAGTAATTTTTCAGAGGAAAGGTAGTATTTATTAAGTTCAAAAATCTGGTAACGCTGATTTGAAATCACTATGCCAAATTTGGAAAAGATTAAACAAATAGTAATTTTTTTTCGTTTTTTTAAGCGCAGGTTGCAGTAAGTGCTGAACTGTTTTGTGTTTAAAAAAAGTTCTTCACAGAAAAACTTCAAAGGATGTATACTGTGTGTCTAAACAAAAAGAAGAAATTAAAATTATGTAATCAATCGCATTTTTACAGGGAAGAAACAATGAAATTGTGTACTGTATTAGCCCAAATGTACATGTTTCGAAAAGTATCGAGGCTTTAATTCTTTAGCATTGTACACAAACAAACTGAACGGTAAATGCGATGGCAGGAAGCTGTGTAATATGATATCCGGCAAAAGAGGGGGGTTAGAGGAAGAGGGTGGGGGAAAAGTTACACGGTTGTTATGAGGTCCTTCCAAACATTAGAAAAATCAGGCATATTGTATGAATTAACAATGTTATTACAGTTTTTGAGTATGTAGTAACTTTCGTAAAAGTCAAGTTGTCCAATGCTAGAATATTTGACCAAAATTGAAGCAGAGAAGAAATTGAAATGGTGTATTAACTCCCAAGAATTTAGCAGGTCGCTCCTAAGAATGTGTGGTGCTGAGTTTCTTGCGCAAAGTTGAAGTTATTTGCTGAAAATCGCATTTTTACTGAACTTGTTTTAATTTTTAACAAGAAAGCGCAAGAAATTAGTATTATCTAAATTACGTTTCAAATGATCCGTTTAAAAACGTATACCCCGTCCCGCCAATATAAAAATATGACTATTTCTCTTATTTCATGAATGGGGACATCAATGCATGGGGACATAAATTACGTGATGCATAGAGGGGGGAGGGATGTGCACCAACGTGACGGATCGTGACATGAGGGAACTCTAATCGCTTGCGTGACGTAAGATGCTGAAAACTTTTTCAGGAAAAATACATTTCAAATAAAACGAAATTTTTGAGAAGAAAATATTCTGTAATCTTTTTTTATCATACGAAACGCTTTATTTCAGGAAGAAGATGGGAAGATTATTACATGCCTTAAAGTTGGCATTATTAATCTCCCATATTTTATTGCGACCCTATCTCGACCCGCCAGAGGACTATATTACCCATCAAAAAAAGTCAACATTTTGCGTGACGAAATTTATTTACGGATTTTTACTGATGACTTAATTTTTACGTCCCCTGCACTTTAAAAAAGCATCGGTTCGTACTTGTGTTTTGAAAAAATAGCAATACAGTAAATAATATTATACATTCTGACAACTTTATATATCGAAATTCTATTTCAAAACTTGTTTATGCACCTAGATACTATATCAACAAGTTGTTAATATACGAACCATCTTGATATAAAAATATATAATATACTACCGGTATAATAGCAAAAATACTTCCCAAAAAAATTTTACAACTAGGGTAAGGTGGGGTAAGTGGGCCACCTTTTTGGCATAATTCGACTTTAGACCCTCATACCACTGTATATAATCGGCCTGACAACTAGTTTTTTTTTTTTGTGATCCATTCTCTCATATGTTGTTACTGTACCCATGACAACCTTAACACAAATTGGCAAATAATAAATTTAAAAAATCTGTTTTTCTTTTTGGTCATCCGAGTGGCCCACTTGCCCCGCAAGGTGGGGTAAGTGGGCCACCCCCCTAATATATTTTTACACATAACTGGTAGAGATATGGTGGGGCGAGTGGAATAATCTACATGATTTTTTGAGTGTTTGAAAAAAAAAAGTAATGATGTATCTTTGATAGTTCCCCCATAGCAACTTTTTCTGGCATGCTAGTTTACTACAAGAAAAAATACATTAATTTCCATCTTGTCATTTTTGCATGTAGTGTAAAAAAAATGCTGGGGCTACAGATTTTAAAATGGCCTATGTCAATGAATAGGACTATGAATAGTGAATATGACTAACCCTATGAATCAATGAATATGACTTTTTTTTAAGTATATTAAAGAGTTGGGGCAAGTGGGCCAGGGGTGGCCCACTTACCCCGCCATTGTGGTAGCCCACTTACCCCAAACGCGGGGCAACTGGGCCACCCCAATTTTCTTTTAACCTTATCGACATCACAAGTACATGACATTACAAAAAGATGCTATGTTTTATACACTTTCAAAATATATAACATTTTGTTTTGTATCATGAACCGTTTGGAAATAAATAAAAAAATAGTATGATGGCGTGAATTACGAAAAGATGCAATTTTAAAAACTTTCACAAAAAGGATTGTACCTTGTTACATACTTTAATGAAAATGATGCCATAATGTTTCCTGCATCTATTGGAGTAAATACGTAAAAATATTGTAACAGATTTTTTACGTCCATAATTCGGGAAATGCTAGGGGGGGGGGGGGGGGTGGCCCACTTGCCCCAATGGCCCACTTACCCCACCTTACCCTATCTCTTTAAAAATATATAGAATGTATGTATTTATCATAGAAATAAAAAGTAAATAGTAGTAATAGTATTAGTAAGGATTAATAAGTAAGTATAAGTGTAAGTAAGTAAGGATAAAAAGTATTAATAAGGATTGTATATTAAGTTTTGATATTCGAAAGACATTTTTTAAGCATTTAACAAGATGTGATAGTACTCCATATTTTGTTGTGCTATATTATTTGTGATTTTTACTATCAATATTTAAAGACTTTTTTCTGCGGCTTATTGTGAGTTTTGCATGAATTAATTCCAAATATATTACGTATAAAAAATTTCAACATTTTATCAACTCTCCGAATTTTATGTACTATCATAAAGTTTTGGCTTTTTTAAAATGATGCATTACTTTTGAATCTCTCTCCCATGTGGATCTGAAAGAAATTCTATTACATTAAAGATATTCCATTGAACACATGTTCTATAGAACATGCACCCTTTGAAATTCAGTTGAGCGCAAGGATCAATATTCTTCTTTAAATCATAAAGGTATCTCAAATTCGTAAAAAAAAATATTTCAATATCTTTTTCGTCCTTATAAGTTGAATGGCCTTAACATTTCACAATATTTTTTTATCGAATAGGTCTTAAAAAAATGTTTTTATGACATTAGTAAGCCTCAATCTGATTCAGTGACTGTTGACTTTGAGAGGTGCGTATAGATATAACCTCAACTTGAGGTCGTTTCTTATAAAAAAGCGTATTTTATATGAAAAATCGCTATCCTGTCATAATATGTTGTCATGTTTTAGAGACAGTAAAGTAGTCATCTAGTGATTCTGTTCTGAAAATTGTATTTGGACTCTCGTCAGTAAAACTTTCCGGGAGCACCACCCTCCGTTCTGAGGGTAATCGGTCTTTTAAGGGGTCATAGGAGTCTTAAAAATGTGCAAAGAAGGTACTACAAAGCATAGTTTGATCTTTCATGTAATTTTCTAACTACTCAATATATAAGTATAATTTTTTTATATGTAATTCTTCAAGATTTATTTATTATAAAACAAATTTTAAAATTTATGAAACTTAAGCCAAAACTAAAATAAATGATATTAAACATAAAGCTATTTGAACACATTGGGATTAGGCTTGCGCGGCAAATTTTGAGGTCAAAATTGAAAAAATGACCAAGAAAATGACTTTATATTGTACAAATATGTACAAACAAAGACTTATACCTAAATTCTCATCTCAATTTTAATAAGAAATTACTTAAAAAAAATTTCTAAATCAAAATTTAAAATTTTTTATTAATTTTTTTAGAAAAAAGTTCTTAAATTAATTTCAAATTAAAATTGAGCTGAGAATTTAGGTATAAGTCCTATTTTGTACATATTTGTACAATATAAAGTCATTTTCTTGGTCATTTTTTCAATTTTGACCTCAAAATTTGCCGCCCAAGCCTAATCCTAATGTGTTCAAACAGCTTTATGTTTAATATCATTTATTTCAGTTTTGGCTAAAGTTTCATAAATTTTAAAATTTGTTTTATATTAAATAAATTTTGTAGAATTACATATAAAAAAATTATACTCATATATTGAGTAGTTAAAAAATGACATGGAAGATCAAACTATGCTTTGTAGTAACTTCTTTGCACATTTTTAAGACTCCTATGACCCCTTAAGGGGGGTTTCTTTGAAAAGTATTATGCCTTAGCTGCTTAATTTTTCCAGCTTTTCAAGCTATTGGACGCTTCGGCGTTAACAATGTTTGAAGGTCATACAAAAGAAGGAAGGACCAAACGGTTTACCTATGTACAGTAGCGGCGGAAAAGCTGGATGTGTTTTTTGGGAAAGTAACCCAATAATGAGACCTTAAATCCGGTCGTAGCCGAAGACGTGACGTCGCAATATCGTTGCGTGCTAACTGTAGCGGTTTTGATAACCCATTGTCTGCCAAAAGGACCCTCAAGGCGAAGATGAGTTGTCTCGGCTTATCACCATTAAGAGGACTCCCTTGGGATTTCACATCTTGAAAATCGTAATGTTATTCCTATGGAGAATATTCGCAAGTCAATTACCGCCACAATTTTATTAAAAGGTTACTAGTTTCTTGTATCATTGTAAAGAACGAAAGGGACTAAAATTCTAAAATTAATTTGTTTTGTGAAAATCACGTATTTAGTATTTTTAATAATTTTTTAAAATTAGAACTTAATGCTTACTCCATTTTTTACTAACTTCAAAAAATTATTAAAAATACTAAATATGTGATTTTCACAAAACAAATTAATTTTAGCCTTTTAGTTCCTTTGGTTCTTTACAATGATGTAAGAAACTAGCCACCTTTTATTAAAATTGTGGCGGTAATTGACTTGCAAATGTTTTCCATATGAATAACATTACGATTTTCAAGATTTGGAATTTCAAGGGAGTCCTCTTAACGTTGTAATCTGGAATAGTGGTAGGAGCACGGACGGTAAATCAGCGCCACCCAGTTGTTGATAGATTATTGAGGTTGCGTGTGTGGTAACCGCCACACCACTCCCCTCCTAGAAACAACGTGGTAAAGAACCGTGTGCAGGTTGCTTCGCTGTGCGTTGTGCTGCGTTGAGAGTTGAGTGCCACCGCCACCGCTGAGTTGCGTGTAGCGTTGAGTGCAATAGCAGTGAGTCAGCAACAGTGGTTGAGCGCATTGTAGCAGGAGCGTCGTTGCAGTGGGTGACGATCACGTCCGGGTCACCACTGTATCGGCTTTGATAACCCATTGTCTGCCAAAAGGATACTCAAAGGCAGAGACGAGTTATCTCGGCTTATATACTACCATTAACGTTGTAATCTGGAATGGTGGTAGGAACACGGACGGTAAATCAGTGCCACCTAGTTTTTTGATAGATTATTGAGGTTGCGTGCGTGGTAACCGCCACACTAACTAATGTGTTGGCCTCGTGACTTCAGAATTCTCGTGTATCTATAGTACCAAGAAAATTCAACCAAGTATTGGTGAAGCTTTTGTGACATTCCACAATAAATGACAACACCGATACACAAATGCTCATTCTAAATTGTTACTTTTGTCACCTGAAGACAAACAATCCTCTACCCAATCAATTGCCTGCCAAGAGTGGCAAGCACTTACCCACCTCTAATCCCGTGTGCAGCCCCACCGTGACGGAACCAATTAAGATTCATAACTACATGTCCGGAAGTAATGCGGGATTATTTCGTGATCCCAATGTCGAGATCCATTCGGATTCTATCCCAGTGATCGTGGGAATCACACATCGTTATGGAGAAGATCCAAAGGTACTTAATGGAATGGTTGGGGAATTTGCTCGAGGTTAAAGAAATATCCTAGAAAGAGATTTGCTGAGCTGTACCTGCAATTCGAAGAAAGACGCTAACACAATGTCACGCCATTTTAACTTCCTCGTTCTCAGACCTTTTAAATATGATACTTTTAAAAATCAAGAAATTGCCTCCTTAATGACATTATGGATTCATTTTCGTTGAAGGTAAAGTCATTGTCACTTCTTGAAAGTGATGTTTTTAGAAGATTTTATATGATTTAACTGTAGTTATAAACGCTAACTGTGGTAATAAACTGACAATATATTGGCAAATACCCTACGCATACCTGTGAGGATATTTGTAATAAGTCTTTAAATTCAATGATAACTCATACATGGCTGAATAGATTTCTGTACGTATCCAGAAGGTCATTTTTGGTGCCTCCTCATTTCAAAACAGAAGAATAAAACTTAAAAACTTAAATCGAAGGCACTAGACAAGCCAGACAGAGACAGATAAAGTATTTTAGCGGATTATTGGATTCGAATTTTCATCTTTTATGTAAGTTTTTATTTTAGATGGCGAAGAATGTACATCAAATATTTATTGATTGGAGCACATTTTAGATTTTACATTTTTTTAAAAAAAAATTAAAGGTGTTCATACTCTGATTTGGCAAAACCTGTTACTAGAATTCGGCTGCTATATAAGATTTTATTTAATGCTCGACGAAGATAATTTGGAAAAGTTTAGACTGCGACAAAATAAATATTATACTTATTTTTGGTAATAAAACTAACAAATTATTATAATTCTTGATTTGATAAAATATATTTTAATGTATGTAGAAAGTAATAAATATAAATTTTTATTTTGAATATTTTTTTTAACTTATTTTAATTTTAAATTTATTTTCAAAGAATTTTTTTTTAAGTTTTAGAAACCCTAATTTATATTTCTGTAAGCCTTCTTGCAATAGTAGCTCTTACAATAAAAGGAAAATAAAGAAAAAGAAGACCGAAGTTTCAGACCGAGATTTCAAAATACTGTCTGAAGTACCAATGAAAGGTTTCTCTATATAATATAAAATTGTAATTGTCGTACGCTTGAAAGCCACGTGACTTACACGGCTTCAGCCAATCAGAAACGTCAGAACCGCGGAAAGTAAGTGTGGCCGGTGTGCTTGTTTTGTGCCAGGGCTGCTTCAGGTTGCATTCCGTGTCTTTGGTCGAGAAAGTTTCTTAGCGCTAGAGCTACGTGATGCCCTAGGGCAGTCCCACGGAAGCTAGCTTATGTTTCAACTATTGGCATCGGTCTTGAGATTCCGGCCACGGATCGTAAAAACCATAATGGGGCCCGGATGGCCGAGTGGTAAGCATCGCAGGCCAGCAGTCTGCGTGCTGTAACGGGCGCGGGTTCGATTCCCGCCTTCGCCCTGGGTGTATTTCCTCTCTTTGTGACAGTAAAAAATCTTTCTGTGTCTGTCTTACTTGACGAAGACTTATAAGCGACTCACTGAGCAAGCACACAAGTCGGAATATATATGTAAAATACCCCCCGCCCCCTACCCGTAAAAACCATAGAGTTAGGAAAGAGAATAGAGCGGTCTATACGTATGTGTGCAGTAGCGCAGAAAAGAAGCAGGCTGGAGCGGTGCATCTTGGGATACTCAGTGACAGTTTCCATAGTTTCGACTACTATGTTATGCGCGGTAGCTGAAAAAACTGCTAAAGCGGTGCATCTTGGGCTACCTCAGTGCCGGTTTGTTATGAGCAGTAGCTCGAAAAACCTGACAACCTTGCTTCAATAAATTTGAATTGATAGACCCAAAGACATTAAATAGAATGGACTGCGCTTCGATAGTAAAGCAGCTTAGGGATGGAAAACTGAAACCGTTTTTTTAAACCGGTATTTTGGCCCCGGTTTTGACAGAAAAAAAAGTTTTTTATAAGGCCGGTCTGAACCGGAAACCGGTTTTTTAGGGAAAAAACCGACGGAAACTCTTTTTTTCTCAAAAACCCTTTGCAAATTAGCATTATGTCCTAAACATCACAAATCGCCAAAAGGTGAAAGGTTGCTACATATGGCAACTTAACGTTACCGTTGCGTTACGAACTATTCGAAATTGTCGCCAGACCTGAATATCAGCTGGCCAGCCGAAGTAGCGACTTGCAGCTATTTCCAAGTCAAATGGGTTTCTAACAATCACAGTCGCTTGGTGTTTTTTTTAATGTTTTGCAGACAATCTTTTGCGCAAATTTCTGATTTTTTTCTTCTGGCTTTTATAATAAATATTTAATTACATTCTTTTAATCTCTGAGCATGTAAACAATCGTGAATGTCTTAATTCAGTAACGTTTTGTGCAATATGCCAAATGCTTGTGCAATTCCTAATTGTAAAGAGAGGTATAAAAAAAGGATTTGTCACACACCCCTTCACAAGTAAAATTTATATAGTTCTGCATACTTTTAGTAATTGCGTTCTTTATAAACTATACTTTCTATCGAGGGAATTCATTCTAAAAGCTCTTTTATACTGAAGAATCATATTCATGATTAAGTCAACGTTGTTAGAATTCTAATTATAATTAATCTTTTGGGCGGTAGCTGAAAAAATCTGCTAAAGCGGTGCATCTTGGGCTACCTCAATGCCGGTTTGTTATGAGCAGTAGCCCGAAAAACCTGACAACCTTGCTTCAATAAATTTGAATTGATAGACCCAAAGACATTAAATAGAATGGACTGCGCTTCAATAGTAAAGCAGCTTAGGGATAGAAAACCAAGTCAATTAAATTAATGGTCTGGAAATTGGCAGCTTAGAAGTAGAATACTTTTGGTACAATTTGGTAAAAAAAAACTGTTTTGCAATCGTAGTTTTTGAAATATTTATATTTAACCCTTTCAGTCCCAGTAATGCCGTTTGGAATCATCACTTTCAAAAATTTTTTTCCACATGTTTATGTCCCGTTATGACATCCTAACACACATCATTCGATTCTTCACACTTTGTTCTATAAGACAATATTTTATATTAATCTCAATAGAAGTCAGAACTACTATTTTTTTATTTATTTAGAAAAAAGCTAAGAAGCGTTTCACCTGATTTTTGAAAGTTCACTTCAGTTCCACATATTTAAAACACAATTTAAACTATTTCAGTTAAAATAATTACTATTTTTTTTAATAATATGGTCAGATACCTTAAAATATATAACTCGAAGGGTTTTTAGGTAATATATATTTTTATTTTGTTTTTTCCACAGTAACACAATTTTGGCATCATTTCAAAAACCATATAAAAAATTAAAGTGAATTTTTTTCTTATGGAACTCTTATTTTGACCTAAAATAAGCTTATTTTGTGAATATCAGATGCTTCTGTAGTGTAGTAAATTTTTGGGACTGAAAGGGTTAAAAAGTCGAACATTTGTTGAATTTGAAATATATTGATGAGTTTTAGAAAGCTGGGTATATTCCATGTGAAACAAAGGAAAAAACAATATTTCAAAAAGACCTATTTGATTTTTTTAATGCGCAGTCCTTCCTATTTAAATGTCTTTAGATCGACCCCTTTGTTCCTACTTCTTAACTCTATGGTAAAAACAGCCGAAGCCGATGCATCTTCCCTTTTTCGTCTGGCGCACTCTCCCCGCTGGTCGGGACCTTTTAACTAATATATCTTCCCGATTGTTCGAATTAATTTTTGCAGTATGAAATTAAAAATATTGAATTAGTAAACAGTGAATGAATCACAAATTCAGTTCTTTAAATGTTTTTTGTGAAGATAAAACGCACTGAGCCAATCGTGGTAACTAAATAAGCTTAAGAGTTTGACGTCATCGCATCGACCAATCAAATCGTCTTTAACTGGTAATGAATAATTTATGTTTAATGAGCAGGAAGCATGTTTTATTCAATGCAGATTGTATAGATGAGTATTCCTGCATTGGCAGTACCCACTAATTAGTCTAAAATTTTTGTTTGCGGAGCAAACAAAGAGAAATTGCGTAGCAATTTTAGGGGGTTGTCGAGCGGAAGCAAGCAAGGGCGAAAATCCCTACCGGCCGCGAAGCGGTCAATGGAATTGCGCAGCAATTCCGGGGGGTTGGCGAGCGATAGCGAGCAGGGGGCGGAGCCCCCTAGTATAAGATAAAAAAAAATTGATGTATTTCAAATTTGCTGTTTTTTTCTAACAAATAAATTACAAATTGGGTTATTTAAATGCACGTTTAATGCTCTTAATATTAAAAAAACACCAGTGTTTAATACAAAAAAATTATTATATTTATTTTGTCAGACATAAAAAAGTAGCACTAGCATGTAAATTTTAACTTGTTGTCTGTGAACGGAAATGCTTTTTAATATGTATATTTGGATGATGATTTCAAAAATGTAAAGATGTTTTCACTATCAATTTTATATTTTTTTACAAATTTCAATTTATTAAAAATTCAAAATTTTCACTCATATCGTCTTTTAAAAAAAATCTATTTTATCCCAAGAACTTTTTTTAATTAATTCAATGCATACAATACAATGAAACTATCTTGAAAATTGTTTTAGTATACATAATGGTAAAAAAAATAATGCAAATATTTGTATCGTGGATAATAATATTTTTATTTTGTTTTAGCTTTCAAGTCATGTGAATTTGTTTTTTTTTCATAAACTAAATTTTAAGGTCTTACTATTTGCTATTCTTTGGCCCTTAGAATGTTCAGTTTTATATTTATAAAATATGTCGAAAACCTGAATGTTTTGAGAGTTTGGAAATATTGAAAATGTAATTTCGAAACTCTATATTGGGCTGATGTATATTATTATTAGAGTGTTAAAAAAAACTGTAACAAAATAGCAAAAAATACTTCAGAGATTAAAGGACATTTTTTTTAACTAGAATGCATTGTGAAATCCTATTCTAAAAGTTTTGTGGTCGATTGATTGCTTGCATTTTCTTGAATTCTTTTTATAAAATAAACAGGGATACTCTTCATATTTATTTACAAGTAGCTCCAATCTTTGGCTTAGTTTGGTTATTGAGTTGGCATTCTAAAGAAGGTGGTATGTCTGTATTTATCAGAAGAATATTGGCAATGGTTATTATTAAAATGTGTGTCAGAAAATAAAGTGCTTAGAGTAAAAGATGTCGGAACTGTATCGCCAAATTGAATCGAGGTACTTCTTTTTGGGTACAAACCACTTATTTGAGAAAAGTTTGTTGTCTGAGTTATTTTTCTATTTAATTGAATAAATTATTTTTATTGAAACATACAAAAAGAAATTGGAAAATTCTTCTGAAATCTAATTCAGAAAAATTTTATTTCAAATTTGGTTGGAGTTCCTTTGTAAAAGAAGCTATTGAGTAAATTTAAATTTTAAAGCCAGAATAGTTAAACAAGTTTTATAAAATATTTTAAACTAAAACTCACTAACAAAATACCATTGAATACGCGTGCAAAAATAAAATGGAACGCTTGAACGAACTAAACCTGAGTTTAAAACTACAATATATTTGTTAAATTTCCATATTTATCACTTGCTGAAATACGTAAAGTAAAAAATTGAATTGTTTTTTATTGAATCATCTTCAAACTATTCTCATTCATTTTTTTATAAATTCTCAAAACAATTTTAAAACATCAATGAATGGCTTCTGAAAGTTTATTCAAATAAGAACTTAAATGACTATTTTGACATTTCCCCACTAAAATATCTTTCAATACTTTACTACAATAAATTTCATAGTTTTTTGAAAAACATGAAATTTAAATTTCAGTCCTTTACAGAAAACATATTTAGACATATTGATATTGTTATTTTTCTAAATTAATCAATCAAACTATTTTTATCTATGGTGGATCCCGTCCCTTTAAAAAAACTTTGAAATGAAATAATGAATATGCTAATTTTATTTATCATATGAACAAGCAAAGAAAAATTAAGTTTCCGTAATCAACAGAGAAAAGCTACCTTTATTCGATATTCAAACCTATTCTTTCCTACCTAACTTTAATTTATAACTCAATATCACAAGAAATTTGTTCGAATTTCTTTCAACAAGTTTTTCCTTTGCAAGTGCCATCCCAATTGCTTGACAACATTTTGCGTTTGAAATAAATCCCATTATAGCTCATGAAAACAGAGTAACGGGAGCTGCTTAATTTTTATCCCACTGTAAGAACGAACATCATTTAAAGTTTTTGGTCTATGTCATTATTTTGGTGTGTATATTACAAATTAAAACGGAATTTTACCCAACCATTACCGTTTTTAACTTGGTGTTTGATTATAATACTCTATTTAAACCATTACTACAGCGTAAAATAATAATAAAAGAGTGTTATAAAAATAATTTCCCTTTAATATTTTCAGTTAATCTTACTAATTTTGTTACCTTGTTAAAACAAATTAATAAATACAAAAAGCTCTTAAATTTCATGAGGTATGTTTGCTTTATATTTTGAATTCCTTAAAACAAGAGTTTTTTTAAGAGAGCTTGTGTAAATATTTTTTAACGCGTCACCAATTCAACATGGGTGTAAACCACCTAATAAACAAGGCTTGTTTACATAAAATGTACTAATAGTATAAATTTCTAAAGCTTACTCTAGTTGAACCAGATGCCATCTAAAGCCTGTTTTTCTTAAATATCATAATCGTAGCGTCAGCCTTAATGGACAGGCTGTTATGGGAAAATTAATATAAATACGCTATTACCATACGTTAATATATATGTGACTAAATGAGAGTGTGACGGTCGTTACCTTAGAAAGCTAAAGTTTAAGATTTCGACCTCATCATTTGAATATTATTTAAAATTACGAGGTGAATATTAGTCATGATAAATATCTAGTCAGAACTATACAGCCAGAAAGCGTTATCAAATACGACCACGGCCAACTTCAATAACAAGGCCAGAGTAGCTCTCCCAAACATGAGGTAGACGGAATTTTTGACGTCACTGTTCCGGTGTGCCGAAGATCGAGAAATTAGTTCGAACGTATTCGGAACCCTAAAAATGTGGTCAGCCGTGAACGAGTGGTTCCGAACAGGTTTCGAGACAGGTTGTCTTCATCTTCGGAACGACGTCATTCGGAACTATGCCGTCAAAATTTCCGTCCCCGAGCGTGTTTGTGGGAGCTTCTTTGGCCTTAGTAGTGGAGAAGGTTGTGATACGACCCCATCTAAACCTGTATTGGGATCGGTAATGTATCTTTTTGACAATGTGTTAAGGTAACGTGTTAATGTATGTTTGCTTTTATTACTGTGTCGAACGATAAAGTTCGGAGGAATGAAAGTTTGGCGATAATCTAAATAGATGGCTATAGTCCGGACATACGCTCTAAATACATTAAGTGTCCGCTAATGGATGTTTACATTTGAAAGACTATTTATAGCGTGAATTTTGATGCATACAGCGTAGTTCGGAAGATTCTTGGTTGCAAGTTTGGAAGATAAAAGTTTGTTTATGAAACATTCTGTGTACAGAGTTCAGAAGGTAATATTAAATTATATGCAAATTATCTTCTTTCATATATGTAAATACTTGTGGATGAAATGACAAAATAAATGTATCTGTAGAGACTTGCGATATATGATGTTCTAAATTTTTATTAAAACGTCTTAACTAATAATGGATGCGAATAGTTATTTAGAATATTACCTAACTGCATTTTATAATCGCAAATTCCAATTATAAAACTATATGAACAAAATAATGAATGATGCACTATAATGGGAGATAAAAGAGTAGTTAGCCATACATATATTCCTTGCTTGTGCCGGGAGCTATCTTATGTGCTATCTTCATTTATCTAATTTCTTGTTTTTTCGTTTCTCCAGCCTACCATGTAACATTATTGCAATTGCACTCTCGGCTCCATAGAGTTGGGAAGGAAAAGTAAAGGGGTCTAACAGTGTTCAAAAGGTTTGTAGCAGGGCTGTCAGGTTTTTCGAGCTACTGCGCATAACATATTGGCACTTATCCCAAGATGCACCGCTTAAGTGGTTTTTTGAGCTACTGCTCATTACCTAGTAACCGAAACTGGCACTGAGGTATCCCAAGATGCACCGCTCTAGCCTGCTTTCTTTTTAGCGCGACTGCGCACATACAGGGACCGCATTATTCTCTTTCCTAACTCTATGCTCGGCTCCTCTCACAGGATCCAAATCAATGGACGATTCGAACAGGGTGGAGCGTAGTTTGTGAGTTTGATAGAAGACAATGTTTTACTTAGCTGTGACATTACCATCGGCGTGTTTGTCTTATTTTGACGACTTAGCTGCTGGGTGTTTTTTATGGGATACTAGCTGTATGGTCCCGCCTTGCTGGGAACCCGTTAACTTAATAGAAAATTTATCATAATTTTTTTTTGAAATGGGGTTGTTTTTTAATAAGATTGATAAAGTCCCTAAGATTTGCCTAAAACAGTGGATGTCCTCCTCAAAAATATTTAAACTTTAATGGATAAGTGCTTCCGGGTAAACAATGTTTACAGTCCTTCCGTTCGGAGCCAAGATATAGAGATTTTGGGACATACCCACTCTCGAACACCCAACATATAGCTGTCCATGGGAGAAACATGGGCTCATAAGATTTAGTCCAACAACTTTTAGAGACTGACCCTGAGCCTTGTTTATACTCATGGCAAAACTTAGACGGATGGGAAACTGCAATCGCTTGAATTGGAATGGGACATCTGATGGAATCATTGGAATCCTCGAGAGAAGTACATCTTCACCAGCAGAATGTCCAGTCATAATTGTGGCTGTAATTACATTTGTGGAAAGTTTCTTTATAGTCAGACGTGTACCGTTGCACAATTTAGGGGGGTCTAAATTTCGTAGCAGCATAATAGGTGCGCCAATTTTTAGTTCTAAGCAATGTGAGGGTAAACCAGGTGGATCCAGTGAATTTAAGAATTCCGTTGGATAATTGATTGCATCTTCAATATTGGAGGTTGTATCGACGGATTTGTATAGCTGAAGGTCTCCTGGTAATTCATACAAAAGCTGCTTATTAATTAGGTTGACTGCATCATTTTTGGGGGCAAGAATTGCTCGTTCGCGTAACCAGGCGTGATTTTTGAAGTGCTGATCTAAGTTGGTAAACACTGCTTTCTTCAATTCCTGTTGTGTTCCTACAATGTTTCCGATGCTTTCCATCGAAATAGAACCATCTTCATGTTCCCTTGACATGTTGCCATTTCCCATTTGCAGCAGTTTGTTTGCAAACTGCTGAGCATTGGGATCCCCAGTTACATGAACTCTCATGTTTGTTGTTAGGCCAAGTTTCTTTATATCCCTCCAAATGTAGGATGATTTGACACAGGCTTGCATCTCATCTGCTCTTGTTCCTCGTGGAATAACGGGCAGGGTCTGCCTGAAATCTCCAGCCAATACCATGGTGATACCTCCCATCCTATTTTTATTTTCTTTCAGGTCTTGCATTGTTTTGTCAAGTGCTTCAAATGCAGCTTTGTGTGACATAGTACACTCATCCCAGACTATCAGTTTACACTGTTGCAAAACCTTAGCTCTCCCTGAATTTTTTGTAATACTGCATGTTGGAGATTCAGTGCTTGCGAGATTTAAAGGCAGTTTGAACGTTGAGTGGGCTGTTCTTCCACCTGATAATAGTGTTGCAGCAATGCCGGATGAAGCAACTGCCAAAGCTATTTGCTTTCTCTGCCGCACTTTAGCCAGAATAAGATTAATTAGAAAAGTTTTTCCAGTACCACCTGGTGCATCCAGAAAAAATATACCACCACATCCCGTAAAAACTGCATTTAGTATCTGACTAAATGCTTCCCTTTGATCCGCAACTAATTTGGGTTCGTTTTCATTTATAAATTCTGTCAAGGCTGCTGTATCGTAATTTAGTTCGCGAAAGACATCTTCGGAGAGGGAAGAATCGTGGGGTTGGCGAACGGGTTGTGGTAGTCCTAAAGTTTTCAGATCGGTTCCTCCTAATGACTTAACTTTGTCCTCAAGAATGATTAACGCCTTGTTGAAGATATCCTCATTGTAATTGAGCTAAATGTTTTGGTGTTGAATACGGGCTTGATGTAATAAATCCTCCGACATTTGCTCCCTGTGATTAATCCACAGTTGGTAAGGAGTCGACATGGAACATATCTGAAGCATAACGGCAAACAAATCACGCATCATCTTAGGCGATCTAGATGCTGCTGCTTCCTCTAATGTGGCGTTCCAATGCTGGTCATCTTCCAGCATCCCTCGAAGTTGGCAAGCCTCTTTGTACGTCTCACATATGTTTTCACCAAACGTTTTCAAATGCTGAAATGATGTGGGTCCCCGAACTTCATGCAAAAGTAATCTTAGGTGGAAGCACTCCGAGTTGTTAGGATGCACAGTGTACACTCGTCCAAGTGCATCGCTGGACCTGATGCCTACTTGATTTTCAACGTTGTTTCCTATTTTACGCCGATTCCACTTCTTGGTGCCGTTGTTCCATGTATAATATTTGGGCACTTGATGGTACAGCAAAGTGCGGGCAAAGTCGTCTTCAGTGCAAAGGTTAAAAAAAGCTGTTAGCGTAGTTGGCTGAGGTACTTGGGCCTTTTCTGCTGCATTAGTTGATGTAAAGTATACTCTCTGCCCATTCTCGAGATGTACACTTAAATGTATAACTGTTGGATGACGCTCATGAATAGGAAAGTTCAGTATTCTCCATACCGCTTCATTACTACTTATATATCTACCCATTTGGTAATTGTGAACTTCATTGTGCTCCTGTCTTCCAGCACTTACATCAAAAACAGCCATATCTGATCCTTTATTAACATATTTACAAACATATTTTATCGACTTTACCGAATTGCAAAACTCAACGTTGATATGGGCTTTAAAAATGCGCGACAGCAGCGGACAATAAGGGACTATCCATCTGTTGTCGACAACCACTTCGGATCTTCTGACTGTGACAGTTGCAGTAAATCCACCATCTTCTGGGCTTCTTCTGCGATAAAGTGGGTAACCATCTTGTCCTGTCTGTGTCTCCTTCAAAAAGCCTCGTGGATAACGCTTTGTACATTTTCCATTCTTCATGCAAGGTGAATTTGGGTTCATGCTTCCACAGGGTCCATGTACCATCTGTGTCGTCACAATACTAAACAGGTTAGGGTCTTCAACTGAATCTGGGATCTCTGCTTTTATGAATTCATCCACTCTATGTACATGAATGGTGTCTTGAAGCCATAATAGAATGTGTGCATGAGGAAGACCGCGTTTCTGCCACTCTATCGTGTACATGTAACACCTTACATTTCCAAAAATCTTCCCCTTGTTAATCAAACTCATGAGTGCCATGTGCTTTTGATGAAAAACTCTTGCTAACAAATCGTGACGATCTTGTGGTTTTTGTCCTGGAAATAACTCATTCTGTATATCCTCCCAAGTAGGATTGCATGTAAAAGTAATGAATAAATCTGGGCGGCCGTAATTTCTTACATAGGTCATTGCATCTTGTGTACGTTCATGCATATACCGGGGTCCACCAGTGAAGCTAGAAGGCAAGATGATTAGCTGTCCAATATTGGCAACATTCCCATCATTGACAACAGCATCTTTCAAATGTGCATATTGTTCTACTCTAAGTGTCTTCTGATTCAACAAAATGTACCTTAGCCTTTCAGATTCGATTTTAGCATACATATCAACAATGTATTGATGAAAGAGGTCTTTGCATTTCAAGATAATGTTAAAACTTGAAGGACGCACCATCATCCGGAAAGCATAAAAGTCCATCGCAGATATTTTTCTATTCGTAAACAATCCTGTAGATGGATTAAATTGTTGCAATAGAAAATTATATCCATCTTCTCCCTGCCAAAACATAAGGGGGTACTGTAAAGTGTCATAAGATCTGTGTGTATCGGCTATTTTCTTTATGGCTCTGCTTTTTGTTTCTAAAATGATATCTCTGGTTCCATGTTGTTCTCCGGAAATGATTACAGCCACTTCCGATGTTGCAGGAACATTATACCTTCTTTCATGTTCCCCTTTTGGAGTTTTATCAGCTAAGATCATTAATTTTTTTTCAGGGGTTACTTTTTCCATCGCCAATTTGAAACTGTTTACATACATATGTTCTCGGTGAAGCATTTCCTGCAGCAACAATATTATGTCTTGTTTCACTCTTGGCACATTTTTGCAGCGAAGATCAGCTTGTTGTACATTATCACCAACAAAATATATTTGCAAGAATTTTGGATCTTCATTTGGTAGGGGTTGTAAGCTTCCGATAAGATGGTATATCTGCCCCTGTACTTTGAAGGTTGGCATATACCCAGGTTCCCGTACTTCTTTCGATGCGCCGAATGACGTCATTTGAAAACATGAATTGTAGCTGCGAATGTTGTTACGGAAATGTAAGGCATCAGATGTATCATCTGTAAGTAGTGATTGCAGTGTTTCAGGCGGATCATTTAATGGTCGAAGCCGTACCTTCCCACTACTGCAGCACATACCTGGTGTTTCCCCCTTCCACTTTAAACATTCACAATGTGGACATGTTATCGACATCCTACCGATGACAATTGACGGATCGGATGGATAGTCAATCGAAGGATCGTACGAAAATGCTGCATTTACTTTATTCCTCCAAATGAGCACTCGGGAGTTTCTGGTTGAATTTCTGTCTCGAGTTCTTCTTGCTGACCTTTCTTCCTCATTTTCCAACGCCCTCGATTCAGCTGTTGAATTTCTGTCTCGGGTTCTTCTTGCTGACCTTTCTTCCTCATTTTCCAACGCCCTCGATTCAGCTGTTGAATTTCTGTCTCGGGTTCTTCTTGCTGACCTTTCTTCTTCATTTTCCAACGCCCTGGATTGAGCTATTGAAGTTCTGTCTCGGGTTCTTCTTGCTGACCTTTCTTCTTCATTTTCCAACGCCCTGGATTGAGCTGTTGAAGTTCTGTCTCGGGTTCTTCTTGCTGACCTTTCTTCCTCATTTTCCAACGCCCTGGATTGAGCTGTTGAAGTTCTGTCTCGGGTTCTTCTTGCCGACCTTTCTTCCTCATTTTCCAACGCCCTGGATTGAGCTGTTGAAATTCTGTCTAGGGTTCTTCTTGCTGACCTTTCTTCCTCATTTTCCAACCCCCTGGATTGAGCTGTCGAAGTTCTGTTTCGGGTTCTTCTTGCAGATCTTTCTTCCTCATTTTACAAAGCCCTGGATTGAGCTGCTGATATCCTGAGTTGTTCTCTTCGTGTTGTTCTATCATCCTCGTTTTCTAATGCTCTGGAAATAAACCTTGACATTCTATCTCGCCGGCGTCTTCCTTCCTCATCAGAAGTTGTTTCTTGTTGCCTTCTAGATTGGGAATCCTCTCTTTTTTTCTTCAGTTTAGCACGAACGCATTGTTTCTTTTTAGGAGGCATGCCTACTTATCATTATTTTCAAAAATAAATCCAAAATATTAATAGCAATGGCACAGAAATCAAATTCGTGTTCAGCTTCCTTCACGCCTCTTTTTCCGAAAGTTTTTCAATTAATTTTTAAACGGCTTTTGTAAACAGATAACGTGAGCGGTTGAAGTTTGAAAAAGATGCCATAAATCAACTCATTTTAATTTTAATTCCAGAATTTACTGATTACTTTGCGTGCTTGAAAATAGAAATAATATAGTTCAGTTATATATCGTTATCATAAAAAAATATTCAGCTCTAGAACACGATGACTTGGTAACAGACAGAAGAAAAAGCCAATGAAATATTTAGTTAGTGACAAACTCTGACATTATACAGCTCCAATCACGATTATCTTGGAGCAACCAACCAGCTAAATTATTTAAACAAAATAACTTTTAAAAGCATTCAGCTCTAGAACACGATGACTTGGTAACATGCAGAAAAAAAGCCAATGAAATATTTAGTTAGCGACAAACCCTGACATTATACAGCTCCAATCACGATTATCCTGGAGCAACCAACCAGCTAAATTATTTAAACAAAATAAATTTTAAAAATATTCTGCTCTAGAACACGATGACTTGGTAACAGGCGGAAAAAAAAGCCAAAGAAATTTTTAGTTAGCGACGAACCCCCTGACATACAGCTCAATCAAGATTTTCTTTGAGCAACCAACCAGCTAAATTATTTAAACAAAATAAATGTTACCCATTTGGAGCGTTTTTAATTAATATTTTAGCAGTTTGGCAACGCGAAAGGTGAAAAATTATTGAATTTGAACAAAAGTGGTGAATTTTTTCAGTTATTTCGAATTTTCTCTAAAATATAGAACAAATATGAAAAAACTAAGCCTCAGGTGTACACGTAGGTATTAAAAGGAATCTATATTAAAAATTTCGAATTTTTTAGAGCAGTCTAAGTAGGTCCTTTTGCGTGCGCACTTAAAAAAGCAAACACTAATAGAGGATGAAGCAGCCTTAGGGCGAGCGCATATCTCAACCAAACTCAATCAATCAAACTAATAGAGGATGGCGTCAAGCCCCCGTTTCGGCCCGGTCCATGTATTTTCAAGCCCTGTTATGGTCCCGCAATCCCACGTGGATGACGTTTTTTAAAAAAATAATTATATTAATTAAAAATCACAATCAAATATGAAAAAACTAAGCCTCAGGTGCACACGTAGGTACTAAAAGGAATCTATATTAAAAATTTCGAATTTTTTAGAGCATTCTAAGTAGGTCTTTTGCGATCCACAGACATACACACAGACAGACAGACAGACCGACAGACAGACTCTTTCTTTTATTATTATAGATAAGACAACTTCTGAAGTAGCTACGGTGTCAAATTATCACTTAACTATCATCTAAATCAACCCTTTTGACCCCGTTTATTCTTAATTGATTTAGGTTAGGTTTGAATTATCGTTGCACTAAAGCTACACGAGGGCTATTGGCGAGAGGCGTCGTATTTTAGAACCACAGTCAAGTGACGAGCCGACACCTGAATAGGCACAAAACGCAACCGTTAACAGCGACATCGTACACCGCGTTAGGACTTTGAAGGCTATTTAACGTGCACTCCCTTACACGGGGTATTATTCGTCGGATATTTTTGGCTGCACGGGCCGTTTATAGGTCGACAGTTATTTTGGCGATGCCCAGACCCGAACCTGGGAACTTCCACATGCTAAGCGAGGGCCTAACCGAATGGGCACCCCAGACCCTCTTACACACTCAGAAATAATACACTCACTTTTGACGATTCATTAACCCTCTAGCCTCCTTTCTTTAAAAAATTTTGAGGATTATTTCATTAAACTATCACGTGACTTTTGAGTAAACGCGAATCCTCACTTTAACGATCTTGATTTGACGATTCTGTATCTTGATTTTGAGGAAACTGAATCTCAGTGCTGTACTCAAATGCTCAAAAATGACGAAATATTTCTTTAGATAAGACGAAATTCGAATCCTCATAAAAATGACGAATTAAATTTCCTCACTTTGAGGAAAGGAAAACTCGGAGCATTTGCCAGTAAACGGCATCGTTAAAATTAAGGAACATTCGTCGTATTTGAGTATTCATTTCTGAGAATGTAATTGATTCAAGAAAAGAACTTAATTGTTTAAGTGAATAAAATGACAAGGAATCCCATTGGGCCACGAAACAATTATTATGCCCGATATGACATTATCGCACCTTCAAAGCCAATCCGCCCAGACATGAGCGGTCTCCTAGCGACCGCATTATTTCGCAAGGCATTCTGCTAAAAGCAACTCGAATGAGTTGTGACATACCAATCATTTAATGATGCCTCGGTCTAGTTAACGGAATAGTCCGACACAAATCATTCAAACGAATAGTTTGCGAGAAGTTCACTTGAATTACCGAGAACTCCCAGTCGGCCCTGATTGGGGCTAATGGACTTATAATGTGGGAAAGGATAATTTTACAAATATTAAAACTATAATATCAAACTTAAGAATGCTTTTAGAAATGCATTTATTACTTTACTGATTGCATTTGCGGTTACTTGTAGAAATTGTTTACGCTACATCTGTCAGATTACACGAGTGTGCTAATTAATGATTTAACCCTCTAATGCATACTGTTGCCATATGGCAACAAATAACATAATCCACTTTATTCTATTAAAGTAAAGCTCCCTCACGACAAATCTGTGTTTATTTTTAATCTATCAAATTCCATTTTGAAGTTTTAGTTACTAAAAACCCTCTTAGATGACAGCGGTAAAAGTATATTCAAAATGAAAGATTGAAGCTTAACTGTTATGAAATTTCGTCTTTGGCAGTATTCAAAGTATAATAATATTAGACTCTTAATTCAAATACATTGTTTTGAAAAAATAATTATAGTTCAGGAGTTATTTTAAAAAATAGTTATAGTTCAAGAGTTATTTTAAAAAATAATTATAGTTCAAGAGTTATTTTAAAAAATAATTATAGTTCAAGGGTTATTTTAAAATATATTTAGTAGTTTTCTAGTCATTCTTATCAAAATTGGAATTTTGTAGTTGGTTTTTGAAAAATATGTAAATTTTAGAAATTGAAATTATTTAAAATCCAATGTAGTTAATATTTTTTCAGTATTTTTCCCATAATATATGAGTATTAAAGATACAAATATATTTTTTCGGGAAGAAAGAAAATTCATGCATTACAGGGTTAAATGTCTGATTGAATTTGCGTAAATATTATTGGTGAATATTTAATAGTTTTTTTAAACGCACTATAAAACATTTGGTGCAACTTTACTACAAAAATTATGGTAACAGCAAGTTCTTCCTTCAGCTTTATGGCCTTAAGATAGACGAATACCCGAAATTTTAAAATTTTTACTATTTAATCTTTTCCAAATTTGGCATAGTGATTTTAAATATAATGAAAAATGCTTTTTGGGCAATTGTTTTATTTAAATATAATTGATTTATTTGAAACGGTGTTTTTCAACTAAAAAAAGGGGTTTGCGCCAACACTTCTAGCATAAAAAGTTTTACATTAATTTACCTGAAATTTTTTACAGATGCTATTTCAATATATATCTGTGCCATGAACCTCTAACATCTGGTGTAAATATGCAAGTTTTTTTTAAAAAAATGTCCAAGTGTAAGTTAATCGATAAAATTCCTTTTTTTGTGGTTAATTTATAACATTTTTCTTAATAACTTTTTTTCTTGTAATTTGTATGTAACTCTAGAGGGTCATTGCATGTATCAGTTCAAAACGAAGAATTTAACTCATAATAAATGTTCATAGGATGAAAATTCAATGTGGTAGACTTGTTGGCGTAAACCTCTTTTTTTACTAAAAAAACACCGTTTAAAATAAATAAATTATATCTAAATAAAAACAAAAGCCTAAATAGTATTATTCATTATATTTGAAATCAGTATGCCAAATTTGGAAAAGATTAAAGCAATAGTAAAAATGTTAGAGTTTTGGGGAATTTTGGGTATTCGCCTACCTTAACATCAAATGATGGAGTACATTTGAACCGAAAAAGAAATAACAGTACATCACAAAACCCCAGTAAGCTTACCTCACAAATATGGAGTGAGCTGATAACACAAAATAAAAATTAGCCAGCACCATAAAAAGAAGTAGAAAGCAGCAGTGGAATCATTGATTTCTTAAAATTTAGGGCAGATTTTACTCGATTTATGTCAAGATCTTTTTTTTTTTGTTTCGTAGCATTTATAATTGAGTTGCGGCTTAATTACTGTTTAAGATGATACAGAATTTTGTGCAAGGTTCATCACCTAATTCGAGTTTAGTTAGATTACTTAATAATGCATGTAACGTTATACCGAAATGTTTTGCGAAATTCAAAAACAGAATTATAGTACTTTCTAAATAATAAGAAAACATAGTTTTACAATTTTGAAATCATTTGTTAATTAAAGTATGAATAAAAATTAATGTCGAAAACTTAAATTGAGTAATAATAAGTTCATTACTAATTAAGCTATAAATGTTATATATACTCTATTATGAGTTCTTCAACTATTAATCGACTCAAAGTATGCATTTTCTTTACTTATAATGATATTTCCACCGACTGTGCAATTTAAAATTATTTGAAACTTTAAAAGGGGACGCTTCTCTCGGATGAGTTTCCATTAGAAAAAGCGTCACTTTCTCACTTACTTAGACGGTGTACAATGCATTGTTTATATTAAATTCCTTCTTTATTCCCAAAAAAGCTTGAATTTCACCTTAAATCTATTAGTTTGTTCAATCCATATATTTTCTACATTCCCGAAGAAAATTAAACATTAATTATCAATTAGTGCATTAAAACTTAAGCAATCAAATGAAATCCAAAAACGATAAAGAACGTTGCTAAAAATGCTCCGTAAAAACGTTCAGACACCATGTTTAGCAACCATGTGCTCCCAAGTACTCCGTCAATTATCTCCAAGAATAGCACCTCATCCAAGCGTCGACCCAAAAAAAAAACTTCTTTCACTATATTTAGGGGCAGTTATCGTTTATAAAAGACAAACACTAACAAGGGTGTTTCGAACCGAAAATTAAAAACTACGCAAATAAAAAAAATCTAAAACCAGATAAAATGCCATAAAATGGAGCGCTGGAGGTGAAGTAGTTCTTGAAAGTATGAAGATGAAAGTGTAAGAGCTCTCCAATCAATTTTTAAGGCAACTATAAGATGTTTCCATAGGAACAAAATGCTTACCAATCAATAGCGTTCATTACTAAATATATTTTAAACTTTTTGCATAAAAATTTGTTGGTCCTATATCTTATCTAACAAAGTTCAAAAGACAATTATTCTGTACAACGGGCTTTAAGAGGATTTATCAGCCAACTTTATTTTGATTCTGACTCGCCAGGTGGCGTTACAAATTTTCGCCAAATGATACGTCTGGCGATTTAAAAAAAAGGGGATACGTTTCTCTTTCTGGGAAGTGGAGCACGGCAAGCTTTCTCAATCCCAAGATAAAGATTATTCGATTGTAATCAGGTTTAGACTAACGAAAACTGGTTCCGGTACTCTTTTGCGAGCCCGGACGATGTTCTGGAGGGAAAAAAATTGTGTTGTTTGGTTATGTCTCTTTCATTTAATTTTTAAATTTGTTTAATAAATTATATTTATTTTGTAAATATTACGATCTTTCAGGAAACGATTTCTTTTCTGGTTTGCTCGTACTAGTACATTATATTTCTATTTATAATTACCGAGATTTGATACCGCTATGAACTGCTCTAAAGTCATCCCTGTAAACTTCGGAATACTAGTTTAGCTTCGGCACATAAACAGTATTGTTCTTAAGGGGTCATAGAAGTCTTAAAAATCTGCAAAGAAGGTGATCTTTAATGTAATTTTTTAACTACTCAACATATAAGTAGATTTTTTATATGTAATTTTATAAAATTTATTTATTATATAACAAATTTTAAAATTTATGAAACTTCAGCCAAAACTAAAATAAATGATAACAAACATAAAACTATTTGAACACATTGGGATTAGGCTTGCGTGCCAAATTTTGAGGTCAAAATTGAAGAAATGAGCAAGAAAATGGCTTTATATTGTACAAATATGTACAAACAAAGACTTGTACCGAAATTCTGAGCTCAATTTTAATTAGAATTTATGTTAAGAGCTTTTTTCTAAAAAAAAATTTAAGAAAAATTTAAGAAAAAAAGCTCTGAAAATAATTACTTATTAAAATTTAGTTTAGAAATTAGGTATAAGTCTTTGTTTGTACATATTTGTACAATATAAAATCATTTTCTTTGTCATTTCTTCAATTTTGACCTCAAAATTTCGCGCGCAAGCCTAATCCCAATGTGTTCCAATAGTCTAATGTTTGTTATCATTTATTTTAGTTTTGGCTGAAGTTTCATAAATTTTAAAATTTGTTATATAATAAGTAAATCTTATAGAATTGCATATAAAAAAATTATACTTTTATATTGAGTAGTTAAAAATTGCATGGAAGATCAAACTATGCTTTGTAGTACCTTCTTTGCACATTTTTAAGACTATGACTCCTTAAATCTAGTTCCGTACTTTTAATTGTTGGCGTAGCAATCTTTATGCTTGTTAAAACTAATGGCATACTAATGCAAAAGTAGAAACCCCAATGTATAATGAATCTGTCGTATTAGCAGTTTCAAAGGCAATAATAAGGTCAGCAAGATACAAACAAACGCGGGTTTATGGTCTTCAAAAACATGTGCAGGAACCTTTTGTATTGCTAGTGGCAGTTTGTCAATTTGTTCATTCGGTTGCTCTTGTAAATTAGACACTGGTCTCTTTATTACAAGCCTTACTCCCGCCACTAATCTGTACATTCGTTCTGAAAGAAGCTTTCTACATTGCACACCTTTTTAGCCGGGAAATCTTGACGTGTTTTTTGCAACTTTTCAAGGCCTCTAAAATAGCATCGGACTGAGTGATTGGCACATTAAACTTTCAGTACTCTGCCACCAAACGACACATGTTCTTGAATGTTGCTCGAGAAGTTCTTAAAGAATTAAAAAGCCTACATGTGCAGTTACTTAAGTACTAGAATGAAATTCTCGTCGAAACGCAAGGGTATTATAATAACATTAACTGCCACCTATAACCACTTCCGCACAAGATTTATAACTTCAGAACAAATATAGACTAACCCAGCATTCAGTTACAATTTGAATCTTCAACTCGAAAAATTGGCCACTATAATTAAATTTTTTCTTCCGCAAATTAAATAAATAATCTTTATAGTTTGCTAAATTTATTTGCAGTTTGAAGAATAATTATGTAAAATTGAACGAGTCACATCCTGTAGCATCCTTTCCGTGATCTTTGGCAATGCTTTGAAAATCTCACCTTAAATTACACGAGATTTTTGTAATAAAATAACTATCAATAACTATAATATTTGAAAAAACCTGATATATCCAGAACATTTGGCAATGATAAACATGAAATAACTTCAAATTGCACTGATAATTAAAGGAATTTAATTGTAAATTAATACCAATTAGCTCTTTAAGCAAAAAAAAGTAACACTGTGAACCACTTTCTTAGTAAACAAATATAATAAACATTAAAAAAAATCACATTGTTATATATTTTTTATAACGCCATTCCAAATCGATTTACAAAGAAATAATTAATAATCTTTAACATTTCAAATAAGGTTTTTCGTGATATTGCTGATGTGGCAACAGTATTTTAAATGACTAAAAATTAAATTCCAATGCTACTTTAATGGGTCGCGTTCGTCGACATGACAAGATGACAGATATCCGTATGGACGTACAAACAGAAGAACAAAAAGTATGAAGTTAGGTCCCTGCTGTCCTATCTTTCGATGACAAAAATGATTCTTAAGATCTAATGGATAGAACAGATTTCGTCACCGAAGTAAGGACACACAGACGGGACACTTTGGGAAGACTACCATGTCAATACCTTCTTTTCTATTAAAAAAATGTTTCGAATTTAAAAAAAGATTATAAAATATTCTAAAAATAACGTCAGGGCTTCATCCTCATTGACTATACATCCCAGGACCCCTCCCTAAACATTTTTAAATAAACGTTTATATTTCTCCCTTCAATAAACCCACAGACTACGGCCGTCATTTTAGAAATGGTAAACCAAAGGTCACTAAGTGATTCGATTGAATAACTCGTCAAATATTCAGCCAAATGTAACAAAAACTAAGATTTAGGGTTTATGAGGATTCTTAATATTTCTTAATTATAAAATTGGGTGTTGCCATTGAAAATTTTAAAGTTAATAGCATTTTTAATATGAAGACGGCTCCTTATGCAATTTTTTTGTCCTGCAATTAACTCATGATGTTATATAAACACAAAGTCAAAAAGGTTCTATAGGATGACTAACGTTCGAAATAATCACTAGTGGGAACTTTTTCCACAGCTGTACATATCAAAATAGCTAAAAGTATCCAAGCGCCAATAGCCCCCGTGTAGCTCTAGTGCTACGATAATTTAAACCAAATCTAATCTAAAAGTATCCAACCTATACTACAACTAAAGTAGTCAAGTTTAAAAGTCGCGCGAAATTCTTTGGCTGGATTTATAATGAGTTCCGCCCACTTTTCCATGTGGTTTAGGTTTACAGTTTGAATGATTTAGATATTGGCGTTTTTTTCCTTCTACGATTTGGCGACATTTATTTTTGTGTGTCATCAAATTTTAAAATCATAGATTCTCGTTTGTTATGAACGTTTTTGTCATAAAAAGTACTTGAAATGTAAAAGCATCATTTAAATTCTGTATTAACATACAAAGATAATGCATGAGTGAATTATTTAAATTAATAATAAATCTTTTTAATCAATTAAGCCAAGTTGTCCTACAGATGTCGCCACGATTCTCAAAATGAAGCTTTTTAAAAAAATTAATAATTAAAAAACTGATTGATATTGTTCCTTCAAATCTTTTTTAAATTGTCTTTCATCCCTATTTGCGTATCTGGTGCAAACAGATCATACGTTTAAAAATACTTTTCAAGAAACTATGATTTGAAAAATAAAGCATTACGTGTATAGGACTGACAGTCCCTCTTAAATAGCTTCCTCTTATTAATGGAGCGTAATTCTTGATTGGCTTTCGGTCAATATTTATATTGTGATTGGAGTTAGTTTATGGATATTTCAAAACTTCAAATATTTCATTTCAGATTTGTGCTCTAAAAATGTATTTATTATGGTGTTTGAACCTTCTGAGGGATACAAACGCATATACCCGTCACCTTACCAGCAACCCACATACTTTTTTAAAAATATGTAATTTTTAAATTTCTAGTGAATTTTAAATTTTAAATTGTGGAAGAATGTTTAATTATCATCTGGTACAGAAATGCAATTTAAAAAATTTAAAGAAATGAAATTTTCAGTTAAACATTTAATTTTAATCTTATGCAGCGAAAACAAGTTTACACTTCAGCTAATTTGCGTAATTCCACACAGGGAAAATTGGTAGGACCATTAAGGGGTCATAGGAGTCTTAAAAATGTGCAAAGAAGGTACTACAAAGCATAGTTTGATCTTTCATGTAATTTTTTAACTACTCAATATATAGGGGAGGGTGGGGGCTATTGGGACAAATTTTTTTCAACCTCTGTATTTCAGCAAAAATAAAAGAATTTTAATTTCCTTTTTTACAAGCTCATAAACTGAACATTCATTTACTTAAAAAGTCAGTCAACAAAGGCTATAACATTACCATATTTTGGTTGCGGAGCATTTTAAACAAACATGTAAATGTCCCATTAGCCCCCATATGTGGGGGCTAATGGGACAGGGTGCAGGGCTAATGGGACATGCTAAATGTTGCCGTAATAAAATATTAAAAAAATGGAAAATGAATGAGAAAATAACCATAAAATAAAATTTTAAAGCAAATACCATTTACATAATGTATACATAACATGATATATCAAAGTTAAAACTCAAAATCGAAGATGCTCCCATAATTTTTGTTGAATCACTGGAAATGATATTTTTATGACTAAATCTTTAGTTTGTATAACTAAATCTTCTAAAATTTATCCCAAACTTGTCCTCTTTTTCACGGTACAAGGACTTAAAAATCGTCTTTTTCTTCAAATAGCTTACCATCGTTCGCCTTTTTCATATAATTTTAACGAACATTTTCAGTTCATCGCCTTCTTTTCCAGAAATCAATAAAACGAATAAAAATAGCTTGCTTCCTAGCAAAATTTACCAACAACAATTTATTTATCTTCCCCAAGCTCTGTTTAGAAGTAATTAATGAAATTGCAGGTGGAAATATGTCACCAATAAAGCTACTTGAACTTTCACTTATTATACGATGAAAAAAAATCAAAAAGTTTAAAATTAAAGTTTAAAAATTTTTTTGGCAACTTGACTGAATAAGATATTAGAGATTTATATAGATTCTTCGAGAGAAGCACACAAATCTAGGTTTATTCGTGTCCCATTAGACCCCACTGTCTCTGTCCCATTAGACCCCACAGTGTTGTTTTTTATAAATGACCCAACACAGAAGCACTTGTACTTCACCACGGTATTTGACATATACTATCTTAATCTAGGATATTTCATCTATCTAAAACTGTAGTTTAATTCATAGAAAGTTTTTATTCAATACTTCAAAATGAAAAACAAAGTACACTTTTAATTAACTTTCAATTCTCCAAAACAACAATTCTTCTCTCTACTTCACCACATGCGTTTAATGGCTGATCTTTGGTTCTTAAAATGTGAAGTCTTTCTGTTACTATGCTTTAGTGTAGAAAAATTTGTAAAAAAGTATATTTTTCCCAGCCTTAGGGCCCTTGTCCCATTAGCCCTGCGTCCCAATAGCCCCCACTCTCCCCTAAGTATAATTTTTTATATGTAATTCTACAAGATTTATTTAATATAAAACAAATTTTAAAATTTGTGAAACCTTAGCAAAAACTAAAATAACTAATAACAAACATAAAGCTATTTGAACACATTTTGATTAGGCTTGCGCGGCAAATTGTGAGATCAAAATTGAACAAATGACCAAGAAAATGACTTTATATTGTACAAATATGTACAAACAAAGACTTATACCTAAATTCTCAGCTCAATTTTAATTAGAAATTATTTTAAGAATTTTTTTCTAAAAAAAATTAATAAAATTTTTAAAATTTTGATTTAATTTTTTTAAAAAATAATTTATAATTAAAATTAAGCTGAGAATTTAGGTATAAGTCTTTGTTTGTACATATTTGTACAATATAAAGTCACTTTCTTGGTCATTTGTTCAATTTTGACCTCGAAATTTGCCGCGCAAGCCTAATTCTAATGTGTTCAAATAGCTTTATGTTTGTTATTAGTTATTTTAGTTTTGGCTAAAGTTTAATAAATTTTAAAATTTGTTTTATATTAAATATATCTTATAGAATTACATACAAAAAAATATACTTATATTTTGAGTAGTTAAAAAATTACATGAAAGATCAAACTATACTTTGTAGTACCTTCTTTGCACATTTTTAAGACTCCTATGACCCCTTAAATCTTAATCGGCACACACCCACCTCACCATGGACCTTACTGTTTTTCAAAATCGACTCTTCCAACATCCATGTGCGTACAATTCCCACCATCATAATAAAAATAGTTTTTATGTATGAATACTCAATAAAATATTTTTATATTTAAATACGTATAAACAATAGAAGAACGCCAACATTTACAATCTATAAAGCTGTAAGCAAAAATTTGAAATATTTTTAAATATCGATAAAATTGTAATAAAAGAAGATGTATTATTCAAGTAATCGAAATGATTTGTTATGACAGTAATTAAATTTAGTCAAAATCCGTTAAATGATTATAGAAAATTCTATTTTAGATCTTTTTAATTTATTATTATAAAAAAAGTATTTGTTATTTTCCTTCGTATAATTACCACCATGACAATATAAATCGCTTTTATGCATGGTTTTTATGCATGGCAATGAATACCCAATGAAATATTTTTATATATAAATGCGTATAAACAATAGAAAAACTACAATATTTACAATCTATAAAGCTGTAAGCAAACATTTGAAATATTTTTAAATATCGATAAAATTGTAATAAAAGAAAATGTATTATTCAAGTAATTTAAATGATTTGTAATGACAGTAATTAAATGGAGTCAAAATCAGTTAAATGATTATGGAAAATTCTACTTTAGATCTTTTTAATTTATAATTATAAAAAAAAAGTTTTTTTTTTTTTCTTTCTTCTGCAAAATCACAAGAAAACTATTTCAGACCATTAATAACTGTAAACAGATCACTATGATCTCTTTCAAATTCTCAAGTTTAATCTCTTTTTCAAGATTTCGTCATCGCAACTTGAGGCTTAGTTGAAGTTTTAAAGTATTATACTTAAACTTGTTTTCTAATCCAAATATTTGAAAACAACATTTTCAGAAATGCAAGATCCTTTAAGTTGTTTTTAAACTTTCATGAAGCGTGTTAATGGTTAGAGGCTTATGAAACACTTATTGCGTAAAACGCGATTATCTCTTTCTGGAACTTTCGAGATCCTTTTGTTATGTTCCAGCTTGCTTTATATAACAAGTAATAAACATCTAATATTAAAACAGTACAAATATGGGACACTTCTATTTTTTTTTTTAATTTTTTACACCATATTTTGACAAAATAGTAAATTACAACGATACCCTGCCTGTTAAAAAAATATTTTGAAGTAAAAACATAGAATTTATAATATTGAAGTTTTAACATCTAATTTTCTGAACTTAATATTAGTATATTTAAAAGCACAATTTATAATTTTTACCATGTTTTCCATGCATTTTGATGTATATTTTAAGAATAATTTTTTTTCACACTGTGGTAATTTCAATTGCAGTTTCCTATTCAAACATTTATTTTTTTAAATTCCTTATAATAATAAAAAAAAAAGTATCACAGTAGCTTTAAGCGTAAAACAAGCAAAATTCGTGGATTTTACTCCCTAAAAAGTAATTATAGTTTTCCTTAAAACAACATCTAACATAAAAATTTCGTTTTTCTGGGAGATTTAAAACAACGTGACTTTTTATTATCTTTTAGAAGAAATGATATATAGATACAATTTTTGTCGACGCACTGGGTGAAATTCGTATATACTATGGATTGATTGAAAAAAAGAAAAAGAACTTGGATAGAGCAGACGCTAAAATTAGATGATTCCTAAAAAGCAGCATGGCAGCAAAAAAAGGTGTTGGGAATTTCCGGCTAGGAATATATTTTTGGCTATTCAAATTCTCTATTTTGTTATTGAATTTCGTTTTCAATCTCGCACGTAAAAACCTGATCTTCCAGCGTGACGGAGTCTATTCCTTCCTGATTTTGCTCCGAGTAAATAATAAATAAAATATCTCAGCACCCATGTTTGGGAGAATAGAGCAACCATGAAAATACCAAATATCATGAAGGCAGCTTGCTTTTTTCCATTATAGAAAACGCCAAATTATATCTATGTATGCAGGCCTACAATCTGATTCGTGAATAAGTAGTTATTTATTTTCAGTTGTTGGCTTTTGTCCATTACTCAACATTGGGTACGTAGTGACAGCGAAGAAAAAATTTGTAGGATGGTTTGCTTGTCCATTTTTTGTAGTTGTTATTTTAGGATTCTAAAAGTAAATGTGGTTGAATAATTCAGTTTTTCTTTGAGAAATGGAAGTATATTTTTACTTGCATCCAGTATATAAGGGATATCATGACAAATTATTTAGCTTGATACTAAAGAAATATTATACAACAATAATAATAAATCCATTTAAACTAATCTTTTAATATATTTTTTTTTCAAACATTTGAAAAACTGGTACTTTTTAACAGAATCAATAACATTATTTCCCATAAATAATATTTTTTCCCGATGTAGTGAGGTTGTTCTCTTCGTTTTTTAAAAAATATATTGAAAATATATGCCTAAATACATAATTCTGGAGCAGCGTTTTAGTCGAAAACGCAACTTTTGGCTTTAAAAATTTTAATATAATTTATTATATAATTTATAAGAAGAAATATCAGTTTTTCTTATGATAGAGGTTATTTACTATTTTTGTTTAATTAATGTACTAAATTAGTAAAAAATTCGCTCACACCACAAAAATGGTAGAGCAATTGCATTGACAAATTTAAAGAAAAACTTAGGATTTCTTAAAAGTACTTATATAGATGATTTTCTGCTATCTACTTTAAAGGGAAAATTTAGGTGATATTCACATAAAAAGATTTGTGTTAAAAATTATTTCCTGTTTCTATTTATTTTTTTATTTTTAAGGCAACGTGCTATCAATTTCAAAATAACTTAAGGTAGCCAGAAAACCTTAAGGACCTTAAAAACAAATTGTCGTAAAATTTCACATTTTAATTTTTTAGACTATTTAAAATCGCAATTCACTGGCTTTAGAAATAAGCTTAAATTTTGTTTCTAGTTTAAACAGAAGAAAGTTATCACTGTTTTAGTTCAGCATTGACCTGATAAGTTCTAGTTTAAATACTCAAAAATATGTATATTAATTGCAAAGATAAAACATACGTCTGCACTGAGAAAAAAATTCTGTAAACATACAGAAAATTGTTTAGTAATGTTACAGAAATAACCAATTTTACAAAAGAAAGTTTTTGTAATTCTGAACAGAAATCTTCATTTCTGCAGTTACAAATTTTTTTCTAGTATTTGCAATTTGTTTCAGCCAATCATGTTCTTCTATCGCGCGCATCGCCACTAAAGTTTGGTTAGATAAGATTTGAATTATCGTCGCACTAGAGCTACACGAACTAAAGTCTGACCTCGATCGTGATGCAAGACCAATCGCTATTTTAAATTTATACTTTAGTTGATTGTTTCAAATGAATTTCACTTCTCATTTCCTGACTATCTGTGTGCCGACATGGTACAGTTGGGAGAGCGTTCGATCGGACATCTAAAAAATCCTGGTTCGATCCCGGGTTCGGCAGTCTGCTATTCCTCGGTAGTGTAGTGGTCAGTACCCCAGTCTGTCACGCGGGAGACCGGGGTTTGATACCACACCGGGAAAGCAGACATTTTGTTTTTTCTTTATAATTGCACGGAAAATGCAGTATCCATAAAATTTTCTTGTCATGTGTATGTATTCCACACAGAAACATTACTTGTGTGGAATACATAAAATAGTTCTGTAAATCTACATGATATAAACATGTAATGTTAACAAAAATATATTGGTGTTTTTACAGCACTATTTTTAGTAATTATTTACTAGAAATTTTCTAGGAAAAGCTTTTTACAAAAAAAATTGTTTGTAATGGTTACAGATTTTTTTTCACAGTGTTTGTAATATATTTGTGTTTGTTGACTTTTAAAAGAGTAAAATGTAATTAAAAGTTAAGTAATTATTTTCTTAAAATTTATCTTAATTTCATTTTGTTGTTTATCTCAGGATTTCACTTTATCGCAAAAAACATTTCTACAAAACTTTCGCTTCAAATAGTTTAATTTTTTTAGATGTACTCAAAGAGTAAATGAAGATTTTGAACCTTTGTCAAAGCAATATATTTTAATCACTAGATTTGATTTTGTCCGTATTTGAAATTGAAATAGAGCTATTATTACCATCTGAACTTGATGATTTTTGTGACTTTAAATGTTAAGGTAGCATGTAAATTAGAAGACAAATATCTAAAAGGGATTCATGACCTAACACATTATATATATCTTGTTTAAAATTTACAAAATTTAAAAATCTCAGTAAATGTTTTTAGTTATCGTGCTTTGGTTAAAGGCCGTTTTTAGGCAAAATTTTAATTAAAAACCTTTTTAAAAATTTCACAAGCAAAATTTTGAATTTATATTTTTTTGTCCATTTTGCATCTTTTCAACTTAAAAGGAAGCCATAAGAAGTTTATTTTATCCATTTAAAAAAAATGAAATCTTCAAAGATATAAGCCTACCTTCACTAACTAATAAATGAGTTCATACTTTTATGACAGCCGATTCATTTTGTTCTGTGTTTATGTATATCAGCATTAATTTACTGAAGTGTGTCAATTTGAATACCACCTAAAATATTAAGTACAAGTGATTACGTTAACCCTTCACTGCAGCGTGCGCCATATGTGGCCCAAAACTATCTTTCAGCCATATAAAGCAATAATAAGTTTATTTGCTGTTTCAAAAACGTTCTTGAACGGAAAGTTTGATGTCACTGTTCCAGGTGTCGTTTTTCCGAAGATAAAGCAAATATATTTCGAAATCTATTTGCAACCATTCGTTCACTACTGACTTTATTTTTGAAGTTCCGAGCAGTTCCGAAAAGGTTTCTTCAACTTCGGCATTCGGAACAGTGGCATCAAACTTTCCGTCCACGCACGTGTCTGGGAAAGCTTCTCCGGCCTAGGGTCGCTCGATGGTCCCTCGATGGTAAATCGAGTGACCCTACTCCGGCCTTGTAAGTTGGGCAGGCCACTTGCGTTCATATAATATTTAGAATCAATCGGTGAAAAATTATTCTAATGAAATCTATACAAATAACAGGCTACTTAACTTTATACCTTTTTTTTTATTGTTGATTGACTGAGTTAGTTTGTTTTAATTAGCCATTTTACATGTATTAAATCATTTTTGTAAAACAAAAATGTTTATTATGTCTGTTGTCAAATCTACTTAAACCAGTGTTATCTCTAAAAAATAAGTATACACATAGTTATTTGTTAACATATTTTGAGGTATTTTTAGTTTAATACTTTTCAGATAAACTATTTATTTGAGAAGCACAGATAAATGAAAAAAGTTTTCGGTAATTTTCAAATTTATTTGGCGAACTGAAATTACTAAATCCTAGTCTCTAGGCAGAAAAAAATTACACAGTGAAGAGTTAAAGCCTTTGTGACCATAGAGACTGCCGCCCTCGAATCGCATGCTGCCGCCCTCGTGGCCTAATGGATACGGCGTCGGTCTCCTAAACCGAAGATTGTGGGTTCGAGTCCCACCGGGGGTACTTTTTACTTATTAACTGCATTATTTTTAAAACTTCTTTATCACAAATCTCTCACATATAACTTTTTGTAACAAGAGAATAATTTAATTGTTTGATGCTCTTATAAGTGCATTTTTTTCTATGTCATTCGAAGGGCTACTGGCAGCATAACAGAAATTGTGTTTCAAAACATTAAAAAAACACTCCATAAAATGTCTTATTTTTAAAAACAATATTCTACATATTTTAAAGTTGCAAAATTTAGTTTTGGTTAAAATTTTGTAACTTTTTACTTTAAAATGAAAATCAACTTAAAACACATCAGTATTCAACTGAAAATCATTTTTACTAGTGAAGCAAAATAAAATTATCTATGGAAACCTTCCTTTTAAACATATCCCATATATGAACAGATCAAGGAAAAAAAATCTAAGAATATGTAACTATAGCAAAATTTATTAGGCAATTAATTCTCTATGTAAATAAACCCAGACTAACTGCCTATCCTGAAATTATTCGGGCAGCATTATTCCTGCAGTTAGTTACAAAAAAGCACAGTTAAAGAGCGTAATAGACAGTTTAATGGACTCCTTGAAACTAGAACAGAGCCACAATTATTATAGTTAGCTTCTGTTATTTTAGTTATACCATTCAAAACAAGTATAATTTACGGATTTAAAAGGTAAATGTACTGTTTTTTTTACATTAAAAGGAGAAGCGAGTAAAATTAAACAAGGCATAAATATGTCACCAGAAAAGAAAAATGCCTCATTCTCACCGATTCTATATTAAAATAGAATAGATCTGATATTAAAATAGATTTAAATGGTTATATGTACGGGCTGGCAATATCCCTTAAAATGAAATCAAAACTGTTTTAATACAGAAATATTTGCATATTTACAAACAAATCGTGGGCCAACTACACAGACAGAAAAACAAATTTGTCCAAAAAAAGATTTGTTTAACCAACTGGATACAGAGGAAAGCAAAATAAAAGGATCCTCCCTTCCCCACCCCTTTAAAATATTACTTTGTCTGGTACAATTTTGAAGTAATTGTTAATTTTACGATAATTACTGAATTTAATATTGAAGGGTTAAAAGTAATTTACAGATAATAACTGTAATGAAAATTATCTGTTCAAAGCGTTAAAATATTATATGTATACATGTGCAAATATAGATTTAGTATTTTTTTAATATACTCAAAGCCTTCAAAATTGTCTTTATTGTTCTAACTTCATAATTTTACTAATTTATTAATTAGGTCATATTTACGATCTGAAAGTCATTTTACGGTAATGCTATCTTATATAAATATTTTTCTAAACATATTGGAAGGTTAATTTGAATACTGCAATGCATAAAAGCTCAAAACTTAAGTGATGTGTAAATTAAAGCCATATAAATAGTGCAACTGGAAACCATAGCAATCCAACCATTCCATTATAAAACAATTACGTGGTCTTTTCCATTACTGACGAGTGACACTTCTGCTATATCTACATAAAATATATGGATTCCTTTAGAAACTAAAATCACAAGGCGACTGCAGACCAACAATTGTACGGCCTAATAGCGTAGTGGAAATAACACTGGGCCGTTCTAGTGATTTAAGAGTTCCTTTATGATTGCCCTCTCTTATAAAAGCGGCACACGACAGGGTAAATGCTTGGGATTTTTCACATCTGTCGAGTACGAAGTAACACAACTGATAAACGTTTCCTTGATCATTCATTAAACCAACTCTTTACTAAAAGTTAAGGTCGCATGTTCCTTTAATGCAGAAAATAAATAATTTAACTGGGACTCCTTGTAGGAATATTAACAACTTTACATGACCTTCCCCGGATGATTTTAAGATCGTAGGGTACATTAAATATTCTGGTAATGAAAGTCTTGTTCAGAGTAACACTTGGACAAATGGTGACGGACCTCGTTATTTAGAACATCGATCAAGTACTGAAGCAAATACCTGAGTGGGCACCCAACAAAACCTTACAGCAACGTCGTACGCTATGGGATATTTGAACAAAGGGCGAATTAACATGCCCCAAAGCCTTTCCACAGAAAAATCGGAGTAATTATCGTTTGACTTTGGTTGCACTGTGGTGATTCTTATTTAACACATTCGCTGCCACTTAATCATCGATAGAGTCTTCATCGATAAAGGCTGATGAAGTAGAAAAACGTCCTGTTTTTTTTAAACCTGTTCGTTACAATTGAAATAAACTAACTGTTCATTTTTGAACAAGTACAAATCTTAGTTCGAGATCGTAAAATAGCAAGGTTAGGTTGAATTAACGTCACTAACTAAAGCTACACGATAGCTACCTAGTCGTAAAAATACAAGGAAGTGTTCCTGGCCTTTTCCAACCGGATAACTCATCATCTGTCACTAATAATTGAATTGAAAGCCAATTACCAGATTTGCGTCAGTGATTAACTTTTCAACTAAGAAATAATCGTTAAATTTTCCTAATTCTCATTTTTGGGTAGTTTTTGTTTTCATCAGAATGTGCTGCTATCGGTGCATCGGAACCACGCGACTCCTTAAGGAGTCAGTGGCATCCAACGTGTTAAAGTAATTTATTTCAAATTTCTTTGTTTCGTCACCCCATTTTGAGAAGTAACACTTTAACACACTGTACTTTTTTTATGCCCCCGAATCCTGTAAAATCAATTCTATCCTCCGTGGAGCTTCAACACTGCCAATTACGCCTCGCAATTTAGAACCTTGGTCAAGTGACGAGGTCGAAACCTGGGTGAACACCCAAAGTAAACAAGTGGCGCCACCGTACGCCTGTTCGGAACTTTTGACTTCATCGATTTTTAAAGGACTGTCAGTCCCATAGAGCTAATTCATTAGTTTTGCAATCACAACTTTTGCAAAAGAATTGGTTTGCCATGTTATCCCATTTCACCAGGTATGAGAATCATCATAACATCAATTTAAAACAAAATTGAAAAGAAAATAGCATCCGGGTATTTAATAAATAACTTATAAAGATTTAAAATAGTGTCGCCATCTGCTGTATATTTTTGTAATTTAACACTTCAAATATATATAATTAAATAACTAGATAGCATTTCATTTCAAAGGCCCTCGCCAGATAAGACAATAAAAAATGCCCCCATTCCAATCGGGCAATTTTTTTTCTGAAAATACCTCATTGTATGGAAAACTTCTCAGCCAAGTTTCAGCTCTAAAATATGACGCATTTTTGAGTAAAAAATAAGAGTTTTTTTTTTTCTTTTAAATTGAATATTCCCTGAATATGGTTGATAAATACAAAAAACTGCTCATGAGGTTTTAGATATCATTAAGCAGTATTCTCACATAGGCTAACATAGTCAAGCAATACTTCTGCGGAAGTTGTGATTCCAAAACTGATGCATTAGCTCTATGGGTCTGATAATCCCTCTTAACGAGCACGCATGTCGCTGTGTACTCGAAACAAATAATTACGCCTCGTAATTTAAATCCCTTGTCAAGTAACGCAGTCGGCACCTGACCGGGCACCCAACGGAACTTCGAACAGCATGATCCGCTAACGTCGTCGGGGCTTTAGACTCCACAGATTTAACGAGCATGTCTATCTCAGTATACTCTAGAATTTTATTTGGATATTGGCTGCATATTTCCGTCTATAGGCTAACAGTGACTAATAAAACAGTGACTGTCACCGAGATCGAACCAGCGCCAAACGCTTGCGATCCAATCTGGGCTAATAGCGTGTCCAACGCTATACCAAGTACCAAAATTATCGTTCTCTCAGCAAAACTTGATGCCTATTCAGGTGTCGGCTCGTCACTTGACTGTGGTTCTAAAAAATACGACGCCCGTCGCCAATAGCCCTCGTGTTGCTCTAGTGCGACGATAATTCAAACCTAACCTAACACAGCAACAACAACAAAAATTCTTTTTTGTTAACGCTTTCATTGTTTGATAGATTTTATTTTATCTTAATGTTTGTTTTGTCGTATTTGTCCTCTTATTGTTCTTTTTATTGTGTGATGTATTAAACTCATAAAGAACGGAAGCCCAAGAATGAATACTGGAAAGTTACGTCATCTGAAACAACCGAATTCCCTACTTAGTTTCTTTTGATTAGTTATTTTTAGAAAATAAAATAATTTTTAGTAAAAAGAAGTGTAGTTGTTTCTTTATTCCAAGTAAGGATTTTATTCATTCAAAGTTCCGTGACCAGTTAACCATAATTTGCAGTTATTTCATTTGATGCCTTAGGGTGTCGCCACGAATTGCTCCGCGAATAACTCGTACGGGCGGACTGAAAGAATGGTTTTCTAATTGAATATTTTATTGCTTTCCAAGAAGTTGATTTACATAATAGACTCTGCAAATTAGTGTCATAGAATTTTAAAAAAAAATAGGGTTGTGTACCACAACACGACTTTCAATTATCCCTTAATAAATCAATGTACATCAATTTAAAAGCAATTTTATTCCTTATAAGGTTGTTTTAAGAATTTGCAAACCTAAAATGTTCTATAGCAGCCACTCCTTGTGCACGCACAATTTTTTCGAAAACCTTATTATGAGATCCGACAACTACAGCTGCGAAAGAAAAAAAAGTTCTTACTAGTGATTATTTCGGCCGTTATTCAGCCTTGAGAATACATACCTTTTTGACTTGTTGATAAATAATATTCTAAGTTGATACAAAATTTGCATACAGGACCGTCTTCATATTAAAAATATTACTAACTTTAAAATTTCTTATAGCAACACCCCTTTTTAAGTTCATATTTAAAATCTATGACCAATTTTAATGCGAAATACCAAGTTTTTTGTTAGTTTTTTAAAAATATTAGTTGAGTTATAGACGTACCAAGTTTAAGGGCCATACTGATAAATGAGTTGCACATAAAAAAAACTATTTCAATCAGTAAATAATTAAGATAATAAAACGAATTTTTTACTAAGTAGTAATTAGAATATCCTAAACAAAATGCATATATTATTGGGATTTTTAAAATATTTTTATGTTTTTAAAGAATTATCATTTAATTTTTTTTAAATATATGAATAGAAACCTCTTAATTTTTAACAGAAATGAATATAGGGCAAGAACTTTAATCCATAAACTATCTTTTTTTTTTAATTTTAAGCCATAATTTCCTGAGTATATCACAAATTACTTTTCAAATATGCTTTAGAGAGGTGAATATAGGATTAAATGTGAACTTGATAAAACACCGCTTTGTAAAAAAAAAAAAGGAAAAATTTAAACAACGAACTAGAAATTTCTGGTGCTCTATGAGTGTGACACAACAGACGCCTTGAAGGTTGAATCATGATATTCAGCGATTTGTTTCTTAACACTTTCGCTACGCAAATTTTTTGTGTCCTAGTACTATGTGATAGGAATATCATTATCGAATCATTAGCTGTGCGGCCGCCTGGGCCGTTTTAGAAGTGAAAGGATTAATAAACTTAAAATATTTGTGATACACTTGTTTTTGGAACAAAACTTCTATAAGAGGGGGGAAAAAAACTAGAAACCAAGCATTTATTTGCAGTTCAAACTTTTAACAAAACCAATAATTGCTACTTTCATTTAATTTTCTCCCCCCCCAAAAAAAAAAATTAATAATAATCTTTATCAAATTGCTAAATTTGTTTGTAGTTTGCAGAATAATTGTGTAACACATTTCTTGAATCAAATCCTAGCATCCGTTCCTCGACATTTGGCGTTTTTGGAAAATGTTACCTTAAATCACACGAGCTTCTCATTCTTAAATAAGTATCAACAAAAAATGTAAAATCCCCATACGTCCAAAACGCCAAACTTCATTAATAAATCACGAAATGAAAATAAAATTAATCAGCTCTTTAAGCAAAAAAAAAAAAAAAGGAACACTGCGAACCGCTTTCTTAGTAAACAAATAATGAACAAAATTTGCTACATTTTACGTCGTCTTTCAAAACCAATTTTTATTTACAACACTTCTATTATGTACAAATACTTCTAAATGTTTTCTCGAAAACCCTATTATGATGTTCGACACGCACAAGGAAATTTGCAGTCTAAAGCTCGTTTTGTTATTGGTGAAGAGAGGTTTCAGACAGACAGTTTAATGCTCGATAGCCTCGTTTTTAGAATCAGTACCCTCCAAAACTCGTAGAAATCATAAAATCTCCCCTTCGGATTTTCGAACTCCCGCAATACCATTATTACCTTACATTTTATATTAGGTAATTAAAAATTGGATTTCGGTTCAATCTGATCCTGAGAAAAATCAGTAAAAAATTCTTTTATTTAGAATTTTCAGATAACAAAATATTTTTAATTAAAAAAAAACTTTCAAAAATAATAGCAAATTTTGAAAAAAATTATAGAAATTTTGAGTGGGTAATTTCAAAGAACTATATAAATAAAAGTCAAAAAGATTAAACATTTTTTAAGTGGAACTTTAGTATTACAAATTTTTGTGTTTTCGAAATATGAAACCAAAATATTGGGTGCTTCTATTAAAAAAATTTATTGTTGGTACAATGAAGCGCCCCCAATGTTTTAACTAATCAACTTGTTGATAAACTGAAAGCCAAAAACTAGGTAGTTAGGAATAATTGCAGCTGATTCCTGTATAATTTGTATTGTGACACAATAATTATTTTTGGCAAGTAGATAAAAATGCTATTTATTATTAGATACCAAACTATTAATATTATAGCAGCCTCAGCAGTACAAAAAGATAATCCCTCTCAAGTCGAGTTACTTTGACTTATATACTACTGTTTTCATTGTTAACTAGATTACTGGTAGGAAAGAGCGGCATCTTGGCGATCCTTCTATGGGTTTGCTGTCTTTCTATGGGCATCTTACAGGGCAGTCCTGCACAGAAGTTTAAGCACAGACGCAATTCATGAAAAAATCGTCAATGTTACTATTTTTCAGTAGTTTTTATAATATATATATATTCTGTGGGCAGCATGAAAAATAATAGGGTACAAAATTTTGCCAAAAAATATTAATAAATTTGACTTTCATCAACAAATTAAAAATTCCAATGCTTTCCTTGCCACAAAAGTATAGGCACAAGTTTCAGTTTTATGCAAATTCTTTACAGGAAGTGATTGCGTCATCAAAGGGGATGGGCTTTAAGTTGCTTTGAAAGGTTGAAGGTAATTTTCAATGCTTAGAACCATTCTGAAGTCAACTGAATTTTCGTATGAAGAGATTTTAAGGATATACATTAAAATTCAGAGGTAAATTTGTTTCTGATATTTCTACGGTATTAAAGCGTTCGAAACAAAGTATTTATAGAGTGCTAGCACGTGGCGATCAACATTCAACATCCACCAAAATCGCGGTCTGGAAGACTTCGAATCACCAGCAAACCAGAGGAAAGACAAATAAGAAAATTAACTTCAGACAAACATTGCTCTTCAAATCAAATTAAAATCCCAATTGTGGCTTAATTTTTAGAAAAAAAAATCAGGAGGTGAATCAATGAATCTGGATACTTGATAATATCCAAGCTGATATCGCAACCTAGCGTGTTATCTCATCATAAAGATGCAAGACTGCAATGGACACAACAACACATGTCTTACAGCTATCCATTGCAGTCTTGCATCTTTATGATGAGATAGCAAACTAGGTTGCGCTATCAGCTTGGAATTTATCAAGTATCCAGATTCATTGATTCACCTCCTGATATTTTTTTTGTAAAAATTAAGCCACAATTGGGATTTTAATTTGATAACAGGGCCTAAAAACAGGGCCATCTCTATCGCAACTAAGATCAGAGTTTTTAACACTAATGTGAAGTCTGTCTTTCTCTATGGATCTGAAAAATGGCCCTGCAATAAAACTAACGTGAGAAAGCTTCAGGTTTTCATTAACAAGTGCCTTAGAAGGATTCTTGGCATTAAGTGGTACCATAAAATTAATAACGAAGAAGTTCTAAGGAGAGCAAATCAGATACCAATTGAATTTGAAATTAAGAAACGAAAGTGGCAGTGGATTGGTCACGTATTGCGAAAAAATGAAAAACTCAAGATAAGACAGGCGTTTGACTGAAATCCCCAGGGGCACCAAAAGAGGGGAAGACCAAGAAACACTTGGAGACGGACGATCGAGAAAGAACTGAAGGACGTGGGGACAACATGGCGGGAGGCGAAACATCTGGCCACCAACAGAGTGAGATGGAGGAAATTGACGGAGGCCCTATGCTCCAGTGATGGAGTGACAGAGGGCTAAGTAAGTAAGATTCATTGATTCACCTCCCGAGAGTTTTTGGTAAAAATTAAGCCACAATTGGGATTTTAATTTGATTTGAAGAGCAATGTTTGTCTGAAGTCAATTTTTTTGTCTGTCCTCTCGTTTGCTGGTGATTCGAGTTTAAATCAACTTAAAGTCCCCCCCCCCTTCCCCCTTTGATGACGCAATCACTTCCTAAAAAGAATTACTTGTGCCTATACTTTTGTGGCAAGGAAAGTATTGAAATTTTTAATTTGTTGATGGAAGTCAAATTTATTTACATTTTTTGGCAAAAATTTTTACCCTTTTTACTTTTTTATGCTGCCTAAAGAATATATATTTAAAAAAACTACTTAAAAATAGTAACATTGGTGATTTTTTCATGAATTGCGTATGTGCCTAAACTTTTGTGCAGGACTGTATCTTGAAATGTAATACTTTAAATTTAGAATCAGCCCAAATTCAAATAAAACCCTCTTTTTTTAAACTTTTATTGAATGAAAACTTTGTTTACATGAAAGCAAAATAATTCAGTAACACTTATGCAGTTCGTTATAATGAAGATATTACAATGATACTTATATATTTTTTTTTATCTGTGCATACTACATCATGAACTCAGAAAAGAAAGGTTTTATATTGAAAAAAGTATACATTTTACAAAATTTCAAGTAGAATCTTGATATTAAATACATATTCCAAAACATTTTTGATGTTACCAATTTTAAAAAGAATGATATGCATTATGCATGTTTGATTTGTACAAAATTCACCAATTTAAAATTTTGTTTACGATTTGGAAAGTTGAACTATAATTTTATAAAATTTTGTATAGTAAATATAATTTATCTTAGAAATAAATACATGACAATTGTAAAATAGCTTTCAAAAGTATAAAAGGAAAAGAATTTCTAGCTCACGATTGTAAGATCTCATCATTGCATCAAGATTACTAGACACCTGAAGCTGCATAATGCAAACATACCAAAATCAAAAAAAATTTTAAAGCTTGCAAAAAGTAGGATGAGTAGACATAAAAAAAATAAAGTACAATTAACAATGAAAACATAATACACATACATATAAACAATTAAGTTCTCAAGGATAAATGTATATAAAAAATGTTTACTTAATATCAACTTAACAGGTGTTCTACAAAAATAATTGCTTTCATTCATGAATTTAGTGTACTTAATAATAATAGCAGCATTTTTCAAATATATATTAAATAAAAGTTTAACTAAAAGAGAGAGTAACATTTTATTAATGTCAATTTTTAATTGTCATTCGTCCTTCAAAAGAAAAATACTCAGTTAAGAGATAGTAGCAAACATCAAAAATCATAACATTTGTGCAAAAAAAAGGCATTTCCCATTTAGGAACTGCCTTTTTCTTAAAAGGGATTTTTTTACCCTTTTTTTCATTCAGAACTAAAAAGTTGCAAATAAAATTGAGTCAAGTTCTGCTTGATGAAATGCTAAAACTATATACATATTTTTTTTAAATATTTTTTTAACTTAACAAAGATATTTATTATGCATCATGTTATTTTAGCTTAACTACTACAAAAAAAATGACATCTTTTTAATTAAAGTGACAATTATAAACATAACTATGCAATTATGTCCAAAGGAAAAGTTAATAATTAAGGGGATCATATGGTCATGTTTGTCTTTAATGTAGTTTAAAAGGACAATCATTTGATTTGATAAATGATTGATAAAATATTTGATTTGATAAAATAATTATAAAAATTTTTTGATTAGATAAAAAAATTGATAGCCATGTTTTAGATTTTTTTAGCCAAATAAAATAATAAAATACAAATAAAAAAGTGCTTAAATCCTTCTAAAAAAGCTGCATTAGTCAAATCCAAGTCATGTGATCAAATTGATAGTTAACTGAGAAGATATGTTGCTTTTTGATACAAAGAAAAATAAATTAAAATTAACATGGATAGTTGGGCACACAGAGAATATTTACGATCTTTAAACTCTTGTTAGCAATTAGGATAGATCACAAACCAGAGGTTTTTTTTTAGTATAACTATTGAATTAAGACAGCATATTAACAGAGATTTTTTTATCAGAAAATCTATTTTTAATATTTTATTATGTAACTTAACTATTACAAAAATTGAATAACAATAAAGTTAATATCATTCAGCTTAGTTTAACACAATAAATTAATTGAAAAAACAGACATGGGAAAAAAGATATTACATTTTAAGAATAGTAAGATATCTTAGATTGCAGAATTGTATTCAAGATCTTGTGCGGGGGGGGGGGGGGGGGGGGGGGGGGAAATATATATAACTGAAAAAATTAACATAATAAAATTTTGAGATAAATACGAACTACAAAATATAAAATTACCCATTTGTTTCAAATCCTCTTAACTCAGGTAAATATAAATGAGTATTTTAAAGTTGTTAGGTATCACAGTAATACTTTTACATAAATACAAATCGTTTACTAGAAAATGTTTCAAAATCTGAACTATATATCAGTATTATCTAAAATAATGCATATTTTTGTTGCAGCATTTAAATCTATTGAAGGGATATGTATATACAATAGTGATATCAGTGGACTTTGGGCACACACACATTTTAACTTGCATAATAAACAACTTAACATGAATAGTACAATTATAAACAAAATAAAAGATGTTAATAATTACTATAAAAACTTTAAATAATGACTATATGGGTATTATTTTTTGATAAATAAATTTTTGGTACATCAATTGCATAAATCAAAAATTTGACAAAATTATGTGGGAAACATCAGAATGTTTACATTCCAATTCAAACCACGCCTAATCTAAGTTTACGTTACAATAAATAAAAATATTGAATATATATATACAGTGCAAATTTCTACAACAATCCTAGATAGCAGATATAATTCTTGTCTATGAAAATGTGAACACTTAAGACTTGTAGAAATTTGCTTATCTGACAAACTTTACAAATAAATCACAGACAGCATTTTCTTTCCACAGGAAGCCAAAACTTGATGATGTTGGGCTGTGGGTACATCTATTTATTTCGTTGGCACACTAATGGCAAATGTGTGATATGATATAATAAAATCTCAGGAATCCTAAATGAGCTTTGGCCAGGTCACCGTTGGGAAGCTGCAAATGGCACGAGTGGTACAGAACTTTCCACAGACACACGTCGAAGAAAATTGAAACTGAATAGCACAAAATGAAAACGCAAACTTAATCAATAATCTTAGGTCATGCAAGAAATAAAGTTATTTTTAACAAATTAAAAAGCAAAAAAATAAAGTTTATACTAAAGCAAAAAAAATGAAATAAAAGTAGCAAAAGAGTATTTAACAAAGCAACTACTAATAAAGAAATATTGGAAACTTACAATCGTCGAATTCCTAACTTCTTTTTCTCAGGAAAAAGTTTTTCATCTGGTTCTTTATTAATCGGACCTTGAACAGGCAATTCTTCTTCGTCAGCAAGAGATAAAGTAGTTGAACTTACAGAGCTATAAAAAAAATTATGTTTAGTTTTCATATATTTGTCATATTATGTTTTCGAAAATGTTTAAAATGTAAAAGTATCAAATCCTGAATACCAATTACTTTACAGTATAGTCTGAACAATTACATTAGCAAAACACTCCATTGAAACAAAATATTATAATATTTAAAATAATAATATAATTTAAAGCAAACTATTTTTATTCAAAGTATTGCAAATTGTGGAATGGTATTTAAATAATTCGAAAATAAATTCCATGAAAAAGTTTAAACATTTCATGTAAGAAATTATCTTCAAAAATGTGTTATTTAAATGTTAATGTTTTATGTTATGTTTAAAATTACCAGATTACTTTTTCATGTTAATACAATTTACCTCAATTACATATTTGAGCCAAACAATACGCATCATAAAAGAGTAAATAGATTTTTTTCAAACTTAAAATATAATCATAGTCACACAGAAATGTTACTTTAAAATCGGAAATACTTTAATTAGGCCAAACAAGAGTTATTTATTATGAACTACTGTTTTCTTGTATGTGATGAACCTGCAGAAAGTAAAATACAGACATCTGTGACATATCAAATTGAAGAAATTTAGGACATGCTTTATTCTAAATTTCATTGTAAAATTAAAATTATATTTAAAATTTTATAAAAAACTATTTAATACTCATTATTTAAATAATATTGGAAGGTCAGTATTTATCATTGTTAAAATAAAAAATTTGAATTTTATTGATGAAAAATAATGTTTTAATACGATTTATTCCTTCTGATATGTTTTTTCATTGTTTCTTCAAATAGTATTGAAAAATTACGTTGTGGAATTATGTTTTGAAGGTGATAATTTGTTTCCATGATGTTTTATGTTGATATGAATGTTTTGCTTCTATTTAAGAGAGAGGATATTCATTCTTCGAACATTTTCACATTTTTTTTTTTCAAAATTCGTAGCTTAATTATGAACTACACATTTGTGCCAAGTTATAAATCAAACATATGTTTAGTTTAAGAGTCCTTACAGAATATTCACACACAACTTCATTTTTATTATTCTAGATTAAGCAAATTCATATTTCATAACATACAGAATACAAAGAATAAAAAAATAAGTAATTGGAAAATAGACTAAAATATTTAATTATATGGCTATATAATTTATTTTAAAAATACATAAAATAACTTCAATATAAAGTCTAAAAAGGATTTTTGTGGGATTTATTAGCAGTAATAACAGTTTTACTGTGTATATTTTGTGTTGCAATTTTCTATTGCAATTTCACTCTTTTTATCTATTACTACAACAAAAAACACTCAGCAAAAGACATTTGGCAGATCTCATACATTAAGTTGCTACTCGAGCAACTAAGCAGCTCGAGCAGCTTTTAATAAAACATATACTATTATTTTAGCATCTACCATATCACAGTTTTTATATACAGTATAACCCAGGTATAGCGTCATTCATTGGACCTACATGCTTCTGACATTATAAAGTTTGAATATTAAGTGTATGAAATCATGCAAAATACATATTGTACTCTTTTTAATAATCAAAGAATTACAACAGCATCTATTGGATAAATTACAATCCTGTATTCTATTAGTAGCACTTAATTTTTTTTTTACATAGAAACACTAAGAATGCCTACAGAATATTTGTTTCTTAAAAGAAAATAATTCAAAATGAATAATTTTATGAGTTGAGCGAAACCAATGAATCACTGATAATTCCATTGGAATTTCAAAGTCTGTTTTTTATATATTATGAAAAACCCAATCAGAAAAGCTGCAAGGCATAGCACATTTTAGGAAGAACCAGTTTTGAATAAAATCTTGATGGCTAATGAAATTTAAGTGTTTTGATAATAGAATCAAAAACAAAATTCTCTTTTTCCAGTCAATTTTTTAATGGGGAAATAAGTTTCAAATTTGCCAACTTTTTGCATCGTTTTGACAGTAAAATAATTAATACAAAAACTGAAATTCCAAAAAAGTTTAAAAAAGAAGGCATTTTGGATATCACATAAGATTCATTGCCCAAAGCAAAAATGTGCCCATCTGTGGACAATATTCGAAATTGTAAAAAATTGGGTGGTTAACCCAGAATCCGGAAAGAATTTGGGAATTTCTAACCTCTTTGAAAATCGGGCAATTGTTTCGTTGTGGAAGAAAACGGTTATAAGCCAGTTGGGTAAAATTGCAGGGTTGGATAGGTCTGAGAATGTCATTTCAATCACATAGCATCCCGCATATTTTGCAGGATATTGCGGCAAAGGTGTTAATTGGCGTTGAACCCTGACAATAAGTTTTCAATTTTGCAAAGTGTGCAGCAGACGTAGACCTGAGAAACTATTTTCTTAACTCTATGGCAGCAGGGCTTTACAGAAAAATATTTCCTTCACGGTTCCGTATTTGAAAATGGATATATTGGATTTGTATGGATCGTCCCATACGGAAACGGAAATTTATAGCGGTATTTAATTTTGCGAAGCTAAATGGCCATTTTTTGTCCAAATGCAGGAGTTTTAATTTGGCCAAACGGCGCCAATTGGCGGAAGAATCACATGTCTGAAAGAGACTTTTTGGCTCTCCACCTGTCTCTCTGTTAAAGAATTGTGATATTCATTTTCCTTCTGCTAATTATTCCCAAGGCATGTAAAAGTTCACTGTTTTGAGTTACATTTAATATTGTAGAGGTCTTTCTGGTCTTATTGGGAATCTTAACTGCACAAGACATCTGGTATCTTAATATGCAGGATTGATACATTTTGTCAATGGTCCTCTGTGTGAGAATTTGACCTCACAGTGGCCATTCTCTTTGTGTTCTATTGCCCACTACACAATTTTCAATTGATTATTGTTTTATTTTACCTTTCAGGATTCTCTCTCCAACTAAGACCCTAACCTTTGACGTCCACTGTGGCAGAAGAATGATGACTTGCCCAGTGGAACTACAGAGTATGAGAACGGATTCAACCCGACCATTATAATATATAGAAAATGGTGGCATGCAAATTCGATATGGTGCCCTATTTATCATCCTTACTTTTCCCCACCTAATTGGTTGAGTAAATGAATCACTAACATTTCTTTTTGTCACCTTAAGCGCATAGAGTAATGGGCTATATAGCCTACACTTTTCCCTCTTTGAGCGCACCTCCTTGTTATGTTACATTTAATTTTTCTGAAATATGTACCCGAGTCATTGTTGGGTTTTTAACCGAAATTTTTTGCATTTCTTCTTCAAATTTTTTTTGGGTATCTTTCCCTTATCTTTGTCTGTTACATAAAAATCAGCATTTTATCAGGGTGCATACACTATTTTGAAAGTGAAATTCAAGCACTTTTAAGCACTTTCAATGACATTTTACTTTCAAATCCAAGGCCTTAAACAAAAACAATTAATCAATTTGAAATCGAAGCCGGTAAAACAACCGGTTTTTAGCTGGTAAAACCGCCAAAAAACCGGTACAGCCAGTTTTTTGTGGCGATAAACAAAAACCGGTTCTTAATATAATAACAAATAGGTTGTTAAGCTGCTTATCATACTTGAAGAAACATTAAATGCTGAAAAACTAAATTTAGGAGATCTCGGCCGATACAGCGTTTGTCTACAATTCAATAATAACTCAAAAATAATCAGATGCCATTTTTCAATTGGCCGATTGACGACGGATAAAATCAAATATACCAAACGCTGCCATTTGAACCTTTGTTTCCGCAACTGAAATAAATGGATAAAATGTTTGGATCATCGGCATTGTATTTCAAGGCCTTTGTACAGATTGCTATAGAGCTCTTTAACGCCAAGGCAAAAAAAAATTTCCAAAATAAATTTGTATGCAAATATCGAAGCTTATCCGTAGTTTTGACTGTGTTTCCGAAGCTCCGTAGTTTGATACCCTCATCCGTAGAAACTATGGACAATCCGTAGTAGTTGGCAGGTATTATTGCACGCTAGGCATAAGAGTTTTTTTTAACTTTGGTTTCCATTCCATGCTAAAAGCCAGTTAAACTGAGTGTGGTTTAACCGGTTTTAACCAAACCAGTTTAACTGAAAGAAAAACCTGTTTAATCCAAGCCACAAAAAAAACGGTTTCAGTTTATCGGTTAATCGGTTTCGGTTTATTTACGTTTTAGAATTGGTTTATTATTTATGCCAAGAATCCGACAAGGCGGTAAAATTGCGCCTCACACAAATCTTTTTTTTTTTCATAAATTGGAAATTCAAGGACTTTCAAGACTTTTTGCATGATTGGCTTATTTTTCCAAACTTTTCAAAACCTTGAAAACGAAAGTTGAAATTCAAGCACTTTCAAGGTTTTCCAAACCGTGTACGCACCCTGATTTTTAGATCAAACAAACCATCATTTTCAAGTAGATTCAAATGGATATAGGTAGGAAACACAACCTTTTTAAAAATAGAACAAAATTGTAGGTAAAATGCACGTAATTAAGGAGCATTAAATTTCTTAAAACTTTTTTCAGAATATTTTTTTAATGTTTCTTACCTAGGAATAACACGTTTGGAGTTCACCACAAATAATTCATCTTCCAGATCACTGATTCGAGCCTTTAAATCATTTCGTTCAAAAAGAATATGTCTCAGTTCATCTAATGTGAAGCGAGGTCGGTTTGGATCATCAAGGTTAATGATCAGCTTGCCATGCAGATCCATTTTTTGTTGACTCTGTGTATAAACATCAAAATTAACATAGAAATTTAACTGTTTATTAAAATGTTTGCATTTAGACTAAAATTACAAATATCTTAAAGATTGTACTCTTACTAGGTGTTTCAAATTTAAGTATACTATTTATTTGACAAACTGTCAGGAGTACTATTGGTCCTGGAAATATTTGCTGAATGAAAAAATTAAAAATGTTCATTCAGCAAGATTTCCTTGATGATAAAAAATTGTTGTTTTCTTGATAATTTATTTTTACAGTCATATCAATAGTGCTTTGTGTGGCTCCAGTCTATTACTGCTTTTTCATATCAAGTTAATATCTGCACATACCAGCACCTTATTAGAAAATTTGGTCATAGCCTGCACCTGGAAATTTGCTAAAAATTTCAGACATTCCCACCTAATGTTATATGTAATAAATGCACTGGAAAGATCTTGAATTTACCCTCAATGCTACACAAACAGGAGTTCAATATTATACTACTAGTAGGATTTCCTAAGATGGAAGGGCCTTTTTGGAGTAGAGGCCAGACAAAATAAGATTGGATCAACTTGTTCTGTTAGCAAAATCACACTACTACAGATCATGCCACCTATTACCACATGGACAATTTAGCACTTTTTTCCCCACGATAATTATGGTACAGAGCACCAAAATCTAAGGCCGAAAATCCGCGTACCTTAAATATGAGGAGTTCTGGGAAAAGTGCTATTTTTTTTATATAGTAGAGATAAAAAGCCTCACAATTTTAGAATATTCCTGGAGTTCCTGAAAATTTGAGATTGCGGGAAATTCGCTATTACTTTTTTAATTCAATAACTTTTTTTGATGTCTTAAAATCAAAACAGTTTCCCGATTTCCTAAAAAATGATTATTTCCTGAGTTGAGAATAGGTACAGAATTTCAATTTCAGAATCAACGGAGAATTCTGATTTAAAAATCATCGAAGGTTCCTCACTTTAGAATCTCTGTATATTCCGGAAACTGGTTTCTTTTGTAAACAACCACAAATTACTCATTTGGAGTTTTTGATGTTGACTTAGGAAGGGTTGGTTGACAGAGTGTTCCGGATAAAAGAGGGAAGGATAATCGATTTTCTACTGTATGTCTTTAAAATAAATTAAGTTTTAACTCTCAAACGAATGAAAATGCCATGGCAGCAAAAGCTTACATAAAATTAGGAAATAAACAAATGTTTGAACAAAGAATATTAAAAATAATTTTTGGAGTTGTAACACAAAACAGAGAATGGAAAAATTAAAAAACCATAATCACAACTTAATTTTAGAGAACCAAATATTGTAAAATTCACCAAAGGGTCTCCATTTAGATGGCTAGTTCACAGATACAGATATGTGAAGAGGAAATCTCAATAAAATATATTTCAAGAGCCAGAAGATATAAGTAAAAGAGACAAGCAACAAGCATAATGACAGGATAACATAAAGAAGCTAAACAGCTTTGCTGTAAATAGATGGAGAACAATTCTGTTAGGATAGGTCCAGATGTCAAAACTGACCGAGATAGGATTGCCTGAAAAATGATTGACAGCTGCACTAACTTTCAAAAATAAAATGTTTTTATTAGTTAAGCAAAAACTTAAATTAGAATGAGTATACAATTATGAACAATTAAAAAGAATGTTTACACAAAAGTTTTTTTGCTCGGACAGGCATGTTTAATAAATATGGATAACACAAATAGAATTTTGAATAAATATTATACTCATTATTAACTATTTAAGATATTTGAATGCTTATTTTTAGGCAAAAACTTGAGAGCAGTCACTCTTAAATCTGAAACATCCTTAATAGATAAAATTTGGTTTTACTAGACAACCTTATATGAAAACTAAATTTTCTCAAAACATTTATTGACCAACTCTGTGACATTAAACAAACAAAACCTCATATTAACTTAGCATTCTGGTATTCTGTAATAAGTTCATATTTAATAATTACAATAAAAAATCAATCTGTGTCACTATCAAATATGCATGGTCTAAAAAACATACAATCTATAATATGAAAGCATTACTCTTACTAGTTTTCATGCCAGTGCATCTCAAACAAGTATACTTTAATTTAAATCACCATGTATATCTGTATTAATTTTTTAAAACAAATATTACAAATGGAAATTTTCATTCTTGACAATTGACTTTATTCATAATTTAGTTTCATATACTTGAGTTAGTGTTAGAGATATGCAGTTATTTTTTAAACATTGCCCTTCAAAATTATTGCTGACTAAGATAACATGAATAAATTCTGTTGGTGACCAAACCAATTACACTATTAATTAAATTAATCTTTTTTTAATGGAGAGAAAATCTGACTATGTTTAAACAAGTAAAAGAATTACTTCAACACATGACAAATCCATATTCTCTTTGACAGCTGTACTAAGCTGCACCTGCAAATCCTGACACTCCTTCTGCTGGTTTTGCATATTTGCTTGCAAGTCAGACTTTTCTTCAACTAAATTATACAGTTGCTTTTGTAGATTTCTGTTGCGATTAGAAAGCTCTTTGTTTACTTTTGATAGACGTTCCACCTCCAGCTGAACCTATAGTAAAAATATTGCTTAGGTTGTAAAATTTAACAAAAAAAATTTCATAAAGAAAATATTAAATTTTTGCATTTAATTCTACTAATTCCATTTTGGTCTGAAAGATGCTCCTTTTTAAAAAAAATTCTAGTTAATGACATTGCTCATTTGATAAAATATTTAAAACCTTAAAAAAACCTTTTCAAACAAAATTGAGCTTATCAGTCACTTGTCTTTTTAACATATGGCTTTATTGGAACTTAATCCATACAATACTTATACATGATTTCATCACTTTGAAATAAAATAAACAACAGACGATGACAAAAAATCATAAAACGGCAACAGTAGAACATAAATGGAAAAAAAGTAACAAACAAGTCCCAAGAAAAAAAGGTAGAAGACGAATGCGAAAGAGCAGATGGTAATTAATTGATCTGTCCCTTGTCTAAAAAATCTGCAAATTGTAATGTACACGTAATATACATTCCATGAATTATAATAAATATATTATGGTAGTGCTTATAATATGATTTACGATTTTAGTATATTTTAGTTGTAAGTACATAACCTTTATAGTTTATTTCATTTTGCAAGATATGTAACATTATTTAGGGTAAATGTTAAAATGCATTTAAAATACTTGGGGAGGGGGGTGGGTGGAATAAAATTCTTGGCTGAAGCCCTTTTGAGACAAAGCATAGATTTCTCACAAATTTCTAAAACATACTTTTTTTTGTTGGTGAGTGTTAACTTGCTAAATAAAAAGCACCATTGAAGCATATTTCTATTTAAGTAATAGAACAAAATATATAATTTTAATTTATTGTGTATTGATGTATGTATGCCTTGTAAAAAACCACCATTGTCCCAAGTATGAAAAATTCTGTAGCCGCAATTCATTTCACAATTATGTTACCTTTTCTATTTCATTGCCCTTTTCAAGAAGCTCTTTATCTTTAACAATGAGCTGACATCGGTGCTGCTCAGTCAATGCCTTAAGCTTCTGCACAACTAGGAGATCTTCGTCAGATAGGAATGCTGTAGAAGCAGAATATTAAAACTATTACATTTAGACATAATTATTATTCTATATTAATATTTATATTTAGTCATAAGTATTATTTAATAACTGCTTGGTATTTTCATTTATTTGCATTATAAAGGATTGTGATACAAAAATGTTTTATGTTATTACCCTAAATATTAAAGGTTCATTTTTTTAAATAATAATTTAGTCAGTTTTATGTCTTAGTTTCAATATTTTACATTAATCAGTTGATACCAGTATTCCCTGTTAAAGTTAATTTAAAAATCTTCACTACAATTAAGTTTAGTAAAATATATCTGTCGTTATGAGGTTTTAAAGCAAAATCTTCATTTTCTTTTTGCTATTTCATGATTATTTTCTGCAAGCCACAGTCATTGAGATGTACTCCAAGATAAATACAAGGGTTAGAAATGCAAGTTTCATTGATGAGAAGTATGACAAATTCATACTTCCTACCATAAAAGAATAACATAAAACAAAATTTTCAAGTTGCAAAATTTATATGTAATATCATTAACTCCATGTTGCTTATTTCATATAATTGATAAATCCATCATCTTGTACACTCCAATAAGTTAAAGAAGACACTGTAACGCGCTCCTAACACCAGGAAGAGGGCACCACCGTTTGGGCAAGCAACGTCATGTCCAATTGGTGTTTGCGTCATCAGAGAGGGCCTGGCTTTCGAACTGTTAAGATCAAACTTTTCTCCGTCCATTTTAATATTTTCATTTTAATCTAATTTTACTTAATTTTAATTGAATTTGTTGTAAACTAGTGTTGTGTACGTTTTGTGTTCAACGAAATTAAACGTTTTATAAAAGTTTCCCCGAGATTTTCTTATGTTACAAAACCTAGCCATTACAAAATTGGCTGCCCAACTTGTGGCCCGAATCTGCTAAATAGGATACCGTAAATATTTTGAGTAAGTCAAAAGCGAAAACCCGGCTCTTCTCTCATTTTATTTCAGATTACCATCCTGGTTTAAATTTGTTCCTATCTCTGGAATTGTAAACTGTTTCACCCGAAACATAGATGGATGCTTTGTCCAGACTTCCTCGTTGCAGACAAACACAGATAAGTCCTTTTAATGTCATTAATTGTATAATTTAATGCGTAGCAATCAATTTTGTTTCTTTAACTTTTGAGAGTATACTTTTAGTCCTTAAAAGTAAAATAGCTCTTTTCATAACAAAGATAAGCAGTTGTAGCCAAATCCTCTCGTAAAACTGATGACTCACTACTTTCAACCGCGAAAAACGAACGTACTTTGTTTTGATTTGCGAGTCTCCGAATCTCGATCCGAGAAGGTTTAACAGATGAATATTAATGAGATTGAGGGGAAATATCTTTTGTGTTTTATTTTTCATTCTCCCTGATTGAAAAGTTTTATGATTTATGAATAGAGTATTATTATTATTGCTTAAGATTAAAAGGCTTATGATTTTGAAATTGTCTGAAAGCAAAGAATTAACAGCAATGTTGTTTTTATCTAAATTTTAAGTGTTCCTCAAGTGCATATTTCTTCTTTAAATGGTGTTGATCTGAGATAATGGTATTTCCTATGAGTTAGGAAGTTATATTATTCATATATTGCAAATAAAATATAAGTGTAAGGTACAAAAAAGAATTATTGTATATCAGAATAAATTGTATTGAAACAAAAAGAATTTCACTTGTGAATGATGTTTGTGCATTTAGGTTTTATAAGGAGCATTCCAGCGTTCCGTGTGTTACATTCGGACCACATTTTCAGGATATTTGTTATATTTTCGTTTTGATAGCAGTATAAAACAAATAAGAGGACAACTTATATCTTTTCTCAGATGTTTAATGATCTTATTAAGCTAATCGGAATCTTTTTAAACCAAAAAGTTACGCAGATATAACATTTTCATTTCGCGTTCCGTGTGTTTCCATTTAACAGGGTCATTTTCTTTTCTTCTTCTATAATTTGAATAATTCTGCGAATTTTGCAAATACTCATGAAAATAAAAATTATCAAACGCAAGCTAAGTAAATAAGCTTTAAAATAAGTGGCGTTAGAAATCTGAATTATAAATAGTCAGCCTAAAATAAAATAAATAACGCCGTTCCGTGTGTTACAGCGTGCGAATTAATTTATAGTTCAGTTTTTAAAATACTAATATTTTTAATAATAAACACTTTGGTTAGCAAATAAATAAATATAGGAATTTGGTTACATATTTAAACACACAATTATTTATTATTTAACTTAGTAAATTTTTTGTTATTTAATTTTTACAATAATAATATAAAAGTTCAATTGCTAATTTTAAATATTACTCTTAAATTTTTAACTACACTAAAACCGACCTTAAGTTTGCAGCAGAGAAATGTACTGCGCGAAGGAAACTGGGTAAACAACGCAGCTGGTGCCGAAATTTCGCCTACTCTGATTGGCTGCTCCTTTGACCCTGATATTCGTGCACCCTGTTACGTCAAAATCGAAGGAAAAAATAATTAAAATTACCCTCTAACTGAAGCTAAACTAATAAAAATAATAAATTTATGTCTTGAAATAACAAATAAATTGTTTATTGAATGTGAAACACTTTTTTTATTCGATTCTCGCACTCGAAAATGCGAACTATTTACCCTTGTATACTGCAAACTTAATGTCGGTTTTATTGTAGTGACTGCCAGAGTCACATTGAATATGGTGAATTTTTCGTATTCCTGGTACAGGAAACAAAGTCACCCATGGGTTAATATCCGTTATTTTTGATGTTATGTCCGATTGCCAAATATGAAGGACTTTGGTATTCGGAATTAAGTTTCTGACAATATCCGACAAGTCCTTTGAATGCTGGACGATGGTTGGATTTGTTCGTTCACTCATAACTTCTCTCCGCACGAGAGATTTGGCATTGCCACCAACTCCGTCGACAATGTCTTTCCTGGGAGACGTTGCGAAATACTATTCACTACCATTCAAAAGTTTTTTTTTTTTTAATTTTAAATGAAAGTTGTTAAAGTAAAACAATTCACTTTCGTTAAAATTAATTTTGTTAAAACATAACTGTTAATATCAATAAAATGCTTAATTTGAAATAATGATTTTGCAACACATAACTTTTCTAAAGACAATGGTCACTTGGAAAAACTAACGTCTGAAGCACTCTATATTTCAACTACTAATTATAACTTCCATAGCGTAAATGATAACGTTTTTAGTTTTGCAATTGTTTTTAATTTTTTTTTGTGAAGGATTTCTTTGTTTTTATGGTGTTTTTTTTTTTACATATATACATGCATGTTTCTATAAGCACGCATTTCAATAAATAAATTTTTCAGGATAAATCTCGTTTTTTTTATACTACACGTCAACTAGCTCCCACTCTCGTTTCCTTCATTATTGCCAAAAATCGTTCCGTGCGTTTCAAGAAATAAATTGCCAAATTCTTGCTTAATTTAAAAAAAAAAAACCTTTTGAAATTTTTTCTATATGTTCCCCATGTGTAACTAGCTTATAATTAAAAAAATAAGCTTTTTTAAGCTTTCTTTACAGTTTTTAATATAAAAAGTTATAGGTTTTCGTTCCGTGTGTTACATTGAGCATCAAGTAATTCATATTTTAACGAGTAATTTTTTTAAAAAAAAAAGCGCTATACAAAATATCTGCCTAAGATACTCAGAAAAGATGCATTTGCAACAAATATGCGTAAAAAAATCATTTTACATGTTTTTTAGCCCTTAAACGTTTATCATACATCTGGCAATTATTTCACTTGAAAGATCTATTGCTAAATCGGCCAAGTTTATTGCATTTTTTCACACTAAAATTGAATTCAGATTCGAAAATCAGTATGATTTATTTGAAATATAAACCTTTAACTACACGTGACAATTTTTTCAGAATTTTATTTGCACTTGTATGCATTGAATTTGAAATATTTTCTTTATAAAATTGTTTACATTTACATTTTATAACTTAATGCTTACTGGTTGAAAATTTCGATTGAGAATAGTATTCAATTTGGTTTAATCTTTAATGTGATATTAAGTAGTTTCAGGATATACAATGAATATTTTGAGTGATTTTGATATATAGTAATTAGTGCACGTAAGATAAAATTTAGAATATAAACCTTTACTGAACTCTAAAACATTGGAGCACTGTTTATAAGACTCTAATTATCAGGAATAATGGCCTTTTTGGCGAAGTTTTGAAAGGAAGATCTACGAACTTTGGCAACAGAGTTGGGTCTGGCACCGACGGAAAATCTCAAGGTGATGGACCTAAAGGATCTTATAACAAAAAGTGACAAATATGATGAAGAATTCACTAAAGGCATGATCACTACCATAGTAGAAGAACGCACAGAAGCACAAAAACAGCAGGCACTCGAACGACAATTCGAGATAGAAAAGTTGCAACTTTAACTTGAAGCCCAGAAACTGTCGTCAGCAGCTGTCGAAAACCAGCATGTGGAACAACCGAAGTTTGAGCTCAATAGAATTATTCCAAAGTTCAATCCGAAGGAAGACGAAATCGGGCTATACTTGACAATCTTCGAACGTCAAATAAAGTTTATGAACATTCCTGCAAGAACTTGGACAGCATATCTGATCGGCTCCTTGCCTCCAGAAATATCTCAACTCATCGCCAGGGAAGATGAAGATGATGCTCAAACCTACGAAAAGGTAAAAGAAATGCTCCTCAAGAGATTTCGAGTTACTGGGGACAGGTTTAGACAGTATTTTTCTCAACAGAAGAAAAATCCCGACTCAACATGATGATTGAGTCGGGATGATCGTGGCGATGGCGTGATTTCTGTTTCGAATTGGAATCTTACCCTGAAGGTTGGCTTAAAGAGTTGAAGATTACCACTTTCGACCAGCTTAAAAGTCTAATGATAGCTGATGCCATCAAAAAGAAAACACCACCGAATATCAAAGAGCATTTTCTGGATATTTGGGCTAACCTAAACGATCCTTTAGAATTGGCTGAGAAGTTAGACGCTTACGATAGCCTAAGACCTGGAATGAAGAACATTCCAAACCAGACGTTCAAGAAGAAGGAGGAATACAGGAAACCCTTTCCTGCAAAGAAAAGTCAGCCTTTTGGAAGACTTTCTGCTGACAACCCGCCTGGAACTTCTAGAGCAGTTCCCCCTAAGCTTCAAAATTCCAGAAATGAAGGAAGGAAACCCATTCACTGCTTCGGTTACGGAACTCCTGGAGTTATAAAGTGAAAGTGTCCTACTTGTACAAGGTCTAATGATGTTGAAACTACAGCCTAAGTGAACTGTATCACTTTATTCAACTTGGACTCAAATTCGTATCCTTCTAGTTTGATTGTCCTCAACATCTTTGGAGAGAAAATTGCCGTATGTGCTGATACAGGTGCTTCACATAGCATCGCAGGTGAAAAGCTCCATAAATTCCTGCAAGAACACAACGTCACGTTTGTGAACAAAACAATTTCATTTATGATGGCTGATGGCATACGACAGACCACTACTGCTCTAAGTGCTGTTTTCGAACTGTACATTGAGGGTAAAGTTATCCCAACAGAATTTCTAGTATTGCCCGAAGCAAAAGAAAACAAGACTCTCTTGGGAATGGATTTTCTCAATGCAGCTGGCATCGTCCTTGATGTCCAAGGCGGAGAATGGTACTTTTCCGAAGATCCTCAACAACGGTACAAGTTCTTCAAAAAGACAATTGAAGATCCATGCATCAGTTCATTCGAATTGCATGAAAATGAAGGCAAACACTCTCCAGAAACTATCTCCAGAACAAGCAAGAAGACTTAACTCTCTTCTGGACAAGCACAAGACATGTTTCCAGCCAGGGGGAGAGCCCACGCCGTTTATCGAACACCGCATCGATACAGGAGATCCTCCAGTAGCAACGTCATGTTATAGGATGAATCCTATGAAGAAATAAATTTTAAAGAAAGAGATTGAGGAGCTGCTGAAGCAGAACATAATTAAAGAGCGCGAGTCCCCGTACGCTGCTCCTGATGTGGTGCTTGTTCCTAAACCTAATGGAAAAGTACGTCTCTGCATCGACTACAGGAAGCTGAACTCTGTGACAAAGGTTGATACCTATCCTTTGCCACGAATAGACGATTTATTAAATGAAGCTACTCCGACATCCTACATGTCTACCATAGATCTAAAATCAGGTTATCATCAAGTGAATGTTGCTGAACCTGACCAGGACAAAACTGCTTTCATTTGTCCTTTTGGTACATACCGTTATCTACGGATGTCGTTTGGATTACGAAATGCCCCTGCTACCTTTCAAAGATTAATTGACAAATTTCGAAGTGGTTTGAAAGATGTTTTTGCCTTATCTTATCTGGATGACATCATAATCCTGTCAGACACTTTTGAAAAACATCTAGTTGATCTTGAAGAGGTATTCGCAAGACTGTCCATCTTCAAACTCCATGCAAATCGAGAGAAGTGTCGCTTCGCGTGCGACTGAGTGAAATATCTGGGATTCTGGATTACCAAAGATGGAATTGAAGCCGATCAAGACAAAATCGCTTCTATTCAAAAAATTCCAGTCCCTACCAACGTGAAAGAAGTACAGTCTTTCCTACAAACCTGCTCTTGGTTTCGGCGATATGTTCCCAACTTTGCCGACATAGCCCGGCCACTAAGTAACCTTACTAAGAAGAAAGTGCATTGGCAATGGTGTACTGAACAACAAGAATCTTTTGAAAACTTAAAGAACCAATTGATGACTTCTCCCATATTGAAGCAAGCTGACGGTTCAAAACCTTTCACCATCCGTACAGATGCAAGTAACTATGCCCTTGGAGCAGTCCTTCTCCAAGGAAATGGCCCAGCTGGACATGTCATAGAATATGCAAGTAGGCTGTTGATCCCAGCAGAGCGAAACTACTCTACCACCGAGCGGGAAGCTTTGGCGGTGGTGTGGGCCTTAGAGAAATTTCGAGGATATGTTGAAAATCAAGAGATTTTCCTTGCATCAGACCATCAACCACTCAAATGGCTTTTGAGTATTAAACCCCCTTCAGGTCGTCTGGCAAGATGGGCGTTGAAAATTCAATCATATAACTTGAAAATTGAATAAACCCCAGGTAAAGCCAACGTTATCGCTGACATGCTGTCACGCTGGCCAACGTATGCCGATAACGAAACCCCTGATGTTTGCGCCATCACTCTAGACATGCCATCCAGGAAGTCCAGTGATATTCGCAAAGGACAGATGGAGGATGAAGAACTTAGAAGAATAATTGAATCCTTTGAGAGCGATGAAAAAGATGAGAACTTTGCAAACTACACCAGTCGTGGATACCTTATGAATCAAGGTGTCCGTCCTTTATCGGTATTCACCAGAGAACGAAGAAGATGAGGAAGAGGCTCAACTCGTGGTGCCTGTCCAGGAGAGGGAGAGAATCCTTCAAGAACACACGATGCCCCAACTGCTGGACACTATGGTGTCGAAAAACACATACAAGAAGATTGCTTCAAAGTATTACTTTCGAGGAATGAAGAAGTTTATCTCGGATTACATTAGGACCTGTCCCGAATGCATATTTCTATTCCTTACATTCAAGCGACACTATGACAGTGACGTCAGGCTACTGGGCGGGGAAATGAAAAGTCTTTATGAAAGTGTCTCCTGAAGCGAATAAAGGGCAATCAAAAAATTGTGATTGCACGGCGAAAATTAACTTAAAGGTTAAATTAGAGATTGTCAAAGAAGACTGACAAATTTGTAAGGGTTCGTATTGATTTTTTTTAACAACATGACTACTATTAACTATCATACAATGGAACAGAACATTTATTATATCTAATAGACACATATAGCTAATTCATAGAAACATGTATTCAGTAATTTTTAAATCATTAAATAGGACAATGAGAAACAAAGTGTTTTATATTATTAATATCAATAATATTTTGCACACAAAATAATTTCTAGTTAAATAAAATATTTATTGAATCCCCAGTTAAGGGAATGTAATTACATTATCACAGGCTTTGTGAAATATATAGGAATACATTTCGAATATAGGCATAGATTTCGAATCCGGTGTATTATTTGCGAACATGTTATTGTTTTAGCAGGGTAAAAATGAAGAGCAGGGTAAAAATGAAGCTTAACTCTTTTTAGGTACATGATATATTAGGCGGAAGCCTTTGAAACCTGTATATTAATTGCACATTTCGATTTAAAAAATTAAATAAAAACATTAATTAAAATAGGAGGGAAGTTCTTATTTAATTCCGATGTATTTGGAAAAAGGAATATTTTTTAAAACTATTTTAGTAAAATTCAAGAATGTTTTTTTTTAATGTTTGCTATAGTATGTAGGATTTAGTTGCTGTACTTGAATATTAGGGTGGGGCGAAAAAAACTTTTTATTTTATTTCGGATCGCTATAGTGCGGAAAAGTTGCCATTGGTAAAGACATGAAAAATGCACTAATTTTTTTTATGACTATATCTTCCGTTCGCGCAATGCCATCAAAGTTGGCAAAAATTGTCAAAAACCGTAATTTTTCATAATTTTTTAAAACCCGATATATGATTTTAATTGCTTTCCTATATCATGTTGTACGATTAAAATTTACAAAAACTTAAAATTTTGAAATTTAGCAAAAAATACGAATTTTCCTAATTTTATACTACGTTGAGTGGTCGGAAGATCTGACACAAATGCATAATAACTTATTATACTATATATTATAGCATTTATTATTAATAAGTGCTAATATAATATAAGATTTTACATACTTTTAGTTAGTGATGCAACGGATACCATTTTGGCCGGATACCGGATACCGAATATCCGGCCTAACTTTGGGCCGAATATCCGGCCGGATATCCGGCCTTTTTTTAGGCATCAAAAGTATAAAATGTCAAATTGCGTAAACACTTTTGCAATTGTAGCAGTTTTACTTTGGATGACGTAGTATAACAAACCAATAAACATCGTAGTATAAGTAACCAGTCACTAACTTCCCAATCTTAGCAAAACTAGTGAACAAGTACCTTTCTTCACCAGCTAGCAACATATACAGTGAGCGACTGTTTTCAGTAGCGGGACTCATTTACGAAAAAAAGCGAACCGTATTGTACCAAAGAAAGCAGAATTATTACTTTCTCTTACACCATAATTTACGTATCTTGAAACAAATCTAATATGCTTTGTTTGTTATTAACATAATGTGTTGTGTTGTTGTTGTTGCACATCTACTAGGTTTAGCAGAGCTAAACCAGGTCCATGATGTTAGTCACTCGCAAAATGTCCAGGATCATGACTGGATTTTCTAACATAATTCATTAACATAATGTGAAATATCAATCGAATAAAATGTATTAAAATTTAAAAATAACCTGTTGACTAAGGAAAAACAGTCAGTTTAACAATTAAAACAATAAAATATTTCATAGAGAAAATGTCAGATTTAACAGGCCGGATAGTACTGCCGGATAATTGTGTTATCCGGCTACTGCCAACTATCCGGCATAATGGCCGGATAGGCCGGATGCAGTATGTTGGACGGATATCCGTTGCATCCCTACTTTTAGTAGTTAATTCATGATATAGGAACGTAATTAAAAATATAATTATAAAAAATTACGGTTTTTAACAATTTTTCGCCAACTTTGAAGGCATTGCGCGAACGGAAGATATGGCAATAAAAAAATAATAATTAGTGAATTTTTCATGTTTTTACCAATGGCAACTTTTCCGCACTATAGCGATCCGAAATAAAGTAAAAAGTTTTTTTCGGCCCACCCTATTGAATATAGATGGCAGCACGAACAACAAATCGAGATCTAAAATCTGCCATTTGGCGCTCAGAACATCTAAAATTATCAAGCTATAATAATCATCACTTCAATTTTTACAGATAAACACCATTCAATATTTTTTTCAGCTAATTTTAGTATTTTTTGTGTGAATAATTAAAATCTCGAAATAATGATAAACCCTACAAGTACAAGACAATAATTCTTAGACAGACAACGCTCATTGCACCAAGACGGCCAATGATTGGTTACATTTATTTCGTTCCCGCCCAGCAAGTCTGACGTCACAGTCATAGTGTCAGTTGAATGTAAGGAATAGAAATATGCGTCCCGAATGCAATCGTTACAAGCCAACTAACCAGCAACCAGCGGGACTCTTAAGAACGCTGGCGTATGCACAAAGGTTTAAAACTCTTGCCATTGACCTTTTTGGACCTCTGCCCGAGACCCCCACTGGCAAGAAGTGGATCTTTCTTGTTGAAGACACAAGTACCAAATGGGTCGAACTGTTTGCTCTTGCTGAAGCTTCTGCAGCAAACTGCGCAAAAGTACTAATTGAAGTATTCCTACGTTATGGAATCCCAAGACGACTGATTAGTGACAATGGCTCACAGTTCGTCAGTTCTGTCATGCAATTGACTTTTGACTAGTTAGGGATTACACAAGACCTCACCCCGTTTACCATCCACAAGCTAACCCATCGGAACACAAGAACCGTGATTTGAAACCAAGATTGGCAATTCTACACTCTTAAAACAAAAGAGTGAAATCCACTCCAGTTGGAGAAGTGCATTTTCGACACCGTAAAGGCATGCATATTTACTCAGACTGAGTTAAAATCACTCGTTTGGAGTGATCCTGTCGGAGGTTTAACACACAAAGGATCCACTCCAAAAGGAGAAGTGCATTTTCCAGTCTGGAGGAGTGAAATCCACTCAGACTGAGTTAAATTAGGAGTGTTTGTTTTAAGAGTGTAGTTGGAGAAGAACACACCGCTTGGGAAGACAAGTTACCCCTCATAAGATTCTCAATGAATACATCAGTGTGTGACACCACCGATCACACGGCTGCATATCTCCAATTTGGAAGACAGTTGCGCACGACAGACGACATCAGATATGATATAAGACTAGTAATAGACAACGACAACTTTGTACCCGAGATCACCCCATATCTCAAGAGGTTTGCCAACTCGATTCTTGATGTCAAAGATAGAGTTGAACAAAAGCAAGATCGTCAGAAGGAATATTTCGACCAACGAAGAAGACGAAAATACTTCAAACCTGGAGACAAAGTTTGGGTGACCATACATCCCATTAGTCGAAATAAGAAAAGTAATGCCACGGAGGGAAGGTCCATATCTCATTCTCACCTTGAGATCTCCAACAACATACGAGGTTGCCGACCCAGCCACACCCGACCAAGTACTTGGGACTTATCACTTGTCAGCCATCAAAGAATACTGTGAGGCTGGCCCAGACAGAGACTCTTTGCCCGTGGCTCCCCTCAGGAAGAGAGGTCGTCCCAAAACAACAGCTTCTGGGTCCTCACCGGGACGTTTTCGGAACCAGAGGGGGAGTGTAACGCACTCCTAACACCAGCAAGAGGTCACCACTGTTTGGGCAAGCAACGTCATGTCCAATTGGTGTTTGCGTCATCAGAGAGGGCCTGGCTTTCGAACTGTTAAGGTCAAACTTTTGTCCGTCCATTTTAATATTTTCATTTTAATCTAATTTTACTTAACTTTAATTGTTTTAATTGAATTTGTTGTAACCTAGTGTTGTGTACGTTTTGTGTTCAACGAAATTAAACGTTTTATAAAAGTTTCCCCGAGATTTTCATAAGTTACACAACCTAGCCATTACACAACTACTTTAATTATAGAGTCAGCATACAGGGCTGTTGTATACATTGAAGTAATTGTCACAGAACATACACAAAAGGGTAAGGGCATTGGTACTAAATTTTCAAACACAAAAGGGTAAAAACCAAGTAACAGTAATAAATAAAGAGTATTTTCGCAAAACTTAATGCAATGTAATTATGTACCTTATTCTTAAATGTAGGTAAGAAAATTGAACTTTCAGAAAAACTCCTTATCAAGGAATTATGATACACAAGTATTACATTTTATTAATCATGTCAATCAATTTTAAAAATTTTGAACATCAAATCATTTTTTCACTAAACAAAAATGCCATCTCAATTTTATAAATGGGTAGAAATGGAAAAAATCTGTTCAATGGAGGAAAAATGAAAAAAAAAAATTACCAAAGGTGAGGATAATTTAATAGTACATTTTGTGGAAAGACTTCTAAGTTTGCAAAGAGGCCCTTCACCTTACGAACTCTCAGAATAGAAAGCTTATAATACTGATATACAAGAAGAAATACTGAACAATACAAGAAGAATTTTTTTACATAATATATTTTTAGGTATAAACACAAATCCTTAGTAGCCCTAGCATTTCTTTGGACTTAAAGTACTGTGAAGAGAAAATTTATTAATAGAAAAAAAACATGCTAATTTTTGTATCTATTGTTAATATCTGTTGTCTAACAAAGGGTATGTTACTAAACGTTTAATTTGTGAGAAATCATTTTAAAATGTTTGAGCAATATGCTATTGTAACCATACAATTGATTGCACCCACATTGATTTGAACTTGCCCATAATTTATAGAAGTTTAAATATCCTCGTATCTTGTCTTTTACCAGGTATAAACATAAGTTAGGTATCTGACTGTAAGAAAATTAGAGGCGAATGTATATATTGTTTTCTTCCATTTCTCCCAAAACTAAGTAAAATGGAAAATGCGGCTGGTTGCAGCCTATTATGCTTAACACAATATTTTTTTCAATTTGAATGCTAAAACATAAAATTTATATAGCTCCAATTTTTAAGTGTTGGAATTACAGCCTCCAATACGGCATAATAATCCATACTGTAATAAATGAATTTTGATTTAAAAAAAGTAACTTTCATGCTTACTATTAATTTTTAAAATATAATGCTTATCAGTCTTCCATAAATATAATGCTTATCAGTCTTCCATAAATATAATGCTTACTCAGTCTTCCAAATTTCTATAATCACATGAAACAGCTTTATTTATAAGAATCTAATTTCTTAATATTTCTATGTCATTAATTAGGTACTTTACAAAATCAGTCAGAAAATCGTATTTTAGTTAGTTTAAATTGAATGAGAGCAGTTTTGAATTATGAGCTTGCACTTCTTTTAAACATTGCACAATTCAAATGGCATGGTGTTTTTTATACTAACAATCAACCAGTTTTTTATACGGTCTGAAAAATGAAAATCAGAATCAAAATGCACTTTTTTAAGTATTCACATCATTTAGCTTACGATAAATTTTCTGCTAAACGGTAACCTCTGTTATTGCTAACTTTCTGTCATTTTACATTATATTAATTTCAAAATATATTTCCTAGGTCAATATAAATCCACAGAAAACAAAGTACTATATCATAAACTTTCTAATATATATATATATGCATTTTTCCACGCGTGACTGACACTACATCAGAACGATTTAACCAATTTCATTTGCATAGTTCATAATTATTTTCTATTTATTAAAAAATGTGAGGCTAAATGTATCAATTGCAAAAAAGCACTGAAATACCATAGGAAATAATTTATTAACATTTTTGTGCGTGACCGACACTACATTCAATTAAATTATGGTTAGAAAAACTTACACAATGTCCCCTAAAGTAGGTTTCTGGTATTCTCTTAAACTTTAATTTCCTCTTCAAAATGCAGTAAATTAACATTCTACCAGTGCTTATTTTAAGTATAAGGTTTAAAGCTAATTCATTTAATTGCAAAAAAGTATTGAAATATCATAGGAAATAATTTATTAACACTTTTTGTGCGTGGCTTACACTACATTCTACTTGTGACACACTACATCATGGGAATTGTATCACATAAATGGAAATTTAGGCAATAATAACATATGCAAATAGTTTTGAACATGGTTAGTCAAAAATTGCATACATGGTAAAAAAAATATAGTTAGAAAAAGTTACACAATGTCTCCTAAAGTTGGTTTATGGTAGTTTCTTTCTTTCTTCAATAGCATTTTCTGAAAAACTTTCTTTCTCAGGCCACGCAAAAAGACTTCCCGACCATTGCAGATATTTCAGTTTTACTGAATATACATCTTCACTTAACATTTGCCCACAAAATATTTAACGATAAATTAACGACAAAAGGAAATAAAGCTATTTTTTTAGCATCAAGTTCATTTTCAAAATTTTGTTGGGAGGTATTTCTTTGTACAACTTTTAAATTTGTTTAAATAGCCATGTAGTATTTTGGGGGATTTAATGAAACATTGGTAGTTGTTTTAAGGAGTATTTGCTTAATTTTAAAAAACGGAGCAGTTTTTGAGAGTCAGGAATCGGAAATATTTATCTTCTTTTGATGAGCATATATCATTTAATCTACCTATTTTGCCCTTTACAGAGTAGTCAGAAACGTATAATAGTGATATATTTGGACAGATTTCTTATGCAAAGTAAAAAAATCTTTAGCAAAATGTGGGTCAAATTTCATAGAAAGTGTGACTTCTTTTATCCCTCTTCACTGTATCACGGACAGAGTCCATCAATTGGTCCTTTACCATGACTGAAGGCAAAGGTGACCATGACTTTTGGAAGAAAATTACCACCCAAGGTTGTCAAAAGGTTGGGGGATTGCAATAGAGGTGGAATACTTTTAATTGAATTGTTGTCTGTAAAGTGGTTTTGCTTTTATTATCTTTAAATTTTTGAAATTTATCCCATCTTAAAAACTTCCCCTTTGCTCTCTTTTTTCCTTTAAGTTGTTGATATAACCATCTTAAATCAAAATATAAGAAATTTACAAACATTATAGCTAATCTAAAACATCTAGATCAAAAAGAAGTTGTCACTGACACTACATTGTGACTGACACTACAAAGCTAAAATGTGTTATAAATAGAGGAAATGCTTTTTATTTTAAAATTAAAAAGGTGTGAAATTTCACATAGGTTACTATAGTAAGAAAATATTGTACAAAATTTGAAGTAAAGCCTTATTTAAAAAAAAATAAAGAAACTTTTATATCTTTTCGTGACTGACACTACAGTCAAATAGGAGAATTTTATCTTCCCAATTAAATATCGTCTAGTTATAAATACCAATTAATAACGTGTTTTTAAGTTAGTTCTGATAGTGTATTTTAATAATTTTACCAAAAAATCTGGTAAAATGTGTTTCTTATCTTAAAATTCATTGTTCAAAATGATGAAAAAACACGAGACCAGGCTTTCAAAACAAAGCAGCCATTTTGAAGCTGCTGTGTTGCCAAAGATGAAACAATAATAGTTGTTGATATAAAAAAATAAAATTCAAACCTTCCGAAAGCAAATATAAAAGGTACAACTGTAGAAAAAAAATATTTTTTTGCAGTTGTGGCCTCTTCTGACGTGGAATTACCCATATATATATATATATAAAATAAGTCAACAGGGAAACATAGTTAAAGTGAATCTTCTTTATTAACTGTTAAGCATTTTAAGAGAACATTTTGGTTGTCTGAAGCAGAAGATGGCTGAAAATGGAATGCTCCCAAAGATGACGAAAATATCTAGAAATCTCCCGGACCGACCAATCAGAGAAAGGAATTTGTTATGAGGAAGTTTTAAAAAGGTCAATGTGTAGGTAGATGAATCATGAAAGTTTGTGGGAAAGCGACTCTTTGTCGCGACATGGTGTGGTTAGAATGTTAAAGTGCTAAGTGATATTAAGGGTATTTGAGAGGTAATTAAGTTATGAAGTTTTATTAAGAGTAAAAGTTTTTAAGGGGTTTAAGTCAGGATATGTCATATATATATGTACATCAGCAATATCAAAATTTCCTTCATAAACCACAGTGGACCCCTAATTATAAAAGAATTTTACTTAAGTCGCAATCTCAATTATCTGGTAAAAAACACATTTGTTTCTTTTATGGCGATTATGCACATTGGTAAACATATTTGAGAATGTCATAGGTTTATAGCGCAATGACTTTCCACTAACCCACCAGTATAAAATACCAAAATATTTCCTTTATTTTGCGACTTGGAGAGAAATTTGAGGCCGTCAAATGTTTAAGAGTTGAAACCTTAATGATGAGTCATAAAACACATGTACTGTCAGCAGAAATCCATTGCTCATTTTTCATTATTTAAAAAAAAATTAAATTTAGTTTCTGAATCTCAACAGGATAAAAATAAAAGTTACAGATACTAAACTCCAAATTTTGATTTTAATCATTATAGATACAGAGTGAATGAATAGGCTTTTGTATATTACCTTTGCAATCACTAGGAGTATGAGAATCTTTCTCAGTGATCATGGAGCTCAAACGTTTGTTCTCCTCTTGCAACTTTACAACAAGAGAGTTTAAGTGGGTAGTTTCTTTTCGCCAATTTTCTTCAATAATTTCCAACTCCTAATTTTAAAAAATTTAATAAAACAATTAACAACATTTCCTACTTAAAATAAAGTATGTTATTTACTTTTTATACCTTTAAATTTCTAAAGAAGAACTTATACAGACATAAAAGTTAGAAAGATTTGGTGGTGGCATTTGCCATTTTGGTAATCAAATACAAAGGGGGAACTATAGAAATTTGACAAATAAGGATACATGACCTAATGCCTTTTTCTCAGCATTGGAAAAGTTTTATGAGTTGGCAGTGGCATCACTTTTTTTCCTTTCATTCAGATGATCACATGGTGAAAACAACCAGTTGAATTATTGCGTAAGTGTTTAGCTAGACAAAAAAATACGTTTCCATGCACTGAAAGTAAATTTTTGGTGCCATAAGATTTTTCGGTCTACTTTTTTTATTTAAACTTAAAGGAAAGATTTTTTCAATTAATTACTTGTTTTGTTCATGCTATCAGCTACAATTACATGCATAATAGTGAAGAGGTAATTATTTGCAAACGTCTTTGCTTTTGTAATGATTGGAATAAAGGTTAAAATAAACCTGCATTAATAATTGTCCAATGATGATAGAATATATTGTACATAAGACAAGTACTTCGAAATATTCATCATTCTCAATTAAAGAAATACAAAAACTGCCAAAGAGTTATTAGATGGAGAACCAAACTTAACTTTTAAAAAGTTAAAATTAAAATCGCTCAAACTTTTAGTTTAATTATGAGCACTTCTTTTCAATTACATTTTTAAAATTCCTAAATATCAGATACTTCAGTACATTTTCAACTCTTTAGAAATATGCATCGTTGATTTGACCCGGTTCAAACCACACCAACTCACATTCGGAAAATTAGAGAGTATCTTACCTGATCCAGCTTGTTTTGAAAATCAGAAAGTTTCAATTTTTCATATTCAAGCTGATCAACTCTTGCTTTGATATTGTATAGCTCAGTTAGTAAAGTGTCAATGATAACTGAGGTAGATTCCAAATATTCAAGTGTTACAATCACTTTTGTCATTTAAGCTCGTTGATTTCTTCGGGTAGACAAATGTCATTGAGTTTCTCAAATTCCTTACCTAAATCTGCAGCAAGTCTGTAGACATCACACAGCGGATCGTCTTTTTTTAGCCATTAAATATTATTGACTAGTCTGATTCTAAAATATTTTTCATAAAAACATTGTGTACCGAACTACGACAGTATAAACACTGTCTTTCTATCTTTACTTTCTTTTTAAGAATATTCAGAGACCGTTGATCCATAGAAAACCCAAACTACTCTAGTGTGCTTCACTAGCGTATAAGGTTAGCGAAAAAAAACCTGCACGCAGAAACATCTTTCAGAAATCATGTGACGTTGGAATGTGACCAGTCTTGAAAAGTTGTTGAACTACACTGCTGTGTGCAGGTAAACTCCAGTAACTAGCCAAATGACTTGGATTATTATTGCAAGCACTCAATTGCTCTAACCTGTAAGAACACATTTGGAAAAAAATACTATTTTCGAGCAATAAAGGTCCAATTCATTGTTGTGGTTACTGAAGTTTACCTGCTCACAGCAGTACAGAGGAAGAACATGGTACACAATGTTTGAAGTTGCATAAATGGAAAATGCGCTTTATCTACATTTACGACTAACTATGGTCAAACATAAAAAATGTTAATCTCAAGAACAGGAGCTTTTTAATGAATGAAATTAGGGTTAAAATAAACCAACTTTTTAAGATCCCTTGGGTGTTAAACGTTAAATAGTTATTATAGATATTGCATTAATAATTGTTCGAAGAAAGCATGTATAGTATAGTAGATAGTATAATGAGCACAAGACAAATTCTTCAAAATATCATTATTCTCAATTTTAAAAATACAAAAACCTCCAAAGAGCTATCAGATGGAGTGCCAAACTACTCTCAAAAACTACCATTAAAATCGCTCAAACTTTTAATTGAATTGTGAGCACTTCTTCTAGGAGCACTAAGTATTCATTAAAATTAAAATAGTCAACCTTCAGTTTTTAAAATTCCTAGAATATCATATACTTCAGTACCTTTTCAACTCTTTTAGAAATATCAATCTTCGAATTGAACCGGTTCGAACCACACCCACTCACATAAGGAAAATAAGAGAGAGAACATCTTACCATATCCAGCTTGTTCCGAAAATCAGCTCGTTCCAATTTTTCATATTCAAGCTGATCAACCCTAGCTTTGATATCGTATAGTTCAGTTTGTAAAGCTTCGATGACAACTGAGCTGGATTCCAAATATTCAAGTGTTACGATCACTTTTGTCATAAGCTCTTTGATTGCCTCGGGTCCACAGATGTCGATGAGTTTCTCGAATTCCTTACCTAAATCGGCGGCAAGTCCGTACACATCACACGGGGGATCATCTTTTCTAGCCATTAAACTGTATTGACTGGTCTGATTCTAAAATATTTTTCGTAAGAACATCGTATACCAAACTACGACATAGAAACCCTCTCTCAATGTTTTGACATTACATACGAACGAAACAGAACAGTCACAGTCACGCACAATTTCGAAAATGATAACTCGAATAGTGATGGGCGATTATGAGTGATGATAATCGAATCATTCGATTGTTGAAATCATTCGAGTTATTCGATTACTTAAAAATAATCGAAAATAATCGAACAATCGCCTCTGAAAAGCATAAACCATTTTCTCGACACCAAAACTCACCTCGATTATTTTCTCGACATAATTGACCACAATCGAGTGATTTTCTCGACACAATCGACAATCGAAGTGACAATCGAGGTGACAATCGCTGAACAGTATTTACAAATAAGGATGATAAGTGTTCTGCTATTGGTGCATTTACATAAGTAGTGACTTAAAATACGGAGAATACTGATCGTTTATTGGTTGGCTTTCGAGCTGCTAAATGTATTTCAAGGATATCAAACAGACTTGTATACAAATCTCGATGCATCGAGCCAAATTTCGATTAATCGAGCAAATGATCGACGAGTCAGTGAATGATCAACAATCGAAAATAATCGAGCATCGAAAATAATCGACAATCGAGCAAATGATCGAAGAGTTGAATATTCTATGAATGATCAACAATCGAAAATAATCGAGCATCGAAAATAATCGACAATCGAGCAAATGATCGAAGAGTTGAATATTCTATGAATGATCAACAATCGAAAATAATCGAGCATCGAAAATAATCTACAATCGAGACGTTTTATACGAGAGGTAATTAATCGAAGAGCGATTGTAAACATTGTAGTTAAAAATGAACTCCATGTGTATCTCAATAAGAATTTTTTCTTGTATAATTTATTTATTTTGTGCACTCCAAAAAACTTCAGTTATTTATTACTATGCAGATAGAAGATTACTATGACTGTTATTTATTACTATGAAGATATATTTTTTGATGGGAAAACTTCGAATGTGTGCAAAATACTAAAATAGTCAGTCTATTTTTATTTACTGTACAAATTTTTATGTACATACGAAATTTCAACTATTGGTTAGTACTACAAAGTTTCAATTATATTTATTTATTTTGTGCACTCCACTAAACTTCAGTGTTGAGTTTGGACCAAGCAAATATATTGTTCACGCTTTTAAGTTGTACACAAACTTTTATGAAACCAAATAATTTTTGTGACCAAAATTGATGTTGATTGCTAAAACATTTCATTTGTTGCTTAATAAATTTCATGAATTACTCACACAATTCATTTGTTGTTTTTAAATACTTTATTCAAATTGATTCTTCAATTTATATTTAAAAGGCACTGTTTCCCTGTGATTTTTTTAAATGTTTATAGATGGCAAAACACTACTGTGAGAAAAAATATCAACGCTAATGTTCTTTGAAAGCAAGATAAGTAATTATTAGAACAAAAACATGGCTCATCAGTATGTAAAGATCCAAGTTCTTTTTAAAAAATGTGTTTATGAGATGTAGTTGCCCAATTAAGCACCTCCTCTGGCTATTATGCCATACATAAGCTTAGCACAAACAACAATTTTTCGCCCAAAACTATATTAGCACTGTTCCAAACAAAGGAGCACTTTTAACTAGGAATAATCTATTTATTTAAATCCAGTTCATTGTCGAAATAAATAATACTGTTGAAAGTTTAGTCATTTTAAGAATAAAAACTTTACACATAAATTTTGTCATAATGTCAACCGTTACAAATAACTTGTTGCATCTGTTTATGTGTCGAAATTAATTTGATATGTCTTTTTAATATTTAGTCGTTAAGAGTTTTAGTACATTAACTATCCTGTAATTTTCAGCTACAGTCAAGTGCTGAGTTTACCATTGGTATACCAAATATGATTTAATTTAAAAGCTAATGGTATTAAAGCTATTTGAGTTTTAATCTGATACTTAGACTCTGACCTACTACCTGATAGAAGCAGTTAAGTTGTTAATTCTATATTTTACAGGCTCGCAGAAACTTATAAGCTATACCCAGACCTGTAAGAGAATGGGGGAGAACTATGTGTATTTAATGTATACCATTAAAGTATATATTTGCTCGGTTAACTTTAGTATTGAGTGTTCGGTTGCTTTATCGATTGATTTAAAACTTATTTGTGTAAATTAAGCATTGGTCTGTTAAACAGCCCAATGTAGTAAATAGGTCAAACAATGTAATCTAGATATATTGCTTCATTAAACTTTTTAAAGGAAGAAAAAGTTTTGCTTGTTGAATTTGTACCAAAACAAGGAAAAATGAATTGTACCCCCCCCCCCCCCCCAAAAAAAAATAATAATAATTAATAATAATAATATTTAAAAGTACAGTGGTACAAAATAAACCTTTTTCACTTCATAATTAGCAAAAAACTAAATTATTTAAAAAAAATGGAATATAAATCAAATTAAAAAAAAGGTAATTTCGTCACTTGACCGCGGTTTGAGAACTCGCAACCAAACTACTAAACATGTGAAAAGGTTGGTTGTATGTTTTTCGGGCTTCTATTTCTAGTCTCCATGTGTCAAAACACAATCACAATTGCCTCGTAATTTAAAACCCTGGTCAAGTGACGAGTGATATTTTGTATTTCGACATATTTTAACTGTAACTGTAAAAATAATCGACGAAATAATCGATTATTCGATTATTGTTTAAAATAATCGACTATTATTCGATTATGAAAATCATTCGATTATTCCCATCACTAAACTCGAATCAATGAAGATTGGTTGGTTGACATATATTTTCAGGCTTGTGTGCTTGGTCGCAAAACCATCGTCAAGTAGGAAAACACAGACACACACATACACAAATGACAGATGCTGCCATCTGTCGCTACCTCCACATTTTAGACATGTCCCTGGGGAGGGAAATTTTCTCCAGGGAATTGTACCCATGGGAAACTGCGAAATGACCTCCTACAGGGCTTTCGGACCCAACAGATTTAACGAGCACGTTCTCCGCATAAACTCGACAAACACAAACATCCATGCCTCAACGGGATTCGAGCCCGGACCCAGCAGTTCCAAAGGCCAATGTCTTAACCACTAGGCCGTCGGATTGGCCAAATCAATGAAGAGTATTTTTAAGCCCGTTTCACAAGGTGTTCCGTCTACTTGGACCAGTTATCAAGCTACATGGACCAGGTTTTAAGCAAGTTTGACTACTCAAATTCTGCCGTCACAAGTTTTTAAGGGGGTCCAGTACCCCAAAATCGGTGAAAAAATCAAAAAAGAAATTATTGATATTTTGAACTTCGATGTACCTTTTCTCAAGAACTATGCTATGTTTTCTCGTAAACTTTTTTTATATGATGCAATACATAATATAGATTAATCTGAGGTTATAATTTTTAGTAAAACTAAAGTCAAAAAAATTTTTATGGAGCAAAAAGGTGAAAAATTTCATGATTTTTTGGGAACTTTGAAACTTATTTTACTTTAAAAAATCTAGCAGTTATTTAATAAAAACTTTCAACCTCAGATTAATATATAAGGTTGGTATAACACACACAGAAAATTATGATCTGACAACAGTTATTGTGAAAAGGTACAGTGCAATTGGCCAATTTAACATTGCCGATATACAGCATACTGAACCCCCTTAAAGGCGTTATCGTAAATGATGTTTATCGCTAATGTTAGCATAACTTAGTTTTACATTTTTAAACAATTATTTGTAAATATGCATGTGTATAGTTATACCTTGTCTAGCCAGAATGCGAGCTTCGAAAAGACTCTCTTCCCCCATACCTACGTTTCGTTTTCTTCGAAACGGCGGCGTGAGCGTATTTTTTCCCCACCCTACTTGGGTTTGAACTGTACGGATTGTTTACCCCACAACAGAACAAGATTTTTTTTCTTCCTATTTGGCTATTTCGATTCCGCCAACATGACGTCGAAGCTTTACTTGATGCTGATTGGCTACCTGTCTCCCTGAGAAGAACATTTTCGCGCTTTCACGATAAAATTCCAGTAGAAAATTCAACGAAATTGGACCAATTCATCGAAACCGGTCTTCCATGTTATCTTATAGAAGGCCCAAGTCTACGGAGCACCGTGTGAAATGGGCTTTAAAGTGGGATGTAAACTTGAAAAGCTTTCGTTTTTCGATTGGAAACTAAATAAAATAAGCCAAAAACTATTTCAAAAATTGAACTTTTACTTATTAGTAATATTTTACGCAAATTTGGAAGTGCCAACAGAACTGGGTCATTCTCAAAAAATGTTACAATTCCAACTTCCAATGTTAAAAAAATAAAGTTGGATTTCACTTAAAATAATTGTTACTATTACATTAAGAATTCACTTATCTAATGAAACTACATAAAATATGAATATATTTTTTAATAATTTATGCTTTAATTCAAACTTTTCACTTACCACAATACTATTATACCGAGAGTTTTGAAACGGACGTGATAAAACATACGTACATACGTATAGACACCACATTGAATTGCTTTCAATCATAAATTTTCTACAGTAAAAATATTTTCAAAGATAGCAGCGCTCCTGATTTTTTAGTTTGAACTACGCTTAACGACAACGCTTCTTATTGGCAGGTTCTTTGCAGCGGGATCCTTTGCAAGATGGAATTAATTGGTTTAGTTTTTAAAACGAATGTAGTTGGAGTAGTTTACGTTGTAGTCGAAATTTACATACGAAATATTAACGTAAATTTCATGTTTGTGTTTCTCATTCGATGAAAAAGAAAATGCGGCAGCGACAATGAGAAATAGCAAACGTTTTTTTCCCCTTTTTTTTATACAAAAAGAATCGCTTCATTGAAACCTGTGTTAATAACTATATTCTTATAAAATTGATAATATAAATTTTTTAAATTATATTATTTTTATTTTAAGTGTTTTCAAAAAATAATTTTATAGCTTTACTTTTTTAAAATTTAATTATTTCTTCTTTTAATAGTACTAAATATATTCGGCTACTTTTTAAAAAGTTCTAAATGGGCAGACGAGTTTTTCCTCATTTTTCAATTCCAAATTTTTCAGCAGCTAAAAAAAAGTTTTAATTCGTTTCATACTACAAAAAGAAAAATTTGTCTGTGTTGTGTGATTACTTGTCTTAGCAAATATGATTAGGAGCAGTGATCGTAATAATTGTAGACTCCGACAATGTTTTCAAAAAATGCGATATGATTAAAAATTCCTCTGTTTAATCAATTATTCAATCATATGTGACCCGCAATTGTTGATAGTTACGAATAAGTAGCCTTGTCATCTAAAATTTTGCAAATGTCAAGCAACAATCAAAACTTTTATGTCATATTAGTATTAGTTCGTAGTTAAGTATTGGGGGCGCTGCGCTCAACAAAGAGTTGGCTTCTTTTTCTACGGTAACAGAGTGGACAATTAAAACTTTAACATCGTTTTTTGCCATGAAGTTTATTTAATTTAAATTTGTTTTTAGCTCATCGTTATCAGATTCTCAAGGGCTTTAAACTGCACTATCACTTTACTCTTAAATAGGCTCCAGTTTAATAAAAAATACGGTAACATAGTAGTCATTGAATAATCACACTCACATTAATTTTTCAAACTTTAGTATTTTTCCTCCATAAACAAAAATTTCAAGAGAAAATTGTCAGGCATTTCAGAAATAAATAAGTGTCTATGGTGATACAAAAAACTTAATTTTTTTGCATTTTTTGTCGTAAAATTTTGGTAACAGAGTCGACAAAAGAAAATTCTTTGATTCTGTGGGACACAATATATTTAGCTACAAAACAAAACTTTTTTGTAATTAAGTAGTGGTTAAAAGCATATTTGATAGCTAAGATGCTTGTTAATCATTATAAGCATCAATAATTAAGAAATATTTATTTTAAGTTATAATTATCATCTCTTGTTCTTTAATTTTTGGTCAGGGAATATGTGAAATTTACCGACTATGCTCCTTTAAATGAAGTCTCCAACTTTTGTTTTAGTATTTTTGTACTTTTAAAATATGGGTACAATAACTTAAAAGTGCGTTCTTTTATGCAGTTCAAGTGAAAATTCCGTAACAATAAAATTAAAAATACTACAAGCAATGAAAGCTGTGGGACACCATTTGTAACATTTTTTGAGAATGACCCAACTAACATCAAAAGTTGTTCCCAAGCAAAGATATGCAAATAGAAATACATGATTATTGGACAAAAAAGTCAATTACTAGGCCATCCGTGCCAGAATGAGGTTGTTTCAGATGATGTAACACTCCTGTGTCGTTTTTTTTTTTAATTTCATGTGATTTCATTGGTTGTTTCGATTTCACTATTGATTTCACTTCACTAATTCGATTTCACTATGAATGGTTTTTTTTTCGCTTGCTGTGATATAAAACCATATCAAGAAATTTTTTTATGTACAACTTGTTTATTTTCCTGCTGTTTATTAAACTTGATTAAACATTTGGCGAAACTGTGACATACTATCAATGCATATTGTAGGTGTGGCCGTTTAAATTGTCAATTCAACCATTTTGGACGGATAGTTCATAAGATAGTTATTGTATAAATAATTTTAGCTCCGATCATACTTATTAAAAAACCACCAGAGATCAAGTGGCATTGTTTAAACATTTAAGAGTAAACGTATTTTACTAAGTGTATTATAATTATTATTATTTTTATGGTTCGTTTTTCTCATATTTATAATTTACCACACGTACTGCTCAGAATACTTTCAATTTGTCTTTCAAAATTAATATTGCGTTTTTAATTGAAAATCTAAGGTACGAAACTTTTATTTATATTATATATAAAGATTTTATATTTTCAAAAGTTCTTTTTCAATCCAATGTACTCTTTTTAAAGAGTTTAACTAGTTATATTAATTTCTTTTTTAAAAATACACACTTTCTTGCATTTAAAACACTAAAAATCTAAATCAAAAATAAATGCAAATTTTTATATTTAAAACTCGCAAAACAGTTACTTTCCCCGATTTTGTAATTTTATACAAAAATTCTTTCGAACCGTCAGTTGTAATTGCTTCCGAAACATTTACAAGACATCAATTAAAAATGTTATACGCGATTAACTATACTTTATACATATTAAAGGACTTACGTAAGTTCGTTTTCATAATTAATTCACATTATTTAGTATTTAATTGACATTAAATACTAAAAACTAATTATCATAATTTAACATTAAAAATAATTTATATAGTTATTGAAAACTGGTTAATATTAACTAATTTGAATAATTGCTAATAATTGAAACTATTATTTGTAACATATCTAATACAGAACAAACAGAATGCAGGACTCCGTCCCATTAAATATTTAAAAAAGATTTATTTACACTAAATAAAAATCTTTAGACGTCTAGTCTCTCTCCTTTTCTAGAAATAACTTAATAATCAGTATGTTCGTATGTGTGGTAGATGTTTTTCTACTACATATGACATCATATATTATTAAGCGGTAATTAAAAATCGTATATGGTAATTTAAAAGGCTTGTCGTATCACACTCCTAGTTTATAAATGTTCTGTTCATGATCTGTCACAGATGTATTGGAACTAGCAGATCCAGTTTCGAAAACACACAAGGCCATTTAATTGTCCGTGGACTGTGGACACAATAAAAAAAAAGAATATTTGATAAAGTATTTCTTTTGATACTGTCGCCATCTGTGGAAATTTAATGAAAATATTGATTTATCTGCTTCCCAAAACTCCAAGCAGATTTACTGACAGTTCTATAAACTATCTGCTTTTCTCTAACCAAAAACATCCTTTATCACAAACAATGAGTAATCACAAGTGAAATTTGAAATTTTAATTCAGTATATTTTATTTCCTGTTTGCTAGATGGTAGGTTATGACCTATCACTGGCTAAATAATAATGTAACTAAATTTTTCCTGAACTTGTCCATCTGACCACGTATTAGAACGATTTTATTTCTCTTTAATCTTTCTGAAAGAACAAACAAACAAACAAATAAATAAATAAATAAATAAATAAATAAATAAATAAATAAATAAATAAATAAATAAATAAATAAATAAATAAATAAATAAATAAATAAATAAATAAATAAATAAATAAATAAATAAATAAATAAATAAATAAATAAATAAATAAATAAATAAATAAATAAATAAATAAATAAATAAATAAATAAATAAATAAATAAATAAATAAATAAATAAATAAATAAATAAATAAATACATAAATACATAAATAAATAAATAAATAAATAAATAAATAAATAAATAAATAAATAAATAAATAAATAAATAAATAAATAAATAAATAAATAAATAAATAAACAAATAAAAGTAAATTGTATGAAAATACAAAATTTAAACGACTTTTAAGTAAAACATTAAAAGTTTAAAAGGTTTGACATTTTTTGGCCTAACCGGCCTCTAGTATAAACTTTCAGCCATTTAAGGTCCAAATCTAGCGGAATATAATTGTTCTTTGTCATAATATATTTTTGTTTATTAAAAAGGATAGTTTTGTTTTTTAAATATCTAATTTTTTTGTTTATGTGGGATAGTCAATTTTCACGTTAAATTAGTGCAACTCTTTCGCTCACATAACGCCATCCATATTTTAAAAAAATGGTTTCCATGGTAGGGTGGGCCGAAAAAAACTTTTTATTTTATTTTGGATCGCTATAGTGCGGAAAAGTTGCCATTGGTAAAAACATGAAAAATGCACTAATTATTATTTTTTTATGGCTATATCTTCCGTTCGCGCAATGCCATCAAAGTTAGCAAAAATTGTCAAAAACTGTAATTTTTCATAATTTTTTTTAACCCGATATATGATTTTAATTGCTTTCCTATATCATGTTGTATGATTAAAATTTACAAAAAGTTAAAACTTTGAAATTTAGCAAAAAATACGAATTTTCCTAATTTTATACTACGTTGAGAGGTCGGAAGATCTGACACAAATGTATAATAACTTATTATACTATATATCATAGCATTTATTAGTAATAAGTGCTATAATATTTGGATTTTACATACTTTTAGTAGTTAATTCATGATATAGGAAAGTAATTAAAAACATCTGCCTTTTAAAAAAAATTATAAAAAATTACGGTTTTTAACAATTTTTCGCCAACTTTGAAGGCATTGCGCGAACGGAAGATATGGTAATAAAAAAATAATAATTAGTGCATTTTTCATGTCTTTACCAATGGCAACTTTTCCGCACTATAGCCTAGGAGGATAGAAAGAACAGGAGTAGTCATGTGGCCTTCGGGGTGAAGCGAAAAAGCTTTCCCCTCCCGCTTGGGAGAAAGGACCTTTATCTACCCCACTTTTACATGGTGTTCTATGGGAGAATTTACGATTTTTCATTTTAAATGAAAAAAAATTTGACCACATTATGGAAAACGAATATACAAATGTAAATTTCTAATATGCACAGTAGATATACATGCATTATTTAAAATACAATAACAAATAAACACCCAAAACTAGGCGATTTTAATATTGGTTCTTCTGGAAATCTTAAAAAAATATTTTGTTTTAACTTGAATTTTTTAAAATCTTTTATTAAATTTTAAAAATCTACTGTTCAACATTAAACGTTTAATATATTTTTGATAGAAGAGATTTTTTAACGAATATATATTAGAACTTTTATTTAAGTTGCATATGAAATGCGAAATAAAGTAATCTTATTATTATATTTTATTCTTATAACTTGCATATATTCTTTTTATTAAGCAATTTTAATTAATGATAACCAATAAATGCTTAAAACTGATTTGATTACTTTATTTGAACGTTCAATATCCAAAGGGACCAATTTGCGGTACCCTTTTCGGGCCTCCTCTAAACTTCAAACAATCTATACTTTCGTTGAAAATCAGTTTCGTCCCTTTAAAAAAAAATACTGTCTTGCTTGGTGTTATCAATTTGCGATAACGGATTCCCACACAAAGAACAGAAATTCTTAAATAGCCATGTCTAGACGGTCTTTTGCGTTGTCCAGCATCCATTTACATAACACATGGGGGTGGGAAAATACAAAGAATGATAGTTTGGGGGGTAGAAAAAGATCACTGATAATTAGACCACCCATACTCTTTCGTAGAACCAGGGGCGAAGCTTGTCCGAGAAGCTTGCAATGTCCTGTGGTCTGTCAAAGAGGGGAAAAACTATTAGAATGCCGACTGTCCAGGATTAATTTTTAAATTTCAACTTTCTACTATTAATTTTAATTAATCTATTTTTTTCATAAAAATAGTGACAAGTATTAGTGGTTTAGTAGCATAAGTATCACAGTAATTAATTGCAAATTGGTAAAAAAAAATACTTAATATATTAACTTCATTAAGACTAACACGTATACATCAAAAATAGTAATCAAATCAGTTTTAAGCATTTATTGGTTATCATTAATTAAAATTGTTTAATAAAAAGAATATACAATGCAAGTTATATGAATCAAATATAATAATCAGATTACTTTATTTCGAATTTCATATGCAACTTAAATAAAAGTTCTGTTATATATTCGTTAAACAATCTGTTCGATCAAAAATAATAACTTTTAATGATGAACAGCAGATTTTTAAGATTTAATAAAAGATTTTAAAAAAATCCAAGTTATAATTAAATAATTTTAAGATTTCTAGAGGAACCAATATTAATATCGCCTAGTTTTGAGTGTTTATTTGTTATTGTATGTTAAATAATTCATAAATATCTACTGAGCATATTAGAAATAAACATGTGTGTATTCGTTTTTCATAATGTGATCACATTTTTTTCATTTAAAACGAAAAATCGTAAATTCTCCCATAGAACCCCATGTTAACTAGGGGTAGATAAAGATAGCTACCTTCCCCCGGTTCCCCTCCACCTCTGGCTTCACTCAGTTCCCATACGATTGAATCCGCGTGACTGCTCCTGTTCTTTCTATCCTCCTAGACTATAGCGATCCGAAATAAAATAAAAAGTTTTTTTCGGCCCACCCTATTCCATGGGCTTTATATTTTACGTTAAGGGGACCAACTGATGAATACAGACCTAAAAACCCCTCAAGGACTGTAAAAAAAAATTCAGGTTAGAAATCAGTTTTGCCTTTTGAAGCTAATTTGAAACAAAATATAAAACTCATTAGAACGTGTTGTTTTTATTACGATAGGGTCAACCGGGATAATTCTTGGTCAGTAAATTTACGGGGTAATTCCTATTAACAAAGTTTGTTTTTGTTAAAAAAATTCACCAACAAAATGAAAAAAAACACACAAAAAAACACAAGGATACCCTGAACTATCCACTTAGGTGTTCGACAAACTACTAGTTGAGTTTTATGTTTATTCATTAAAAGAGTTAAATATTTTTGAAAGTGCTTTTAAATTTTTGCAAAATAACATTGGTCTTGGCTATGAAACATTTCTGCAAAAATCTTAGTCACACCTAAAGTTTTATGTATATTCATTTTTTTCTCTTTTTGATTGAATGATGAACTACTTTATCAACTAATATAGTTTTAGATTTTCTTATACTATTTTAAATAATTTGAAATAGTGCACATAATACTACCAAATGGTTAGAGGAATAATTCTTTTTCTCTGGGGAAATTCCTGGTAAATGCTGTTTCCATCATTTATGTCTAGCTACTATGCCTATTATTGTCATACAACATTTAATTGAATTTGACTATACCTTTTCTGGTCAGAATGTAAGCTTCGAAAAGACTCTCTCCCTCCATCCCTTCACTGGGTTTTCTAAGAAAATGGGGGGGGGGGGGGGAACATCGCTTATCTAATCCTAGCGCACTTGAGGTTTACAATCAAAACAGTTAGTATTTCCCCATGTAGGGTGGGGAAAAAACCGAAACAGCTATAAATCATCCCGTTTCTAAGAAAACCAAACTCGTGAATAGGGGTGGAAGTGCTTTCCAAGCTTACGTTCTAAATAGACCTACTATAATACGACCCAACTTTATAAGCCTTAATTAGTAATATTATACAGATAAACTTATATATTTGTATATAATAAGTAAGTGACCAGTATTTATCTCTAAAGGGGCGAATGAGAATTTTCCCGTCCCTGAGAGACTTTAATATTTGGTTATTTTTTATTAGTAGAGACGTTAACTTTGTCGAAAATGTGAAGAGTAACAACCACTTATAAGTATTCGATTAATTTTTTGTAGTTTTAAAATATGTTTCGTTCATAAGTGAGTGTTGATAAACTTTATATTTGTATACTTCTAAGCTTTCCGTATATAAGAATAATTTCCGTAAAGTAAGTGACCGTCCGTATAAGTAAGTTCCGTATAAGAAAGTGTATATTTCCGTATAAATAAGTGACGAGTAGTTATCTGTGAAGGGGAGAATGAGAATTTCCCCGTCCCTGAAAGACTTTAATATCTGGTTATTTTTTATTAGTAGAGACATTAACTTTGTCGAAAATGTGAAGAGTAACAATCACTTTTAAGTATTCGATTAATTTCTTATAGTTTCAAAATTTGCTTCGGGTATAATTGAGTGTTGATAAACTTTATATTTGTATACTTCTAAGCTTTCCGTATATAAGTATAATTTCCGTAAAGTAAGTGACCGTCCGTATAAGTAAGTTCCGTAAAAGAAAGTGTATATTTCAGTATAAATAAGTGACCATGTTATCTCTGAAGGGGCGAATGAGAATTTCTCCGTCCCTGAAAGACTTTAATATCTGGTTATTTTTTATTAGTAGAGACATTAACTTTGTCGAAAATGTGAAGAGTAACAATCACTTTTAAGTATTCGATTAATTTCTTATAGTTTCAAAATTTGCTTCGGGTATAATTGAGTGTTGATAAACTTTATATTTGTATACTTCTAAGCTTTCCGTATATAAGTATAATTTCCATAAAGTAAGTGACCGTCCGTATAAGTAAGTTCCGTAAAAGAAAGTGTATATTTCTGTATAAATAAATGACCATGTTATCTCTGAAGGGGCGAATGAGAATTTCCCCGTCCCTGAAAGACTTTAATATCTGGTTATTTTTTATTAGTAGAGACATTAAATTTGTCGAAAATGTGAAGAGTAACAATCACTTTCAAGTATTCGATTAATTTTTTATAGTTTCAAAATTAGTTTCGGGGGTAATAGAGTGTTGATAAACTTTATATTTGTATACTTCTAAGCTTTCCGTATATAAGTATAATTTCCGTAAAGTTAGTGACCGTCCGTATAAGTAAGTTCTTTATAAGTATATATTTCCGTATAAGTAAGTGACCAGTAGTATGGTATGGTATGGTATGATACATATATATTCCAGCTTGTGTGCTTGTTCAGAGAACCGCTTTTAAGCTTTCGTCAAGTGTGACAGACACAGAAAGAATTTTTACAGTCACAAAGAAATGAATAACACATAGACAAATAACAACATTTATTGACAGTCACAAACATCCATGACTGATTCGGGATTCGAACCCGACCCCAGCAGCTCCAAAGGCTAGTACACTAACCATTCAGCCACCGGGGCGGCTGACCAGTAGTTATCTCCGAAGGGGCGAATGAGAATCTCACCTTCCCTGAGAAACTTAAATATCTGGATATTTTTTATTAGTAGGTACATTAACCGTCGACAATGTGAAGAGTAACAATCACTTTCAAGTATTCGATTAATTTTTTATAGTTTCAAAATTAGTTTCGGGTATAATAGAGTGTTGATAAACTTTGTATTTGTTTACCTCCAAGCTCACTAATTGCTTAAGAAATATAAACTTTAGTGGAACATTTATTTTTAGTTGGGAAAGTTAAGCATCTTATTTACAAAAATCTGCCCCGAATTGAAAGAAAATAACATTTTCAAACCACGTTTTCGAATATTATTTTTTTTATCTTAAATTAATTAAAAAAATATGTCAATGAAATCATAAATAAAAAAAAAAGAAATATGAAGAGGATACATAAATATTCACTTGCATAAGTGCCAAAAAAGAATCTAATTGCGAGTGGCAGCTAATAACCCCCTCCCAACTAAAAACTTATATTTTTAACAAATTTAAGCAGTTAAAAAAAGCTTATAATTTTATCATTAACTAACAAAACGTGGAAACCATAAATAATTTTTTTTCGCCACTTACTATCTAAGAAGTTGCCATTACAAGTAAGACCAAACGCTCTGTACTTTATGACATCACCCCAAGCGGGACCATCTCTAGAGCTGATAATTCCCCTTGACCTACAACTTCCACCCTGGTCTTCAATAGGTCAAAAGGTCAGAGGGCAGCCCTCCCCCTCCTTTACAACCCTCCCACCAGAGTCCTGGTAGCTGTTCGATACTGCTACAGACTTTACTTTATGAATTAGGAATGAATTATAGAAAGGGGGAGGGGGGATTTCTTTTTCGGTGACGTCACACTGGATGGTCCAGTCTATTTTCCATCGCGGGGGTGGAAGGATGGGATGCGGATGAGAAGATGCAGCTCGCACATTAGGGCCTCCTGTCGATAGCCCGCCACTGCGCATGTGCCCTAGCTCGTTGGGTTAAGAAGCGAAGGATTATTTTTGAAGAACAAATGTTTATTGTATTTACTGTATAAATATTAAGAATAATAGCTTTTATAAAATATATAATATTCCTTTGAGGCTCCTTTTTAGATTGTTTTAAAGATTTAAGCAACAAGCATCGAAGTTTTTTTTTTGCATTGTAGTAATTAAAACAAAATCAATGTTTCATGAAGTTTCAATCCACAAGTTTAGTTTATTAAAAATCTTCAATGCAGAGTAAATGTACTCGGAGCCATAGCTAGAAATTTCCTTTATATTTTGCATTTAATAAAGTTTTATGTAGAAAATATTATTTAAAAAGTGCAGTTATTTTCGTTATCAAAGTTTAAAATGATAAAAATAGGTTTAAAATAATTTTTGTACAATTATGGATTTATAAAATTTACTATATTCCACTACAAATTTTAAATGAAGAAAAATTTAATTAATTTAATTTGTAAGCCTTGCAAAGAAAATGCTAGTCTAATCTACGTTTGTAACTATTAGAGGGGGAAAACTGATTTATCACTTTCCCAAAACACTACTGATTTAAGATTGACAATGGTCTAAGTTTACGAGGGGGCTTAAGATATTTTGCTTCTGACTAGTTTAAAGGTGAAAATAAACAGATGAATTAAGTTGACTGGGGCAAAATGGTGTAACCCTCTTTGTCACTTACACAATTTCCATTAAAATCAGCCTTAACTACAATGAAATATTTTTAATGAAAGTAATGAATCGATTCATTTACAAACGTTCTCTTTTTATGAGGCATAATTTTTAGAGGAGTTTCTAATTATCTAGTTAAAGTTATAACTGCAGGTGCATATTTTATTCATAAAACTTTTTAAGAAATATCTAATTTTTCCACACATCAAGTTAATTAAATTCCTAAATTAAGTAATCTAGATAATTCCTATTTATTAGTACAGCTAGAGAGTTTTTGATCAGCTGTGTTGAATATTTTTTTTCAACTAGCCTTTACTTCCACCACACATTCTCTTTTCTTCTATACATAATCATGTACTCTGTACATATTTATGTATGCACATTCATTAAAAAAATTCTTAAACGTTTTAATTTTAAAAAAAGAAATTTTAAATTTAAGCTTTTACTGTAAAATAATTAAGTTAGGCTTGGTTTGAAATATCGTCGCACTAGAGCTACACGAGGGCTATTGGTGACTGGCGTCGTATTTTTGAACCACAGTCAAGTAACGAGCCGATACCTGGATTGGACCCCAACGCAACCGTTAAGGGCGACATTGTACGCAGCGTTAGGACTTTGACGGATATTTAACGTGCACTCCTTTGCACGGATAAAATAATTAAGAAAAAACCGGAACGGAACCATGAGGAGCAATTACACCATGTAAATGGTAAACCGGAATAAACCAATACATTTCTCCGCAAAAAAAAAATAATAATTTTCTGTAGTTCACGCAAATGACCCGTTCTCTTGCCCAATTGCTGAGAACAGCGATGCAACAGGTAACACATATCACTGCATTTCTGTCTTTGACATCGTGGTTCCCTCGCTCGGAAGGTGCCCCAGTAGCATTGGGAGTCCAAACGGCAACTGCTTCCCAAGGATCCGGCATGGACGAGGATGCGGTGCCTTGGACGCAGCCGCCAACTTCAACAAGCAAAGGCCGAGAGGTTTTAGACATGGGGAGCCGCATCGTGTGAAGCCAGTGAAGCGAGGCGCTCGTTTTGGACATGAACTCTGCTGAGACATAGAGTTGCGTTTTTTGTAATTAAATAATTGTTAAAAAAACATCATTGGGACCTCTCTTTCAATCCGAGAAGTTGTGTAGGATGCCACAGTCGGGTCTATTGCGAGATATGAACTAAAACGTCAAGTGCCCTTTAGTTGTGAGCTGCTCCCAGCTAACGAACCGATCTTCCCACGAACACTTGAAACACTTGATAAAAAAACCAAGTTAACGTCAGGTGAGTTTAACTTGAAAATTTTTATGCTATACACTCTCAGAATCGAATACTCAAAAACGACGAATTTTTCCTTAATTTTGACGATGCCGTTTACTGGCAAATGCTCCGAGTTTTCCTTTCCTCAAAGTGAGAAAACTTGAATCGTCATTTTAATGAGGATTCGAATTTTGTCTAATCTAATGAAATATTTCGCCATTTTTGAGCATGTGAGTACAACAATGAGATTCAGTTTCCTCAAAATCAAGATGCAGAATCGTCAAATCAAGATCATTAAAGTGAGGATTCGCGTTTACTCAGAAGTCACGTGATAGTTTGACGAAATAATCCTCAAAATTAACGAAATGAGGCTTGAGGATTAATGCATCGTCAAAAGTGAGAGTATTATTTTTGAGAGTGCAGTAACGCGATTCAAATACATCTTCGGACCAAATGCATGAAGTTTATATGATATGGGGTGAAAGGGTTGAGAAATCAATTGATCAGACTTTGCATATTATACACATATAAATCTAAATTAATAATATTATATTTGATATGATTTAGAACAGTAAAAAGTATTCCGAAAATTAAACAAAAAATACTATCGATATTGAGCAAATTTATCAATCTAAAACGTTTATGCAATGCAAGTAATGTTAAAGGCAGAGAAAAAAAATTATATATATTTTTTGTATTTGAAACACTTATTTTTTTAAATCTAATATTTAAAAAGTAAAAAAAGAATAGGCATAATGTAATTTTAACTCAATTTTTTCACTTTGTTTAAATATATTAAGAATTTAAATTTTAATGTATTTTTCTTCTTTTCTACACTTCGACAGAATATTCACATTTTATCTGCATATTGTTGGATAAACACTGTATGAGTAAATGATTTAGGTTGAATTAATGAGAAAATTATTACCCGGAATTTCATTAATACCATAAAAATGTAGCACGGAAAATTTTAAGCAGTGATTTGCAATAAAATTATTACATTTGGAAAAGTATATATTAAACTAAGTGTTTTTTAAACCAAATTTCTTTGGAAATGGAAAATTATATTTATCATTTCACAAAAAAATCTTCATTTATTGTTGAAAACTTATTAAGGTTGGAAAAATCGTATTCTTGAAGATTCTAGCAATTTTAAAACACGAATACTTTTGAGTTAAATAATTTTTTTATATACCATTACAAGTTTTTAATAAAATTATGCATTTTGTGTCTAGAACTTTTTTCAGTTGATATCTTCAATTATTCTATAAATTTTTAGTCATTGTGTTTTTTCTTGCTTCTCTGCAACTATAAATTCGTTCTCTATAGATCACTAAATTATTTTCTCTTTGCACGGCTAATTACTAAAAAAACATTTAGAGTAACATAGATTTTCGTTTTTGTATTTTGGCCTGAAAAGATTAATTGATAAAAATTAAATCTGTCCGAACGACCTCTAAGTGTGCAAAAAATATGGTAGTTTTCTATGCATAATTCTAAAATTTATTTTTTTAATAATATATTTGCTATGAAAATCAGAATTATGTTTATTTTTAAGAGTTTATCTGAAAATCACATTCAATTGAAAATGTGTATAGAGTATAATTAAATATTGGCATTTTATAAAGTTTTAACACAATTTTTAACTTTTGCTTGAACTACTGAGGTTTAAATTACGTTGAAAGCCAAAAACAAACAACAAAAACAAAAAAAAAAATATAAAAACCAAATTTAAAATTATAATATTGTCAAAAACTATGTGTCGAGACAAACTGAACTATAGAAAACTATATAGAAACTTCATGAAGAATTTTTTTGTAGGAATTTTTAGAACACTCGATTACATATAAAAAAATAAGTTTAACTACTTTCTTAACATTTATATTGTTGGTGCTTCTTACACTAATATAAAATCGTTTTTAAAACTATGTGATTCAATTTTAACCAATAATATTGTAATAATTTTTTTATAACTGTTTGTTACTTTTCAAACTAAAAAAAAACACTTTTACTTCCGGAAAAATGTTTTGAGACACAAACCTTCATGAAGAGATTTTTTTGTAGAAATTTTAAGAATACTCGTTCATATATAAAAAAAATAAGCTTAACCACTTTCTTTTTCATTCAAATAGTATGAGCATTGAAAAAAGCCTGTGATCTACAAGTCGTTTTCTCAAAAATATAATGCGTGTTTAAATGTAGAAATTTAATATCTGAAATTGCATTCAACTTATTCTAACAATATTTTTGTATGGCGTTTCATCATTAAAAGTTAGTTCAATCATAAAAATAACACCACATAAAAAATAACTCGGAGTGTATTACTTTTTAAATACATATAGAGATAAAACTTATGAAATGTTAAGTCTGTTTTCAGTTTACTTCAAATAGATCAATAACACTGATTTACGTAATATCACAAAAATAGTTTAATTTTGAAACATATCCTGTTAAAATGTCTATTAGTTGAAAATGAGATTTAATAAAAAACCCGCAATCCAAAAATTTTAGTTTTCATCATTTTAATATTACAGTTGATCCTGTTTGTATTTTTTAAATAAAATAACGTAACTGAACTTAAGCATAAAAATATTCTTCATCTCTTCTCAAGCCTCGTCTGAGTTAGTAGACTTTTAGAACGAGATAAATGCAGGCACGCGTGTCATATAGTTTATGTTACACGTAGAATAATTTTTTATTCACCACTTGGTTTTAGTTATCTTGGCTAAATAAAATAATAACTCTTTCACAGTACTTTAAACTAGTACAACACTTCAAACATTCGATTTACAGTTTTTAAGGAAGCAAACAGTTTAAAATTGCACAATTTAGATTTATGTTTGCGTCAGATAAGCAGAAATGATGTATTTATTAAAAAGAAAAAGTAGTATTTCAATTTCAGAATAAACACAAAATTAATACAAATTCTTACAAAAATATACAATTTGACTAACTTTTTGTGGTTCATTCTATGTAAGCGAGTCATAAATATCACTTACATTAGCGTAAACAAATAAAAGGAAGCAAATACATTTTTGTTAATAGTATTATTAAAGAATCGAAATAGCTTATGTTTTATAATGATCAACAAATTATCTATTCAAATGCTCAATGGTCACTTAAAGGGTCATAGGAGTCTTAAAAATGTGCCAAAGAGGTACTACAAAGCACAGTTTGATCTTTCATGTAATTTTTTAACTACTCAATATATAACTATAATTTTTTTATGTGTAATTCTACAAGATTTATTTACTATAAAACAAATTTTAAAATTTATGAAACTTTAGCCAAAACTAAAATAAATTTATATTAAACATAAAGCTATTTGAACACATTGGGATTAGGCTTGCGCGCAAATTTTGAAGTCAAAATTGAAAAAATGACCAAGAAATTGACTTTATATTGTACGAGTATATACAAACAAAGACTTATACCTAAATTCTCAGCTCAATTTTAATTAGAAATTATTTTTTAAAAAAAATTAAATCAAAATTTAAAAAAATGTATTAATTTTTTTAGAAAAAAGTTCTTAAAATAATTTCTAATAAAAATTTAGCTGAGAATTTAGGTATAAGTCTTTGTTTGTACATATTTGTACAATATAAAGTCTTTTTCTTGGTCATTTTTTCAATTTTGACCTCAAAAGTTGCCGCGCAAGCCTAATCCCAATGTGTCCAAATAGCTTTATGTTTAATATCATTTATTTTAGTTTTGGCTAAAGTTTCATAAATTTTAAAATTTGTTTTATATTAAATAAATCTCATAGAATTACATATAAAAAATTATACTTATCTATTGAGCAGTTAAAAAATTACATGAAAGATCAAGCTATGCTTTGTAGTACCTTCTTTGCACATTTTTAAGACTCCTATGACCCCTTAAAAAGAACACGTTTTCCTAACACATTTAAATTTAATTATGACATTTCGATTATGTTATGAAACGTCAAATTTGTCTTTCCAAAGTCAAACTTTCGTGTTTTAGCTTCCAAGCTACGTTTATAGCGTAAAAAGTGGAAGGTATTTTTATCCGAAAGGTCAGAACATTTAGATATACGATGTTGCTATAATTTTGGCGGTGCCAGCTGAAGTGTCAACTTCGTCACTTTACTGCGTTTAAATACTAAGAGGCCAATATCAACAATAGTCCTCGTGTACCTTTTGTGTGAAGTTAATTAAACCGACTTCAATGAGTCATTAAAAAAATTCTATAAATAAAGAAAAGAAATTAAAATAATGAAGAATTACAAATTTCAGAAAATTTTTAAACTCTTAGTGAAAGTAACCCAAGAGATCAAATGTCTTTTTATAGTTATTTTAATTACAATAAATTTATTATGGTTTGCAAAATATAGAATATTAAAACAATAAGAAAAAAGAAGAAAGAAAAGGAACAATCATTTTGGCCAAGTATGGTTAGGTTTTTTTACTTGAATGATATATTTAAAAAAGTAATTATAATTTTTTAAATAAACAGGTCTGATAATCTTATGAAAATAGCGCCGATTGCCAGTTAATGCTGTTTTTTCCAGACATTTAAATAATAAAAAACATATTTGGATTGTTCTATTAATATGTATTATGGGAACTTAAGTTTCGTCCAAATAACGTTTGATGACTGTCAAAATTTGCATTTATTTATAGATTATAATTGCTATAAACTATTACTAAGTGAGAAGAGGTTAAGAAAAATTGTGATAAGGAATAAACAATAAAATACATTTTAGGGAAAATGGCGAAATTCCTCATTTACTCGAATGTGCAATTGTTACCGTTCATAGACTGAAAAATGGCCAAGACTTTATTTTAGAGTATCTAATCGATACATAGTTAATTGAATGATTTACATACATTAAAAAGTGTTATTATGTTAAGATTTGAGTTCAGTTACCGTTTAATAGTAAGTTTCGTTTTGTTTGAAGTATTATGCTTAGACTTTTTTAAGAACGATTATAATCGTTTATGGGTGATGGAATTCATAATATCGGCGTCACCGCTCGTCATAGGTGTTTGCTTTTTTAGTTTTTGTTTAGGTTTGAATTATCGTAGCACTAGAGTTACACAAGGGCTATTGGCGAAGGGAGTCATAATTTAAAACCTTAGTCTGTTCACGAGCCGACATCTGATTAGAGGCAACATCGTACGCAACGCCGGGAATTAGGAGCATATTTAACGTGCATTCCCTCTACACGGGATGTTATTCGTCTGACATTTTTAGCTGCACAGGCCGTTTATAAGTCGTCAGTTATTTTGGCTATGTCCGGACCCGAATCTGAGACCACCCGCATACAAAGCAAACGCCTTATCCGACTGGGATCTCCGGACCCATTTAATGGTTATAAAGTGATCTTACCTGGCTGGAAATTGGATCAAATAATAGTTTATAAGTAATGATATTGGTTTCCTCCTTCACAAATAGTTTCTGCTAATCTTTTTCTCAAACGAGAGTAGGTCACCTGAGAAAATTAGAAAGGTAGTGTATAAGAAGAAACATATTTCTTGGCTAAAATCCTAGTATTTGAATTATCTTGAAGAAAATGGATTTTTCTAATAAAAACTTTTTGCAAATTTACTTTCGACATGCTAAAATGTAATAACCTGGAATTTTCTTCATATACAAGTTCTCTTCACAAATGCACTGAAACGTGGCAAACATGTTTTTAGAAGAAGACATTTTTGAGCTAACTATTTATCACGTAAAAATTTAATAAATACAGTTCATTAGTATTTTTGATTCTGTTGCCAAATTAAAGTGAATCGTGTTAAAGACTAATAACTTAACTATTTAAACAATGAAAAATTTCTTTTTTAATGAAATTTATATTTATCGATAAACAAATTGATTTAGATACTTTGGTTTAGGTCAAAGGAGTTTTAAATCAATCTGGAGGGAAAGTAGTCAAAGGGAGTTCTACTAAAAACTAATTTGAATTAAAAAAATTAGTTTTTTCAGTTAGACTCGTAATGCGTTGTGAAAAGAGAGAATAATTATTACGAAAAATAGTTTGCTTCTGGCAGAAATCTTAATTAAGAAAATTTTCAATTTTTTATTTAAATGAAGAGCAGAAAAAGAAAAGCCAAAGTATTTTATAAAAGTCATTTGACTGAGACTTAAATAATTGAATAAATTTAGAAAGTTTATACTAAGGCAAATTAATATCTTTCCCCAAAAACCCGGTCCTATGCATTATTTATACTTTCGTCCGTTAGTTTTTTAATATACGAAGAAACTCAACAAAAAATTTTCACTTTTCATTACTACACTGGAAATATAAATTATGCGCTTCTCAACTTAATACTGCGTTAAACTTAGGATAAAGTACTTTTTTAAGTTTGAAAATTGGAGAATAAATCTTCTTTGCCTATATCATTCACTATATACATATGTTAAATTTCAGAATGCATTTGAAGTAGTGTTTTATGTTTAATCTGGGAAATGCAAATTTAATTCATCCAACAATACGCTTTAATATGTTTTAATTTATTACATTGGCTTTTGAGTGCGTTATGTTAATGCAGTAAAATTTATATGAACATTGTTTTTCTACTCTTGGTTTGTTATTAGCCCTTTATCTCGAATCACTACATCCACATTATTCGTAGTTTCTAGTTCTTGTTGGAGCCGAGATAATACACATAAATTTGACTTAAAACAAAAAATAATGTATTCCCCTCATATGAACAGCATTGATACATAATTTTTATTATAAAATTTCTCCAACATTTATTGAGAACTCCTTTTTATAGGCTATACTTGAATATTCGAACCTATTTGAAACAAACGACAGAACCCATCCTATCATTGTTCCCATCAAATAGAAATACCGGGAAAAGTATATTTATTCTACATTCAATACGTTCGCATCATCATCTCCCAGACATCAGTTTTTCTGAATTTTGAATCATACCAAAACTTCAACAATCAGCCGTTTGTTGAATACGTTTCAGTTGATAGTTTCAGTTGATGGTGATGGGGAGGATATCTGTGTAACTGAGTTATTTAGATGATGGTGAAATTTGGATGATATGGACATTTTTATGATAAGAGATATAGTTTGGTGGTAAATCTATTTATTCAAAAAAGGCTGTTTGGTGTATTTGGTTACAAAATAAATATGTATGGAGTCTAAGTTGAAATAAAGTTGGCTGCATATATAAGAAAATATACCTTATTTTGCGTTTATTTATTAGTTTTTATTGATGTTGTAAGGTATTACGTATTCAAGAAGAACTGATTAAGTTTGATTGATTGAATATCTAGTATAGTAAATGGAGCAAAGTGTTATTATTACATTAAGTACATTTCATAGTAAAAATAAATTTATTCAAATTTTAATTTTTAGATATACGAATAAGTGATTTTTTTTTAGGAAAATCTTTCTACTTTCAATACTGATGTCAATGCATCTTTTCATTAAATAGTTTTATAATCTTTAACTGCAACAAATAATTAGAATAATATTAAATTTCAATTTATTTATTCCACGAAAACAGCATCATAGCCATCAGTTATAATTATATTGTACTTAAATCAAGAAACTGAAAATTAAGTTATTGAAAATTATAGATTTTAATTTACTCAATGTAAAATGCCGATAAAAGCCTCTACTCTGTCTAGTTTGCTTAATTGATAGCCGTTTCGTTCGTTGAAAATTGCTAAATGCTTTTTGGCATGTCCTAGATAATATTTCTTAATTACTCTCTAAAATAAAATCTACTTCAAAAACTATTATCCAGATTAGTTTTCGGGATTCTTCTCCACTTTGTAAGCTCAAAGTAACTTTCTGACTGTAAAGTTAACGTTTGACTCCAACTATTAAAAATGATTTTAGGAAAATATAGATAATTTATCGAATAGAAAATATTAGTTTATTGTCATTTTATTTAAAATAAAGTTTGAAATGCATATATCATAGGATTCTAAAAGATGACTTTTTTATGATAAACAAAGTTTTTATCATTTTTAGATACATTTAAATTGATATTTTAAAGCTTTTAGCCTTTATGTAGTTATAATTGCTAAAAAAAATCTTACACAAATAAGTTTGTCTTTAAATATTTTGTTCCTTAATGCACCCATTCCCCCTCTTTTGAAATTAAAACACTAGCAGTTTGAGAAGTTTAGAAAAGCTTGCTTTATTAATAATATGACGTTTGCTTTTATTAACAACATACACTGCAAAGTTTTAACAATAGCAATTATTATAATCGATAAAAAAAAGTTGTCAAAAATGTGTTTCATAAATTAAAGACAAAAAGTAAAGAAAGATTTTGTTGAGTTATTTTACAGAAACACCGACATCAAAAGGAATATAATATCCAGTTACATGAATGATTTTTTTTTAATATTGCTATACATTTCCATGTAAACAAAATTGAATGCACCCGAAACAAATCCACTCCATTTACACAACAATGCAGGCCCTCAAAACTCCGCGTACAAAAACGCGTATTGTCTGCTTCTAAAATATTCCAAGCCTTTGTTTCCTTTTTTGTACGCGGAAGCGTATAACTCCAACATTCCAACACAAAACCAGCTCATCTTTCCTTCCGTTACCCTGGAAACCAAAGTCAACACAATCGGGCTTATCCAAGAACTCATCTGCCTTATGCACATTTTGCTCCCCAACCCTCACAGAACACACGTTCTCGTTTCGTATACCTTTACCACGTGACCGGGCTCCTATTTCGATAGGTATACGATCGGTGAACCAATACTCAATTCTTAAAGATGCACAATTCAAGAGGATAAGTGGGTGTTTTGTATCAAGGAGCAGTTTTAAATTTGGATAATAATTGGATTTCAGAGATTTTTGTCCAGGTGAATTGCATTTGAAATAAGTTTGTAGTGGATTATTTGTATCTTCTAAGTCTTGGGATACAAAAGACAATTGGAGCTTAGGTGATTTGTTTAAATTGAGATGTATAAAGTTTAGAATTTGTGACGGTGCTTCAGTTAATTGGTTTACATTTTGGGTAAGTAGATACTTGTTTTGTCGGTATTCTCTTTTTATTTCGATTCCATTTTCGAGGCTGTAATTTCCACCAATTTGTATTTCCTTTACCATAACTTGTGCTAAATCATATTTTGGTAAAGTTTCTCGTTAAACCAATTGCTAGTTTATTATTCTTTTCAATTTTTTGCCTAAAGAGAAAAAATAATTTTGCATTACTATCGGATAAAAAAAATGCTTTTTGTGTGTACATAAAATGAGTTAATTCAATTGTATAATTCTTCTTTATAAAAGTTTTTTTTTGTAGATTTCAGTTATTCAAAGTATACCTTAGAGACAAGAATATGCATTTAAATTTCATTTACTTTTATAAAGAATACTTATGTAAACTTTCATAACGAGGCGAATTTAAACATAAAATTTTGTATTGAATTGATTTGTAAGTAGTTTAGTTGTTAAGAATTTTATGGAGTTATTATACATTCAGCCAACATTCGATAGAGTTATAAAATTGTGCTACAGTAACGAATTATTGAGTGGACAAATTTATACTTAGAACATATCTCTAATACTCAACTATGTAAATTTAAATAAAATCTTTCATTCTGGTATTGTTTTAAACAAAATATATTGTATCATGTAATTGGATACAGTACAAATGCAATTGAATAACATCAATGTATACGAACAAATTTAAATACTCGATCTGACGCAATATACAAATATCATTATAAATATTTTTGGAATAAATTGATATTCAGAATTTAATAGATTCCTTAAAACTATGTTCACTGCGATTTTAAAGTTCAATAGGTGCTTTAGTAAAACTTACTGTAAAATAAAATTTAAAACTATTATCATTGCATTTACTTCATAATCGAACGACAACTTATCTTAATTCAAAAATAATAATAGTATAAGTTACAGTTAGATTAAAAATGCAATGTATAAGACTTATAAATAAATTATTCAATGGTTAAGGATGATGTAAATTTCGATAAAAATTAAATCGAATCAATTATTTATTTAATTTTATACTTTATGTTTCGAATAAACAGATTGATGCAAATTTGGATATTAGTTTTACTTTATGAAAAATTAAATGGATGGTTTATTTAAATCCTATTTGCTGTCACAAGGATAATTTTAAAACTAAACACAGTATTAGTTTACCGTTTATTTATTATTCCACTATTTTAATTTAAAGTATTTACTTAACATAGAAGACGGTACTACATAAATTTACGTACTAGATAAATTTAAATGAGAATACTTACACCTGCGCATACTGCATACAAAGGGTCAATGACCAAGTCATTAATCATTCGGATGCGTTTGTTTAATTATAGTTAATGTAGTCTTAGCTATTTCATTATAGTTAATGTAGTCTTAGTTCCTGGGAAATTAAAGGAACAACAATTTATCGTCTTAAGGTAACAATAGAAATTTTAAAACTATTACGTTGTTGATGGGATAAGGTTAATTAAAACTGCTTTGTTTATTATTTTAATTTTGAATCTTAAAATGAATATTTTGAATCTTTGATCTCGTATGGGTTTCGCAATTATTTTTAACTTCTTTAAAATCTTCATGTTTAACATAAGACTTTTTTTTAGATTATTACTATTATTTAAAAACGAAATCGGTATCTAAATTGGGTTCCACCAAAGTGACTAAATTTATAAATAGTTTGTTATAATACTACAATTGTTTTTAAAATTGAAACTTTAAAACAGTTGATTTGAACAATAGTAGTACTTTTATGATTTTAGTTTGTATTTTAAACGACCTTTTTAAATAATATAAATTAAAATCTTTCATGTAGCAATGGAATACTGCTTAAAACTTTTGCTCCATCATTACATTTTGATATTAAATGTATCCGATTGTTTTGTGAGGATTTCATCAGGAAAACAAAATCTAATAAATATATTCACTGTTGTTAAAAAATTGATTAGTAGTTTGATTGGAAGAATTAGTATTCGAAATTCTCAGTTGCAAAATGTCCTGCAATTTCTTGATAACATATGACGTGTGAAGACACAAGAACCCTTATATTTATTAATGTGCATTTTCACTTCCTAGTACTGATTTGCACACAGTTTTGAACAGTCCAAAGTTGCCTAAAAACCATGTTCTTATATTATCATTTTGAAATTCGTAAATATTAACATAAATTAATTAAAAACTTTAAATAATGTTTTAATACGTAATTTACACTGTAAAAAATTCTTCTAATTTCCCATCACAGTGTTACGGAAAAAGTGCTGTCATCAACTTATGCTATGAATTTACATATGATGTAAAATTTATTTTGTTCACTGGCATCACTGGCAGTGGTTGGATGCAATTACCTTCTCTGTTTAAATGATAATTGAGTAAGTTGTTCATGTGACTCTATCCCTCAGGAAAAGATCATTTTGCTGTAAAACAGACATTACAATACTCTTTGTAAAAAATAACCGCAAAATTTTACAGATTTGCTTATAATGTAAAAGAAAAAAAATAAGATACAATAATTTGTCTAATTTTCAATAAATAACTTCTTTAAAAGTTGTAAAAAAATAAAGATTCGTACTCGTAAAAATAAAGATAATTATAAATCAGAAACTAAGCAGCAAAAACTTAAACTTTGAATTAATGTAGTTAATATTTCTGTGATATTTATTTTACCCCTTATTATTCGACGAATATTATTTTATAAAAAGTAGAGTGCTAACTTGCATTTTTTCCCTAAAAAAATAGTCACGAACCAATTAACTATGCTCGTTATATATAAAAACCTTAATCTCTTTTTAACGTTTCATTGATGTTTACAGGTAATTTGAGGGCATTTTTCTAAAGTACATAAGAAAAAACGACAAAATGTTCAAAAAGCACGTTCCTAAAACAATTTTCTTTTGGATGTAAAATTATAATGATAAAATCATTATTGCAAAACTCTTCCTTAAACTGTTTAGTAAAGTAATATTTTATTCCTTAACGATGGCAATTTAAACTTTTTGAAGCGTTTTATAAACTTAAATAATCTCACTTGAGGTCCTATATTTCTAGTTTAAAATATGATGTTGTTTTCGTGTCTATGAATAATGTATACAGTAGAATATGAAGATACGGAAAAAAAGAGTCACTAAATTCCTTAGACAGTCTTCACCACTGCCACTGATATCAGGGCTGTACAGAATTTCCCCCAATGGCTCTCCGAGTGGAACCATTCAATTTTTTTAATAAATTTGTTGCGCTAGTTGGGCAATCCAAGATGTGATTGGGTACGAGTTGGACTTTTGGGCAGCGTTTACATTGAACATAGGTTCTTGTCCTGTCTGGGTGAACCTTCAAGCCCTTGGAGTGTTGCATTTTTTCAATTTTGGATGCAATAATTCTGGGACAGTCAAATTATAATAGGTGCCTATCATAATTTGTAGAAATAAAAATTTGGTTTGTTTACATTAACTTTTAGATATTAAAAGAAGAAAATAATATTATATGCAACGTTTTATTTAACCCTTTGAGTCCCAGTGATGCCATTTGGCATCATCACTTTCAATATTTTTTTCAAAATGTTTATGTCCCGCTATGACATCCAAACACACATCATTCGATTCTTCACACTTTGTTCTATCAGACAAAATTTTACTTTAATCTCAATAGAAGTCAGAACTACTATTTTTTTTTTGTTTAGAAAATAGTCAACAAGCGTTTCTCCTGATTTTTGATAAGTTCACTTCAGTTCCACATATTTAAAACACAATTTAAACTATTTCGGTTAAAATAATTACTAATTTTTTTTAATAATATGGTCAGATAGATAAACATATATAACTCGAAGTGTTTTTAGGTAATATATATATTTTTTTATTTTGTTGTTTTCCACAGTTAAAGAATTTTGGCATTGTTTCAAAAACAATATAAAAAATTTAACTGGAATTTTTTTTCTTATGGAATTCGTATATTTGACCTAAAATAAGCTTATTTTGTGAATATCAGATGTTTCTGTAGTGTAGTTAATCTTTGGGACTGAAAGGGTTAAAAACTTTCCAGATAGTATTTGAGTTTTTAAATATTGGTACTTTCACATGATTACTTACATTATTTTGGACTGCAACGTTTTTTTCTTTTATAGCTTATTTATTCTTAGCTATTATTTTTTTGTCTGTTAACAGTTCAAAATACTTACACACGCATAATTCAATAAATGTGATTGCTTTATGCTGACTTAGTGTTTTGATACGACCTCTCCACTGTCCTCTCCTCTCCATCATATATTTATATGTATTATATGTAATACATTATGTTAATGTGTAACAAAATTTATTGTTGGAAATGCATATCATAGGATTCTAAGATGACTTTTTTATAATTAACAAAGTTTTTATTATTTTAGATACATTTAAATTGATGTTTTAAAGTTTTTTGGCTTTATGTAGTTATAATTGCTAATAAAATAAATCTTCCACAAATAAATTTGTCTTTTAATAGTTTAATGAAACAAATTGTTATTAATCAAACATACGCTCTTTGCTACATTTCCTATAAACAATAATTTGAAAATAATTAAAAATCAGAATAAGTTTGTCAACATCTGCGAATAAAATGTTTAAAAGAAAAAAATTAAGCTAAAATGTTTTTTCATGAATATCTTTAAATTTTTATTCATAATGATGAGTAAAATAATGCCGATACTAACTAAAGTTGAACTCTGTACTTTTATTAATGTTTATAGTAGTTTTTGCATTTATTTATGTTTATAGTAGTTTTAGCTTTTATTAATGATTATAGTAGTTTTTGCTTTTATTTTATGTTTAAAGTAGTTTTCGCTTTTATTAGTGTTTATAGTAGTTTTTCTTTCATTAATGTCCATAGTAGTTTTGACAATGTCCTTTTTAATTGCAGATGACCTTCTTCTGCTCAATTTATTGCTCATCGACAATCGAAACTTCCTCCACGCCAAGTGCCGACTTCTAAGACTCCCTCTCCCTGTAATGCGTTTGTAAAGCCGTTGACAGACAAGGGTAGGCGATGACGAGTCGACGAGACAGCAGCGCTACCACCAGTAGCGAGCCCAAAATGAAGCAGTACACGGCGGCCAAGATGTCTGTCGACAAGTTGAGCGACCAAGAAGGTGAGTGGAGGAACTAAAAGACCTTTTAAAAGATGGATTAAGAATGGAAAAAAGAAAAGATTTTTAAGAATGGATTTAGATATTTTTTTTATTCGATTAGAAAAAAATGGACGAAATACATGGATTATTTCATAAATACAAATCAATGGAAAAATCTCTCTAAGATAAATTTAGATCAAAACTAAAAAAAAAAAAGTCTTATTAACGACTGCAAAAAAGTTATTGGAACAACCAAATAAGGACATCAATGTAGATTATACAGTCCCAAAATGGACTACCTGTTTTTAAAAATTAATAAAAAAGAAATGGATAGAGATATTAAAACAATTCTTGACGAATGAGTCATGTCTGGCATTTGATATGAAATACTTTATTATGTTAGATATGTTTATCACGTTATTATGTTATTACTCTTTATTGTGGTCAATTTGACCGATAGATGGCGCTGCAATACCGTGTGTTGGCTCAATGAAAGAACTAGCCATGCGTATACACCGAAAACAAGGACACGTGGTCAGAAATGGTCAGTCTGCTGAACATGTTATTCTTTTCGGTGTATACACAAGCCTAGTTCTTTCATACAGCCAACACACAGCATTGCAGCGCCGTCTGTCGGTTAAATTGAATATAATAAAGTGTAATAACATAATAACGTAATAAACATAACTAACATAATAAAGTGTTCTATATCAAATTCCAGACATGACTCATTCGTTTTCTGCAAGAATTGTGTTAATATTTCTATCCATTTTTTTAAATTAATTTTTAAAAACAGGTAGTAGATTTTGGGACACCCTGTATTTAGAAAGGAACGTTTTAGAATACTTGAGAGAAAAAAGTATTTTCTACGACTATGACGATGTTTACAACATCTTAAAAGCATCGATTGGCTTTTAATTACGTTATTTCAACACTTTTTTTGCGACAGCGACGAACTTATTGCTCACAAAATATTATGCTGTGTGAAAAGGGGGAAAAGGGCGTTTCTGGGCTTCCAAAAGCAATTCAATCAAACTCCTTTAAAGAATCCCTAATAATGCAATTTTTTTCAGATTCAATTACTTTTACTGCAGTAGCATGCGATGAAACCTTGTAGAGAATCCAACCATTATTATACTGTTACCCATTTTAAAAATCTGTCTTCAAACTATTCTTTATACTTTAACTCGAGAGTGAGCACGTTGCAGTGTTATAATTTCCCTGTAAATCCATTTGTTAATACATTTTGTCATATTTTAGAGAAAAACGTTTGAAAATAATGATGTTACAAGTTTCTAGGTCCGTTGTAAAAAAATTATTTAAAAAATTCACATGTTTACCCAATACAATCCTGGCTTTTTCAGGTTTAAATCGCTTCTTTATAAGTTTCTAAGATTTTAAGATTTTCTTCAAAAACTTATAAAAAATTATTTAGCCAACATTCTTTTGAAAAATTAAATGTAATGCATCTTGTAATCAAACGTAATGCATCTAATAAACAAGCAACCATGGTGGCGACGCATGGTGTGTAGTTAAGGAATGATATAAAGAGTGGAACTTGGACATCAATGGATTGAATCTAGCAGACACCACTCAGTACAACCCATAGTTGACAAATGGGTTTAAAAAAATATGTAGTGGTCTCCCATATAGTGTAAAAATTCTATACATCATATGGCGAAAACTGCCTTATTCTATGAAGTTGGTACCCTAAAGTCTATGTTTCTTTATTTAAAAACTATGGCAAATTAACTTTAGGGATATTTCACATAAAAACCTATTTGCATTTCAGTGATTATTTTCTGATTTGTTCCGTAGGGTTCTGGGCATTTTCCCTCAAAAAATAAAATAAACTGGCGAACCTTTTTGAATTATTTTATAGTGTGGTAAAGAGTGCACACTGATGATTCAAATTTGAATAAGAATACAATTACCACATTTTCCATTTTGAGGATCGAGTTAGGCAAGAACATTGAAATCAATACAAAAATCATCCAACAAAGCGGTAATTGTAAACGCTTTCTAAAAAAAGCTATTTTGGGAGAATTACAAATACTTTTACTCGAAGTAATTATAATTTACATCAGTAACTCTCCCCACTCCGAAACAAAAGTATTCATTTGCATGCAAAGCATTATTTCTCTAGCGTAGGCGTGTACAAATCGCATGGCTAGATTCCCCTTTGAATAGCGGGTCCAATAGAAAATCATTATGCTTCCTTTACAATACGTTCCTGGGATTCCTTTCAACGTTTGTGTACTCGCTCATTATAAACACTCGGTAACCAGGTTACGGTAACCTGCTTACAAATGATGGGTTTAGGCGAGAAAGTGACGCATTTCAACTCCCATTCAACGCTTTCAATGCTCTTTCCATTTAAAAATCGGGATATCAGTTTACTGAGTTCTCATTAATGCTCTAACGTAGTCGTAGAAACGCCAGTTCTACATTTTTTTCTGGTTCACTCGAGTTTGCTTTTCATGCAGATACGTTTATGTGTCGAGTACTGCATCTCTTAAACCCTCTGAGGTATAAGCAGTTTAGTGTTATCTTGTTTTCACAATACGAGACCGAAATTTGAAATGTTAACTGAAAAGTTAATTTATTTCAACTTTTTTAAATTTTATTTCTGCAGCGAATGATTTTAAATAACTGCTCAATACTGTAAATTTAAATATTTAGCAAATTTATAAAATTTGTAATATTTGCAAAATTAATTTTTTTCTTTTGCAATTTTATAAAATTTATAACTTTTGCAAATTCATAAAATTTATAACTTTTGCAAACTTATAAAAGTTATAATTTTTGCAACTTTATATATATATATATATATATATATATATATATATATATATATATATATATATATATATATATATATATTTGCAAATTAACAAAAAATATAATTTTTACAAATTATATGCATTGCTAGTTACTTGACAGTCAGGTGACGGGTTTGTTCATCTGTATCTCTTAGAGGGTTAACAGTGGAGAGGCCAACCTACTAATATGAAACTTCATATGTCAGTAATACAGTATTTCTGGCATGCAGTTAATGCGATCAATTTATCAAGTCGCTAAGACGCCCTTTGTGTTATACATTTACCGTGGTTTCTTGGGTTCTTATGATTCATCCATTTGAAATTCATTCTTTTTATTCAGAATATACGGATTCATCATTCATCTCATTAAGAATGATGCAAGTTTGATAAATTGCATGTATAAAATAAAAAAAAAATTAAAAAATATATTTAAATCCTTCCAACAATATAAATTACATTTTTGGTGGAGTTATTTAATAGTACTCAAATGGTGTTTTCTTGATGGATTGCCTAATAAAGATGCATTTTAATACGGAAGTATTGCATCAAAAATATTATTTAGCTGCATGAAAACAAATTCACTTGTAGGGTAGTCTATAGTGAGACGTGTTTTAATTATTTCGGTTGTCATCTTGAGTGTAGTAAAAATGCTATTCTTTAGTCATTTACTATAGTGCTAATCTTTTTTTACTGTTAAATTTCGCACAGGAAACTTTTCTATTGTCAACACGTATTGTCTCGATTTCTGCACGCAATCTTCTCGTTCCTTGATAAAAGGGTCTAAATTTCGTTTTCAACACACACATTTCGTGCATGTGTAAAAGAAAAAGAAAAACTGTTATTTTGATAAATTAGAAGAGGAAATTGATGCGACACAAAAAACTTCTGTATAATTAATTATGAACGAGAAAAATATGTATGTTTTGTTTTTACTGTTTAGTTGTAAGAAATGTATTTAAGAGTGAAAATAAATAAATTATTGCGAAAACATTTAAATTAATTTTGAAATATTTTTAAATGAATAAAACATATTTTCAGCATTGATAAAATAAATTTACTAATTAAAAATGTAACAAAAACAACTGGTGAAGTTATTAATTAAAAAAATGTATATTCATAAAATATAGTATTTACAGTATTATGCACAATATAATTCTTAAATTGACTAAAAAAAATTACGTGAACTATTAGTTGTATTTACATTTAACATAGTATTGCAATTTTTGGGAAAAAAGGGGCACCTTATAATTTATTTCGGTAATGTTTTCTGACATATCGGCACTAGAAATGCACTTAAATAATTATGGTTGTTTTAATAAAGTTTATTGAAGCTTATTGTATAAATATCTCTTTCAGATTTTTAATTAAATTGCTTAATTTTAAACGAATTTAATCTTAAGTTGTTAAATGCACTTTTAAAAATAATTAGCTCTATATTTTAGACAATAATTATTTTACAGATATGTATAACAGAAACTATTAATAAAACAGACCTCTTTCTGTTTTTAAGGTTTAATACGGTAGAGGGCTTTATTTCAATTTGCTTTACCGTTTAGTATATTCCTTTGTTATATAAATGTATGTTTACTTTTTATTATGTTATAATATGCACCATAAAAACAAAAAAAATTTAACGAAGCAAAAAAATATTAAAATTTGAGTCTTTGCATAGTCAAAATGGCTCCGATTTAATCTTATTCAAGTTTGAAACTTGAATGTACCCACTTCTGAAACCAAGCATTTACTCAAGAATAAAACAACTACTGTTCATTTTTAAGCATTTAACTGCTTTGAGTTAAAATTAACTTTAAGGACTTGATTTTGTCGAGTTTCGTGATTTTGTGGAATTTGTACTATATTCTAGTACATGACATATATCCGAGTAAATATAGATTTGCATTTTTGAATTTGAAAACCAGTACTTTGAATATTGAAATACCAGTTATACTCAGACTCAAACGAAATTACTTTTTATTCGTTTAGTGTAGTAAAGTTTCGCAGAGTAGTTGGCCGAATGGCTATAGTATTGGACACGAATACTCTCTGGAGGGCCGAGGTTCGTACCCCACATACTGAAATTATTCTATAAAGAATAATGAATGGTAGGGTACGAGCCTCGGCCCTCCAGAGAGTACTCGTGCCCTATACGATAGCCATTTGGCCAACTACTCTGCGAAACTTTACTACACTAAACGAATGAAAAGTAATTTCGTTTAAATCTGAGTGTGACTGATACTTCAATATTCAAAGTACTGGTGGTCAAATTCGAAAATGCAAAATCTATATTTACTCAGATTTTAAAAGTCTTTTTTCTCAGTGTAAGATACTCCACTGCTAATAGAGAATTTCAAGCTGCAAAAATAACCATTAATTAAACAAAAAAACATTCTTGCAGTAATTTAAAATTGTTTTTATTTTATCGCTAGATGTTTATCATGATTTTGATGCACTTTTTCTCAAAAAGCCATAATTAATATTTATCCTGCCTTGTCTTAGGATCTTTTATTTTCGTTGATCACAATCTTTAGTCCAGGCAGCTAGTGTAGGGATGACAATTGAAATTTATTCAACAAACATTGTTCTCATTATATGTAAACCCTTCCACATAAAAACTTCAAATCCAAAATTTAATCATTATTCTAACTCTTTCATTAGCATCTGTTTTTTAATTACAAACATATGTATAAACAAACCAAGTTTTTTCAATTTGAACGGGCAAATTTATTTCTGGAAAGGGGGGGAAGCGTGAAAAATCAATGGAATTTCTCCCCTCAGTAAAGCGCATCCGTATTTTCTTTTTACGTTTTAATAATTTAGAAGTTGGCAAGAAACTTTTATCTCTTCGATTTATCCTACTAGAATTATTTAGAAACTTATTGCTGTTGTAAAAGGAGAGGCAGACTTGTCAGGAAAAGAAGATAAATTCAAATAATTCTTTTCTAGGAAATCTTCGTTTCGTAAAAACCTTTTTATTTTTATAAATCACTAATATCTTTCTGGGAGATGTATTTGTTTTATAACAAAGTAAGCAGATGAAAAACTTGCTACATGTTCTTTCTTGGAATTTTATAAGCGTGGAATTTTCTTATTGTTGCATAAGCCACTAAGAAAAGGTGAAAAATAGAAAATCAGAGTTTTCAGCTTATTTTAAGTAAAAACAAACTATTCTTCTAAAGTAAATGGAATGGGGACTTTAAAAGAATCGGGGACTTTTTCCCACATAAGATTGTGCAAAAAAATCATGTTTTTTTTTAATTATAATTCTTGCAAATAAAAAGCTAGTATAAAACCCCATTTCGTATATATTTATTCATAAAAGTTAATACTATACATTTTTTAAACACATAAAATTTAATCACTCACTGATGTAACCGTAATTTTAAAATAAAATGACCAAGGAATAGTGTGGAAGAGTTTATTTAATATTCAACATATTCGGAAAACAAAATCATAAGAGCTTAGAAGTTTAAATATTGCTGAAATCTCTCTAATTTAAACGTACAACAATGTAAAATTAAAACATAAGAAAATTCTTAACTACGTACTATGCTTTTTTATGTTTTTTAAATGTTACGATGTCATACATAATTTTAATATGTTTTTAATTCTTCGCTAAAAATTTGTAATTACTTTCATTTTGTGAGATATTAAAAGAAGCATTACCTTAGGACACATTTTCTTATGCCTTTCTTTCATTACTTACCCTCAAAAACTAATCAAGCGCTTGATAAGAAAACTCTCGATAACTTTCTGAACTAAATGCCTTAAGCCTTTATGATAGAGCTAACTTCTATATATACAAGAAATCAGTATTCATGAAGTATGTTTAACATGCAAATGAAGATTGACGTAGAAAAAGGCGTCTTTCATTATGCATTATCACTGGATGGTATGAGCTTTGAAAAAAGGTTTTAATGATTTTAATAATATATAATTTGTTGCTTCAGCAACGCATCTTACTATTAATAAGATTAATGCACTTTTTTCCAAATCTTTAACAAGTAAAAAAAGATGCCTAATCGAATAAACTAAGTGGAAATTTATTCAACTATAGGATATTAAAACCTATGCTTACATCAACTAAAACACTTTTAAACCCAAAACTCATTTGAGTTAATTTTAATATTTAATTTCTTAGCAGTTTTACGAAAAGCTGCTTGAAAACTAAAAAGTTGGATTTTGTTATAAGATAAATTATGTCGTGAAATACATACAATAGAGAATTGCAGCATTTTCTCCTCTAAATCAGCTATATAGAGTCCGAAATTAAAATATGGTTTCTTAGTTGGAAAAGAAATTATTGGTTCTTCAGATACAAGAATAAATGCAATATTTTAGATTTATCAATGCATAAAAATAAATATCACAAATCAAAGTTACAGAACGGAATGAATAACAAACACAGATTCATAAAATGTTATGCTTTTTGCCTCAAATTCACCTATGAGGTATCTATATAAATGATTTCACATATAATCATCGTGCCCCTTAAAGTTAACTGCTCACTGTATAACAGACAATGCTTTCTTTTTCTTTCGATTACTCAAGTAAAAAAAACAAAGAGTAGCTTTAAATATTTGTGTATGGCCATATTAAACACATTGTTCTGTTTTCCAAACTTGTGCATACGTGATTTGTGCACATTACACAAGTTTGACACTGTCGCGATGTGAATTAATTGGTTAGTACATTTGCGTTGTGTAAAATTTAACATTAATTATTAGGTTTAGCGACATTAACCATTCCAGATTCTAAGATTTTTCCCACAAGTAAGACGAACAAGATTGTGAATAAAAAAGCAACTATTAAACAACTACTGTTTTCTAAAGGAAGAATTTATGGAAGAATTGATTAAATGAAGAACATAGTTTAAACATGATAATTGTATCTAATTGTATAATGCAATGGATTAGGCGACATAAATGAATTTCAAAATAAAATACGCGAAATAACACAATCAAAATGAATGTTACAATGGAATCTTTTGCCTAAGATTTGGGAAACTATTTAAAAAGAATAACTTACAGTTTTGCAGCGCAGGAATGGGGCAGGCTGAAAAGGTACACTGTGGTTTCCCGGGAACACACATCGAAGAGGCAGGACAAAGGTGTTGGCTTGCCCGAAATTGTCAAAGGGGTCAGGCTTGTAGAGGTAGAAGTCTAGCAAGTCTGACTCCTTTGCTGATCCCTACCTCACCGAGCTGGCATCCAAAGGATCCCATCCGGATTTCTACCTCTTCAACCAGACCCCTTTCAGCCTGCCCCTTATCTGCGCTACAAAACCATAAGTGATTTTTTTAATAGTTTCTCAATTATTGGGCTTGCATTGGAATATTGGACATTTTGATTGGGTTATTTGCGTATTTTCATTTTGAAATTCATTAATGTCGCATAATCCATTGCATTATGCCAAGATACAATTATAATGTTTAAACTATGCTCTTCATTTAATCAATTCAATACATTCCTTCTTTAGAAAACAGTAGCTGTTTAGTAGTTGTTGTTTTTATTGACAATCTTTTTCGTCTTACTACACTACAACCGACATTAAGTTTGTAGTATACAAATGTTCTACGAGGAAAAGGGTAAATAGTTCTCATTTTCGAGTGCGAGAATCGAATAAAAAAAGGTGTTTCACAGTCAATAAACAATTTTATTTGTTATTTCAAGACATACATTTATTATTTTTATTAGTTTAGCTTTAGTTAGAGTGTACTTTTGATTATTTTTTCCTTCGATTTTGACGTAACAGGGCGCACGAATATCAGGGTCAAAGGTGCAGCCAATCAGAGTAGGCGAAATTTCGGCGCCAGCTGCGTTGTTTTACCCAGTTTCCTCCGCGCAGTACATTTCTCTGCTGCACACTTAAGGTCGGTTTTAGTATAATGGGAAAAATCATAGAATCTGGAAAGGTTATTGTCGCAAAAACTAATTATTATTACTTTTAAATTCAACACAACGCAATGCAATTATAAAATAATCGCCATCACGATACACACACAATGTGTGTGATTGACCTTTAATTACCTTGGTATGGTGTCCCGAGAAGCCCAAAGTGCCATTGCTCCTTAAGATGTCGCTTCAAGATTATGCCTTAAGTGTCAACTCGTCAACAAATATGGTTCACAACGGTGAAACGTTTGGGAATGTGCTAAAACCTTTATAGAGGCTAGAAATAAACAACTTATAACTCGCGAATTAAATATTGAAATGATAGGTGGAAGAGGGGAGGGGCAGTTTCCGAGGTCGATAATTGACAAGCTTCTCACCGAGAAGGTTCTTTGTTCTATCTTAGTCTATATAAGTAGTTGTCTTAGTACTATATAAGTATTTTTGATATACATGCTCGGTAAATTTGTCGGGCCAAAAGTGGCGAGGGCGTCAGCATGTGAAGGAGCTTGAAGTTCTGTTAAGGGGAATGAGCGCTCTGGACTGTTGGTCTCTAAACTCAAGCGCCTCGGTGTTAATGCTAAAGGGGAAAAAACTATTTTATCTGCCATATTTCTTCGGCTGTTTTGAATGTGTATTCAAACGTTTTTTTTTTTTTAATAATAAACGTAGATAACTTACAGGTCTCTATAATCCCATTTCTTAAATTGCTTCTAATACTTTTTGTTGAATAATTTATTGAAAATTAAAATATATATATATGTTCTACCCCATCTCAAAAAGTGGGATTGTTGGGACCTGTAAGTCAGCTACATTTATCACATAAAAAAATCCATTTGTAAAAATATTCAGTAAAACCGGATAAATGTGGCTTAAACATATTTTTTCTACATTGGAGGCACTTTGCTTTGGAGACGCTCGGTCCAGTGCACCCATTCCCCCTTAAGTGCCTGCTCTGCTGTCGGCCTCATCACTTGACAAGATTCTAGATTAAGACGCGCGTATTGGCTATGTCAGTCTACTATAAGTTAGATGCATGCTTGCAAAATAATACAGATGACGTCTGCTTTATGCGCGCCTCAAGCGAAGCAATAAACGAGCTAACCCAACCAACCAAGAGAAGCGAGTTAACGCTACGCCGATTGTAAAATCTTGAAACTTGAGATCTGACAAATTAGATAAATTGTACCCTTAGGGTTTTTGCTCACAAACCTAAAGAAATCCTTGGAAAATTTTGATGTACCCGAGAAACTCTTCCCGATCTATAAATCCATAAAATCCCCTTCATTAGTGGGCTGCGCTGAATGATTTAGAAGCCGAGATTTGGCACTTTCATCTCCACCCTAGATGCTGCTAAAGGGTGTTGGCACTCGTTCAACAAGGACGCAGAGAACATTCTGGTCTTTTACACCAGTTCTAGCAGCGGACCACTGGTCACCACTTGGGAGGGTGACCACTGCTACTGATGGAAAGGCTGAGTACACTTTGAGACATTGCTCATCAAATCTGTGGTACTTAAAGTACACAGCGTAAAGTACCATGTCAATCGAAGATTTCGCATACTGCCTGCTTTGGTGGCTCAGTCGGTTAGGCACTTGCCTAGCATGTGAAAGGTCCCAGGTTTGGGTCCGGGCATCGCCAAAATAACTGCCGACCTATAAACGGCCCGTGCAACCCAAAAATGTCCGACGAATAATACCCCGTGTAGGGGAGTGCACGTTAAATATGCTCCAAAGTCCAAACGCTGCGTACGATGTCGCCTTTAACGGTTGCGTTAGGTGCCTATTCAGGTGTTGGCTCGTCACTTGACTGTGGTTCTAAAATACGACGACCGTCGCCAATAGCCCTCGTGTAGCTCTAGTGCGACGATAACTCAAACCTACCTACCTACCTGAATAGGCACCCAACGCAACCGTTAAGAGCGACATCTCACGCAGCGTAAGGACTTTGAAGGATATTCAACGTGCACTTTCTTACACGAGTACACGGGGTATTATTCGTCGGACATTTTTGACTGCCCTGGCCGTTTATAGGTCGGCAGTTACTTTGGCGATGCCCGAACCTGGGACCTTTGGCATGCCTAACCGACAGGGCTCCCCAGCCCCCTACACTAGTTCTAGCAGTGGACCACTGGTCACCACTTGGGAGGGTGACCACTGCTACTGATGGAAAGGCTGAGTACACTATGGGACATTGCTCATTAAATCTGTGGTGTTTAAAGTCCTGACATAGCGTAAAGTAGGATGTCGATCGAAGATTTCGCACACTGCCTGTTCAGGTGTCGACCTCGTCACTTGACCACGGTTCGATTACAAAGTCTACGAAGCAGCGTTAAGGATAATCTTGGAGGCTCAAAAATAGGAAACATGAAACGTTCAATAATCTTACCAGTTTTAAAAATATGCCGACTAGACGGTAGAATCGTCAGGAAGCTGGCAAGGTAGTCAGAAGGTTTCGGGCTCAAATCTCAGCTATTCTTGTTATGTGTTTGTCTGTAGTTGTTCTGAATACACTGTGACGTAAGTGTTCGTAAATCTGCAGAGTGGAAGGTCCAGATAAAGTGCCCAATAGCGCCAGAGAACGAAACAAGAAAATATGAAATAATGAGAACATTTAATTTATAATTGTCTAAAAATGCTTTTTCCTATAAAATGACCCAGAAACTAAATGACACAATAAATTGGTTAAAAACTAACAGATCCAGAAAGAACCTATGTTTTTCAAAATAACCCATGTTTCGGGTGCGAACGTACCACAAATGGACGATCAACTGATCGACTAAAGACATTTTCCCGAGCAACCCTTTTTCCCAGAATAGGAATCAATACAAATGCGCCATAAACAGGAATGGGTGGACCGCTGGTGCCGAAATTTTAGCCGCGAAAAAACTAAAATACCAGTCGCATAAGTGATCAACCGTAAAAGCCCTGAAAGAATGATAGGAGATAATAAATCTTTGGATTTTTCCTGTAAATAATGGCCGGGCGACATGTCTTCATTGTAGTAATAGAGAATTTATTGACTGTCATTTTTTGTGTAATTTTGTCTTCAAATATGGTGTTTCACATTTAAAATTTTTGAAGTGAGATGATTTTTGAAAAAAATAAACATTAATTTTAAAATATACACTCGAAACTTAAAAATAGTTGCAATGCGAATAGTATAAAAAATTAACTTTATTGTTATAAAATATTTTAACACTACATTTTTGTTTAAAAATTCCATAATAATCTACAACAATATTTAAATTAAGTATACATGTAAAGGAGACATTTTGGCTACATTCTTTTACAATATTTTGTAATTGAAACGACATTAGCAAAAACAGAATAGATACATAACAATTTCCAGTGCTGCAAGTGGGGGTAGATGCGGGGTGACGTGTCACCCCACTTTTCAAGAAAATGGCTATCCATCCTCCCACTTCTTATATCTCTCAAATCCATATATCCTCCTTCCTAATCCTTCTTATATCCTCTTTCCTTCAAATCCTTCTTATATCCTCTTTCCCACTTTCACCACTGACAATTTCAAATAACCTAAACACTCATTCGTATATGGTGATCGCTTTAGCACTCTAGGATTACACCCCGTACTAGGTTCAGCGTGGATGCTCACACTGCGAGTTGTAGCTCGCGTGCGTCGGTCAAAAAACTCCGTTCCCAAGTTATAGCTAACTAATAGATGGGATTTTAGTTCTGACATCTTACTGCTCCGAATACTTCTACTACGATGCGCTCATTTTTTCTTGATAATTTTCAAAGGTGACAATATGTACGATCTCAAATTCGAAAAAAAAACGGGTTCTCAAATTTAAGAACAATGTATTCAGAGCTATTATAAACCATTGATGTTCTCAATATTGAACCCATGTTTAACAATGCAGTAAAAAGAACACATAAAGCCATTTTAAAAAATATCAATAATGTGACTAAACGCTACATTTTTTTGTGTTTAGAAAACCCGGAAGAAAAACCATCGTTAGCATGTTTTATGTTAAAAATTGCAAGTTCCTTTTTATATTAAAGCACTCAATCATTGTAAAAACACGAAGAAAAAAATGGACCTCTAATACCTTTTTAACAACTTTTCTGAAAAACAACCAATTATCGGGTAAAGTAAAAACGACGTTCTACATCGATAATTTATTATCTTCCGTAAAGTGTCTGACAAATTAAGCATTGCTATCATAGTTCGTTTTCTAAAAAGCCTTCGAAAATAGAAAATTCTGATGATTTAGTAGTTTATAACAAATGCATCAAGTTTTGTAATAATATTTTATCTCATGAAGAATCTTTTACTAAATCGTTAAAACGGTTTTTCGTTAACGATATTGAATAGATAGTTCTTTTGAAAATAGATTTTATATTATTTTGCCCTTTACTCGGAGCTATGGAGCATCATTGAATTCAATTCTATAGTCTAATAGTATAATTTTGAAAGTTCTAAACGAAAGTTTCGAGAAAATTAATTATGCAAAATTTTAAGGTTTAAATTTTTTCATTATCTACTTAAAATTACTACCAACCCATTAAAATGAAATTTAAAAAATAAGTATGGCGTAAAATATTTTTCAACATCAAATCATTTTAAGATACTATTTATTCATAACAAATTATTTTAAATCTTATTAAAAAATATTCTAACTTAGCCTAATCAAATTACTACTTAACAAGCTACAAATGCAAAACAATAAAAAGCCTTTTTGTAGTTATTTAACATATTAATAAAAACATTATTTGTGTAATCCAATAGTTTTATATAATCATCAGTCACCACACGAACTTGTAATCCGTTCCGAATTTCAGTCACCGTATCATTTTCTTTCAACACTGACAAATCTTGAGTTGTAACACGTGCTATGAATACTAATTAGATTTATAGAACACCTTTGGATTGTAAATACAGGGTGTTCGTAAAAGAATATCCGAGTTTTAATGGTATATTACAGGAGTTTATTTTATACGAAATATAACAAATCATGCATGAAATTGAAGGAAAATTAACCTAGTTTTTCTATAAGTGCTCAATGTGCACCTTTAGTGATACGGCACACACCCAAACGAAAATGCAATTCTTCCCATACTGTCAGCAGCAAGTCCGGAGTAATGGAAGCAAGTAATGAATAGATGACACTGCAGCTGTGAAAACGATGTAGCATTACAAGCGCATGCGCTTATCTGAAACTGTTGACGTTATTCTTTATTCGTCATCTTCAACCACAACTGTCGAACAATTACAGCTGATACTATTACAATTTGAAACTCGGACATTCTTTTACGGACACCCTGTACTTTGAAATTTACTTTTGAATCAATTTGGCACAGTAGTAGAATAAAGTTTGTGTTTAAAGTTCTTGTCAAAATGTGACATATTATTCTAAACATACAACTATTACTTATTTCTGAACTATTGTTTTAATTTTCATTAAATCAGAGACCGAAATTATAAACTTATCGGAGAATCACTCGGGAATAATAGTATATTTTTATTTTGGTTTAAAAAGACCGTAGAAACTATTATTAATAGAATTCTAACCGAATATTCTTAAATGAAGCGTCGTATTTGATTTCAATGCTGTAGTAAGCTTCACTTAATTTTAAAAGAATTTTATTAAGCGATTCTTAAAGGAATCAGAAAAATTCAGATCATTAGCTTTTTTATAGTTCAATAATTTTCTACGTTGAAGCTATAACATTCCTCTTTTTAGACATTTGCAAGTTTCCGTTATAGCGTTTATGTGTTTTTAAGAGCTCTAAACACATAATAACTAATTCCCCTATTAAATAATTGTATTCCAACAATCCTTTTTTATTCGTGGAGATGAGTATCTGAATTTCATTACCTATAATACTTTACATTTAATCCACGTATAGTTCTATCATACGTTTTTTGCTATTTTAAAACTTTTTTCTGACTTAATCCTTGTTTCACAATTTGATAATATTCCTTATATTTGTCATCAATTCAAATTTAATAAATAAATACGATCAATTACTATCAGCGCCTTGCATTAAAATAACAACAAAAAATTATTGAAATAACTATCTAAACTACTCGAACCACTTAACCTTTCCGATGCTTTTAAGACGATAGCATGACTGTTCCTGAGTAGATCGTAGATTAAAGAACAAAACCTAGACAAATGATAGGTACAAAAACTTCTATCTTCATTGGTTTCAAGTGTCTTTTGGGTCCTCTCTGAATGATTCTCGACCGACCTATTGTTCATTTGGACAACATCGGCGCCAGTCTGCTTGTAGAAATAACGAAGACAAATGTTTATACTAATGTTACGCCGGACTTTTGTGAAAGTGCTTGAAAAGTTTTGACAAAGTTGTAAGTGACAATCGGATGGATTCAGTTAAAATATCGTGACATGGGAACTTTGGTCTTTATGGCTACACTCCTTGCCAATCAAAGTTGGGTAAATAGAAATATGCTATGGGATATCATTCTGCGCATGTAAAGAGTTACATAAAAAATTTTTGTGAATCCATCCAGAAAACATGTTTAAAACATTAATTTTGTTTAAGGTCGTACATATTTCAATATTATTTGAGAAAATTTGGCATTTTTATAAGAATGAAAAGTGAATTTTGGTTAAATTGTATTCAGATAATTTTGTATGTAAATATTACCTTACAAGAGACTCCAACTAACGGACCAATCGCGCTTTTCCCTCTGCCTTTTTACTCTATGTTTTTACCCAAGTTAGGTTGGCACGAAGTGTAAGTTATATCAATACTTACTCCTTACTAACAAGATATATATGCAATGTAGCATCAATAGAAAAGCACCCTGAATGGGTATTGGTTTTAAAAAAGTAGGTCATAATGCTGAGGATATTTGACTTTCATATCGAACTGTTAAAATGACGTTTTTTAAGAAAAAAAAACCTTTGAATATTAAGCAAAAAAAATTATAAAAGTTGTTAGATTCGCTGTATTTAATTAATGGTAAACATCAGTATTTATAACAAGTTGAAATTCATAATACGACCTACACTCTTAAAACGAACGAGCGACTATTAACTCTGTCAGAGTTAATTTTCACTCCTTTCCAGTGTCGAAAATGCACTTCTCCTATAGGAGTGGATTTCACTATTTTGTTTTGTTAAACCTCCGACAGGATCACTCCAAACGAGTGATTTTAACTCAGTCTGAGTTAATTTTCACTCCCTTCCAGTGTCGAAAATGCACTTCTTCTATAGGAGTGGATTTCACTCTTTTGTTTTAAGAGTGTAAAAATAAAAATAATTTATTGAACTTGAGTTTCTGTAATAAAAATGATACCATGTTAAAAAAAATAATAATTTTTCATCAATGGTAAGACAATGAATAGGGCCTTTAGCAAAAGAGAGTTCCCTTATAAAACATTCGTATAAAAAGAACTTTATTTATAACTTGATATTTTGTCGTTAAAGGAATTAAGCCCGTCCAAACGACACGAAAAAAACATAATTCCAATTAAAAAGAAACATTACCAAAAAAAATGCAATGGCATGGCAAAAAATAATGCAAATAAGAAAGAATTAGGAAAGAATATTAAGAAGAATTATAGAGGTTCTACATAATAAATTTGCATTTAATGCAGCACAGCAACTTAAGTATTTTCTTGAGAAATAAAATAAATACCTACATCAATACTAGCATAAATATTATTTATTAAACAAATATATATAAATTGCAATATCCAAATAAGTATGATAAAACTGGTTCATATTTAGAATAATTCGAATTTTATTATTAATTCTCCATCATACTTTACTATATGTTTTCTGAAATTTTCTTTTAAACTTGGTTAAATTTTCTTTTTTTGTCAACTGAAACACAATTGTGACGAGTTCTTCAATTACAATACTGTCACACCGATGCACCTAAGTCTCTAGTAACTTTGGAAGATTGCAATAGAATGGGACAAAAGGGATTATAAAGCAGCGCATGTCTTGATAAACGAGATTTACCATGGAGCCCAAAGCACGTCGTCTTTTAAGAAGCAATAAGGGAAATTAGGTATTGGGAGCAGGATGCTGTTTCATAAATGACTTAATTTACAATTTGGTGGAGAGATTCGCAGTTCGTTTAACCATTCTTATTATTAAGTTAGTTACAGGGTAGAAATTATTTATAGCTGCCAAGAAAAGCTTAATGAATTTGGTTCGAGAAATAGATTCAACAATGTTATTTAATTTGATTTCTTAATAAATTGTAAATGAAAAATATTACAAATGCTTATTTGATTGCATCTTGTGATATAATTAAATAAAGGAAAATTTTAAATTTTCAGTAATTATTAAACATTAAGTTTTTATGAAAAAAAATTCTTAATAATATTTTTGGAATCAGATAATTATTATAAACTAGGGGGCTCCGCCCCCTGCTCGCTATCGCTCGCCAACCCCCGGAATTGCTGCGCAATTCCTTTGGCCGCTTCGCGGCCGGTAGAGGGCTTCGCCACCTGCTCGCTACCGCTCTCCAACCCCCTAGAATTGATACGCAATTCATCTTTACTTTGCTCTGCAAACAATCATTCAAGACTAATAAGTGGGTACTGCCAATGCAGGAGTGCTCATCTATACAATCTGCATTGAATAAAGCACGCTTCCTGCTCATTAAACATAACTTATTCATCCTCAGTGAAAAACGATTTGATTGGTCGATGCGATGACGTCAAACTCTTAAGCTTATTTAGTTACCACCTTTGGCTCAGTGCGTTTAATCTTCCCCAAAAACATTTGAAGAACTGAACTGGTGATTTATTCCCTGTTTACTAATTCAATATTTTTATTTCGTAATGCAAAAAATAATTAGAACAATCAGGAAGATATTTTAGTTAAAAGGACCCGACCAGCTTGGAGAGTGCGAAATACGGAAAAGGGTAGATACATCGGCTTCGGCTGTTTTTACTATAGAGTTAGGAAGGAGGAGCAGAGGGGTCTATCCAGAGACATTGAATAGAGTGGACTGCGCATTGCAAACCAAAAGTGTCCTCATAATCTGACTTACACAATCACATAACTGTGTCGCGTTTGGCTCGCATGTAAGTATGGCGAGTTTACCTTTTGGCGAGTTTTTCCACAACGACCTGAACACATGAGGCCGACAATCTAATTTTATGATAAAGAAGCTTGGAAAGGTGATGAGGATGAATCGCTAGTTTTTTTTAGATATTCTTATTGTTCAGTAGGACCTGATTTCCGGCAGGGTAAATGGGGCACGTGCCCAGGGCCCCTTAAAGGGAGCCCTCAAATTTTCTACATGGACATTTATCATTTATGATCAATACATTTGCCCCACATTTTTTAATCTGGAGTAAACAAAAAAAAATCGGGAACAAAAGTTTACTATGAAACTGTGCTTAAACTCTGAATTAATTAATTCACAAAAGTTAATAATATTTTTTTGGGGGGAGGGGGGGGGGAGGAATCAAGCATGCTTTCCAATCTAATTACTTCGGCTATTTTTTTAATAGTGTAAGATAGGAAAATACACGGAAATATTTCATCGATATATGTTTCGGGGCCCCAAATTTGCTCAAGCCCTGCGCCCCTAAGTCGGGCTCTGGATATCAGATTATTCCTTTGCTTTTGTACGTCTATTTAAGATTACTTGAACAATTGGATTACGTGAACTCTTTATTAAAAATTAATTTAAAAGAACATTAAGTAGGTTTTTGTAGAGTGTTGCTGTAATATAAGTTGATGATTGACATGGTGAATATTTTCAGCCGTCTTTATAACTTCCGTTCTAATGGTCCGATTTGAAAAAAGAAATTCAAATCGGTCTTTTTGAAATAGTGCTTTTTTCTTTATTTCACTCGGAATAAACCAGCTTTCTAAAACTCATAAATATATTCCGAATTCAATGAATGTTCAACTTTTTAGATAAAAAGAATTCAAAAACTACGATTGCAAAAACAGGTTATTTTTTACCAAATTGTACAAAAAATATTCTACTTCTAAGCTGTCAATTTTCAAACCATTAATTTAATTGACTTGGCCCAAAAGATTAATTATAATTATAATTCTAACAACGTTGACTTAATCATGAATATTATTCTTCAGTGTAAAAGAGCTTTTAGAATAAATTCCCTCGATAGAAAGTATAGTTTATAAAGAACACAATTACTAAAAGTATGCAGAACTAATTTTACCTGTGAAGTGTGACAAATCCTTTTTTTATATATATACCTCTCTTTACAATTAGGAATTGCACAAGCATTTGGCAAATTGTACAAAATGTTACTGAATTAAGAGTATAACATTCACGATTGTTAACATGCTCCGAGATTAAAAGAATATAATTAAATATTTCTTATAAAACATAGAAGAGAAAAATAAGAACTATGCGCAAAAAATCGTCTGCAAAAACATTAAAAAAACACCAAGCGGCTGTGATTGGTAGAAACCCACGTGACTTGGAAACAGATGCAAGTTACCACTTCGGCTTACCAGCTGATATGCAGGTCTGGCGACAATTTAAAATAATTCGTAACGAAACGGTAGCGTTAAGTTGCCATATGTAGCAACCTTTCGTCTCTTGGCGATTTGTGATGTTTAAGACATAATGCTAATTTGCAAGGGATGGCGGTTTTTTTTCCTAAAAAAACTATTTCCGCTTCAGGCCGGCCTTATAAAACGGTTTTTTCTGTCAAAACCGGGGCCAAAACACCAGTTTTTAAAAAAAAAACCGATTTCAGTTTTCCCTCCCTAAGCTGCTTTACTATTGAAGCACAGTCCATTCTATTTAATGTCTCTGGGTCTATCAGTTCAAATTTATGGAAGCAGGGTTGTCTGGTTTTTCGAGCTACTGCTCATAACAAACCGGCACTGAGGTATCCCAAGATGCACCACTTTAGCAGATTTTTCAGCTACCGCGCATAACACAGTAGCCGAAACTATGGAAACTGCCACTGAGTATCCAAAGATGCTCCGCTGTAGCCTGCTTCTTTTGTGCGTTATTGCACACATACATATATACCGCTCTATTATCTTTCCTAACTCTATAGTTTTTACGATCCATGGCCGGAAACTCAAGACCGATGCCAACAGTTGAAAAATAAGCTAGTTTCCGTTGGACTGCTCCAGGGCATCACGTAGCTCTAGCGCCAAGCAACGATCTCTACCAAAGCCATGGGACGCAACCTGAAGCAGCCCCAGCACAAAACAATCACACCACCACACTTACTTTCAGCGTTTCTGATTGGCTGAAGCCGCGTAAGTCACGTGGCTTTCAAGCGTACGACAATTACAATTTTATATTATATAGAGATATTTTTTAATAAATAAAGTTAAGCAGAATTAAAATTGAGTATGTAACATCAAACTTACCCAAATGTAATGATACAATTTTAACGATAATAATACTCTCAATTAAATTCCAACATTTAAAATTTTCGGAACTTCGATTTAAAAGACTAATATATGTTTTTCTTAAATCTAAAACTAGAAAATATACGAGAAGTTTATTGATGACTCAAAACTGTACATTTTATATTTTTTCTTAAATGTAAGGCATTTTATGTATGATAAATAAATTTTTCCAAACCTTTTTGGTAAATTTATTCTATTATATTTGTGGGCATTTCCACGCGTGACTGACACTACATCAGAACGATTTAACCAATTTCGTTTGCATAGTTCATAATTATTTCATATTTATTTAAAAAAAATATTGTATGTCAGTATACCCCTTAGCATATAGTATTTTTAGCAAACAGTAAATTTTTTTAAAAGTTATTATTTAACTAAAAAATAATAAAAATTTCCTGATGTGACTGACACTACACGAAAGTTCATAGATTTTTGGCTATCATAAAAATTCGAATTTCTTCTGATTGCGCAGTAATTCAGCATTCTACCACTGCTTATTTTAAGTATAAGGTTTCAGGCTAAATATATTAATTGCAAAAAAGTATTGAAATACCATAGGCAATAATTTATGTGCATTTTTGTGCGTGACTGACACTACATTCAATTCGTGACTGACACTACATTGCGAATTGTATCATAGATATGGAATTTTAAGCAATAATAACACAACATATGTTAATAATTTTGAGCAGGGAAAGTTAAAAATTGCATAAATGGTAAAATTATGGTTAGAAAAAGATACACAACGTCCCTTAAAGTAGGTTTCTAGTAATTTTGTTAAACTCTAATCTCTTCTTCAAAATGCAGCAAATCAACCAAATCAACATTCTACCAGTGCTTATTTTAAGTATAAGGTTTAAAACTTAATCATTTAATAGCAAAAAAGTATTGAATTATCATAGGAAATAATTTATTAACACTTTTGTGCGTGACTTACATTATATTCAACTTGTGACACACTACATCATGTGAATTGTTTAACAGAAATAAAAGTTTGGCAATAATAACAAAACGTATGTAAATAGTGTTGAACATGGTAAGTTAAAAATTTCGTACACGGTAAAAATATAGTTACAAAAAGTTACACAAGGTCCCCTAAAGTTGGTTTCTGGTAGTTTCTTACTTCTTTATTCAATAGCATTTTCTGAAAAACCTTGACCCTGAAGCCACGCAAAAAGACTTCCGACCATTGCAGATGTTTCAGTTTTACTGAATAAGCATCTTTACTAAACATTTGCCAACAAAATTTTTAACTATAAAAGGAAATAAAGTTCTTTTTATAGCATCAAGTTCATTTTCAGAACTTTCTTGAGAGGTATATTTCTTTTTAAAACATTTAAATTTGTTTTATCCGCCATGTAGTATTTTGGGGGATTTAATGAAACATTGGAAGTTGTTTTAAGTAGGTATTTGTTGAATTTTAAAAAAACGGAGTCATTTTGAGAGTCAGGGAATCGGAAGTATTTATCTTCTTTGATGAGCATATATCATTTAATCTACTTATTTTGCCCTTTACACAGTTGTCAGAAAGGTATAATAGTGATATGTTTGGGCAGATTTCTTATTCAAAGTAAAAAAATCTTTACAAAATGTGAGTCAAATTTGATAGAAAGCGTGACTTCTTTTATCCCCTCCTCACTGTATCACGAAGTCCATCAATTGGTCCTTTACCATGACTGAAGGCAAAGATGACCATGACTTTTGGAAAAAAATTACCACCCAAGGTTGAAAAATGGTTGGAGGATTGCAATGGAGGTGAATTACTTTTAATTGAAGTGTTGTCCGTAAAGTGGTTTCTGCTTCCATTTTCTTAAAATTTTTGTAATTTATCCCCTCTTAAAAACTTCCCCTTTGCTCTTTTTTTTCTTTTAGCTGTTGATATAGCCATCTTAAATCAAAATTATCAAAATATAAGAAATCTACAAAGATTATAGCTAATCTAAATCATCTAGATCAAAAAGAAGTTGTGACTCACACTACATTGTGACTGACACTACAAAGCTAAAATGTGTTATAAATAGAGAAAATGCTTTTCATTTGAAAATTAAGAGGTGTGGAATTACACAGAGGTTACTAAAGTAAGAAAATATCGTAAAAAATTTGAAGTAAAGCCTTTTTTTTAAAGTTATAGAAACTTTTCTATCATTTCGTGACTGACACTACAGTCAAAAAGGAGATTTTTATCTTCCTAATTAAATATCGTTTAGTTATAAATACCAATTAATAGTGTGTTTTTAAGGTAGTTCTGATAGTGTATTTTAATAATTTTATCAAAAAATCTGATAAAATGTGCTTTGTACCTTAAAATTCATTTGTTCAAAATGATGAGAAAACACGGAACCATGCTTTCAAAACAAAGCGGATATTTTGAAGCTGCTATGTTGCCAAAGATGAAACAATAATAGTTGTTGATACAAAAATAATAAAATTCAAACCGTAAAGCAAATATAAAAGTTTCAAGGGTAGAAAAAAAAAATTTTTGCTGTCGTGGTCTCTTCTGACGTGGAATTACCCTTGTGTAAATTGATTAGAATATCAAGACTCGAAATTACACTTTGCAAACCCCAAAACTATTTTTAAGATGATATTGGTTTTTTAAATGATATGAAGGATCCAAAAATTATAAACCAAAGTTAGAATGAGTGTCTTTTAGTTACCCAACGCTGTCTAATAATTATATCGCTTGTTTAGATAACAATAAGACACCGTAATCAAATAGTTAGAATTTTAATTAATTAAAAGGAAAAAACTCGTACCAACAAAAGTGACGTTCTTTGAAAAAAGTGAAGCAATTCCAACCATTCATTAATTTGGTAGTGAAATTTTCATATTTGTTTTCCAATTATCTCAAGATACCTAACCTTAGTACTTTGTTACTTCCCCTTCTGCCTAAGTACTTTGTTACTAGCCAATCACTGAAACACGTTTTGTATGTGTGCAAATAAGCTTTTTTTATAATCTTAGTTATACTATTGTTTCGTTATGCCATACATGTACTTAAAAGAGAAATGCATTCATAATAACTTTATTTTGTTTTGAATAAGACCTTTCATAAAAAAAATAGTGTCATTTAAGTGCTTATTTTTCGCCAGATGAAACCTTGGCTAGAAAAACATAAATTATAATTAGCCTGACCAGATAGTATTTCAGTGATTAACAATTTGACTGTGAAATCATCTTTACATTTTCATAAATCATATTTTATTAATTTTTTTTGTTTAAAACAGTAATAAAAAATTAAACGGATATTATTTGCAGAAAAAACTTATAGCTGAAGAACAAACTAAACTTTACTATAAAATACAGTATGATTGGTCGCCTTAATTCTAATGCATTACGTCTAAAAGGTATATAAAAATGTTCCATTTAATCTTTTAAAAACGTAAAGGGAATCTTTAAAATTGTCTGCGTCTTTTATAGAGAGTTTTATCCAATGCTTAGAAACAACGCGTCATTTAAAAAAGCGGGGGCTAAAACTTTGGAGGTACTTTTTTCTATCAATTCAGCTGGAGGCTTAAGTGAAAGATGTAATCAAGTTGAATGCTCTTAGGAACAAGCTTCCTCTTTCCTATTGTTTTAGAAAACTTTAAGAAAAGAAAGGATAAGCTTTCTTTTTGATAAGAAACACCAAACTAAGGCGTTGCATTGTTTTAAAATGTTTGTAGCTAGTTTCTCTTTTTAACAAAAGCTGCTTTGAGATGCAACATTTTCATAATTCAATAAAGTTTTCGTTCAACAATGGGTTTTGTTTTTGGTTTTGCATTTTAAACTGAAAGAAAACTTCTATTTAGTTTGTTATGTTTTAGGTTTTTGAATAAATTTTGTAATGTTTACATAAGGGTATTCTTTGTGGTTAGGTGTTATGAATAACTTCTTTTTAAAGAAAGACAACATTTCACTTAATTCCCCAAAAGTTTGAAGGAAAGAGTTTTATTAGCATTCACGTAATTCCTGAAATGTTTATAACAATTATATAAGCGTTTGTTCATGTTGTATCATAATGCAAAATCAAAAATATGAAAATGTAACAAACACCTATGTTTTTAGTTAATTATGTGATTACTTACTATTTTACCTGTAGCGAATTGAGAATAAAAATTGTAGTGTACTGTCTAAAGTCATTCTTCATAATTAAATTCTTAAAGTTCAGTTTTTTAACAAAACATTTGTTTATGGTATATAAAAACATCTGTGTTAAAATACTAAAGGTAGAGGAAGATAGATCTCTAACATAGGGTTTAGACATTTCTCCTCTGTTAAATAAAAAGGAATCGTATTTTTTTTTGTTTCTACACTTTTTTGAACTTCAAGGCAACGGTCTTAACAACAATGAGAAAAATGACGCTAGATACTGAATCTAAGTAAATATATATTTTCATTTATAAATGAAACGCTACGTTGCAAGTATAATGACGCAATGCTTTAAATTCTAAAATACCCTGATAACTTAATTTAAAATTGAATTTCTTTCAAAAAACTGAATTTCATTCATGTAACCCTTTTCATTTTCTACCCCCTACAATTCTAAATGATCTTCATTTTAAGTGTAGACTTCACAACAGTGTAGTTAGGTGATTAGTTATTGTACTGTACTCGAAATAGGATCTTCTCAGGAGGGTGGAAGTTTGAATAACATTTACTAATATGCATCATATAAATAGCATACGTACTGAAAAAATTAGTATATAAAGTTAACAAATAGTCACGAAACTCAATTTCTTTTATCAATTACTTAGCGAAGGCTTATAAGCGGGTCTGCACCAAGAGCACCAACCTTTTGAGTACAGAAATGATTTTCAGAATTAAGTTTAAGCAAGCTTCAAGAGTAATATTTACCTGGAGCCATTTTGATTGTGCGACATATTTATATTTGATTATTGTGTACTCTCTCTCTCTCTCTCAGTTTTTAAAACGTTGGTTTTAGAGTTCAGAGAAATGATCGAAAACACTATTTTCACTTTATTGTCAACAAAACAGTTTTTGCTGGAATCACATATATTCTTGTTATTTTTCTAGCAGCCACTTAATAAAGAGAAATTCCGTTTTCGTCATCTTACAGAGTTCATCAGTGCTGCCTGCCCGCTTTTATTTTCCATTTTGAAATTAACTTACTGAAAATAATTTCAAACCATTAAAACTCTAAAGCAATATTAATTTATTTTATTAAATCACTTTCTTTAATACTTCATTTTATTTTTAAGACAGTTTTTAAATAGCTAAATTTAGAAAAGACAATGTTTGAGCAAAATAAATAAAAAACGCGACAAAAACTAAAACCCCTAACTCCATGACAAATAATTTCCATTTTTAATAGTTTTTTTGTTTTATGTGCACCCTGTATTTTAGCGGATCCATCCTCAGAATAAAGGGTCTACATCACCAGTAGATAACAAAATAAAATACAACATTTCAAAAAGTGAGTTCTTTCCAACCAAAGCCATACCCATAAAAAAATATACAAACAAAATTGCTCAACGCGTCTAGAATGAAATACAACCCTTCTGGTCCCATCTCTAATTTGATGAATATTTTACAAACGTAGGAACAAAAGTAATTCGTAATGTTGATTAAAAAGGAAGAAGAAAACGGAACTTCTTTCACGTTGATTCAAAGAATTGTTGATGAAGTTAGAAAATGGTGGTGTGGCACGCAACTTCAAAAGGCTAAGTGCTCAGCGAAGTAAAAAAGTTTTGTTGTGATATTTATCATGCACATTTTATAAATTATTCCATGCATTTGATTTTTGAGGGCCATACAAATGAGTTTTTAGATTCGGAGTGCAATGCAAGTGTGTAATCTGTGGTTTTGATATATTTATACTAAAAACGTATAAACCTTAGAAATGTTTCAGGACGAGATAGAAAATTGAATTCATAAATTATGTTGTTCTTGTACATGTAACAAATGATAAATGGTGAATGCACTACTAAATCAAATACTAGGGTTGATTTTTAAAATAAAATTGTTTTAACGAATCAAAATGGGTATTTTTAAGCTTGGATTTACATAATTCTTTAAAATTGGTAGTGCTCTAACTTTAAAGAAAAAAAATACAATAGACCTTTTCAGTAGTTGTATATAACAACATAAAAAATGAACATAGTTAAAATTTCGTCATTTTTAAACTATAAATTCATTGATTTTTTTTTTTACATTTTGGACCTGTGCTGTTTGAAAATATATTTTACTCATCATTGATTAGGCTTCAGGAATTATTTTAAACTAAAATTTTGTACGTGCAACATTCAAACTAAGCAGTAATATTACTTGGAAAAAAAATAATTTATGTTCAAACCTTTGTGACTTTAATTGTAGTCATATTTTAAATTTTCAATATCACAACTTGAACTTTCAAAATGCACTTCTTCAGAAGTCATTTAACAATACTATAACTGTTCTTACTCTCCTCTTAATTTGAGTGAAATTATGATTTTAAACTACAAAACCCAATTTCTAAACGAACAATCCATAAATACTAAGTATGCTTGCATTTTTTTTATTAAAGTTTGCCTAACTAGAGGATTTTTTTTTTTTACGATTTTGCAATTACTTTTGACTTTCCGAGTAGTAAAACGAGTCTTTATGGTTATAAGCCCCTAATTGACATCCGGAACTTTAGTAAATATCCCAAAGATAAAAAACTTAATAAGTGCTCAATTTTACTGTGATTTTCTTAATAACATTAAGAGCTTATCGTTTTGCTGTCATTTTTCCATTATCATTAGATCCCAATACACAAATATTTACCTCAAAGTTAAACCTTATTAAAAGTATAAAATTGTTTTAATGATTTTTTTTACAGTTTTTTGACATTATACTTTGCTTGATGTTTTCTACTTGAAAACTAAAATTTTGATTTAATAAACGTAATAAAATATTTTTATATTACACAATTCGAATAATAAATTGCTTTTTCAATTGAGTGCATCGAATTAGTCATTGGTGATGTGCATTATCTGTAGAGATAGTTATTCTAGCTATTTATAGTTTGAAAAATTTTTATTCTTTTATAAAGTTTTAACTTTTAATTAGTAATTTAGTTTATTCTCCTATTTAGTTTATCCATTTTCATTATTACACGATGCAAATTATATTTTAAATTAATCAGTAAAGATAAATATAAATATAATTGAGACATTATTCAATTCTTGTATATTCTCAGACCTAGAAACTTTTTTAATGGTATTATCAGCAATTAATTTCTAGTTTTTAAAATTCTGTATTTATTATATTAATTCAAATAACTTTGAAATTGCCACTTCAATATTTCGGAAATTTTATACAATCAAAAAACTATCAATTCTAAAACATATTTTAAAGCTCTTGTTTGAAGAAAAACAATGAGTAAATTTATTTTTGATATATGTCAATAAAATATGTTATTACTTGATTAATTTTTACAGAGTGAAAACTTAAAATTTCAGGTAACCCGTTAGAGTTCTGGAGTTAAATAAAAACCTATAGGAAACCTAAATTTTTTATTGATACAATTTTAAAAATACATATTTCAACTGACGTTAGAGTAAATAAACAAATAAAGACAAAATACAACTAATGTCCATTTCACAAAACTTTCTAAAATGGATCTTCATTAACAGTGATTTTCAATTGTAAGGTATACCTTAAATGATAATTTGGGGAGATTAATATGAGTTTGAATGCATACGGTTAAATATAAAATATTTACTCTTGGTCAATTTTTAAGGGCACTGCCTTTTCTCCAAATATTTTGACATTTGTTTGACAAATAAATCTAAGTATCTGCGTATTTTTGCCTACAAATATAGATTTTTATAATTTTGTTTTAATTGTCAGTATCATAGCACTGAATATCGTGTGTTTATAATAAACATAAAAATTTTAGTCTAGGACTATTCTAAGTTCATTATATTTAAAAAAGTCAATTTTTATTTTTTATTTATTAGCCCTCGTGTAGCTCTAGTGCGACAATAATTCAAACTGAACTAAACCAAACTAAATATTTATTTTATTTATATTTCAGATACTGCTTTAAATGGTAACAAGGCTGATGATCCAGATGTCCCAGAAGTGAAAAACATTCGTTACTGGGCAAATAAAAGTAAGCATTCATTCCATCTTAACATTTATTTGAAAATATCTTTTATTCGCAATTTAAAGCATATTTGGTAGCTTTTGATAAATATTAAACACATTTTAAAATCTTTTTCGCATGTTTTTTTATTTGCTTTTACAAAATTAATCAGCAGTTAAAATTTAATTGTAAATTTTTGAAAAGGTTAAAAAACAGTTAAATACCATCATCGTTCCAATGAATTTTAAATAAATACAAGTTCCTACTTGTTTCCTTTATGAAAGAAATTTATTTTCAGTTGATTAATTCACCTAACAAAAAAAGGACCATGACCAAATAGTTCATACCGACAAGTTTATCATTAGATTCAAACTATTTTGAACATTTCGAAAACTTTTTAAACATTTTGACCTTATTTTGAAAACATTTAAAATATTAAGACTTTGTTAATAAAATTATTTTATTTAGATTGTCTTAATTAATTTATATTTATTTATTTAATAATTTATAAATAATTTTCTTTATTACGATCGATTAATGAGAAATAATATTAAAATTTATAACAAAACCTTTTATTTTCGTAGTCAGCCATGTTTTCAAGAAAGTTCGCCATCCCAAGAAGAGAAGAAGGAGCAGTCTAGGGTCCCTCTTTTCTTCTGTTGGTAAGTTTAGATATTATCATAATAGGAAAATATTTATGTTCTTTATACATTAAGCAAACAGACAAAAAAAAACCAACAAATAAAGTACATATAAGCTATAGTTTAATATCAGAAGTTATTCATATCAGTAGGTTATTCAACAAATATCAGATATCCCTTTTTAGGTATAGGGATTCTGCCTTTTTATATGAAGTCTTATGTATGGTTATTGAAGAATAGTTAGGGAAAGCCTTTCATGCAAACCATTTCGGTATTATTTGGTGTTCCTTCAACCGCTGCTCTGAGTTACTATAACTAAGATTTTTTTTTATTTTTATACATGCTAGCCTTTTTTGTTTATACTTTCCCAAGTCGTTTTGTTTTGCTGAAATATTTAAATTTATATTATGTCGAATATAAATTCAAATTTTTTATAAAGTTACATGAAAACTATGTTGTCAATAACTAAATTACATATTCGACGAAAGGGAAAACACATCAAATAACATTTGATAATATTGCGATGAAATAAAGTATTTAAGAGACATTAAGACATTCTAAAAAATATCACTAAAATGGAGTTTAAAACTAAATCTAAACATAAAAGTAGTTAAACCTACAGAGTAATGTTTTCTTAACTAAATTAAACTAGTAAAATTTAAAGAAGATGGTTAAATAAAATAAATAAACTAACTACAACATACATTTAAATGCTTTTAAAACCACTCTTGAAGCTGTCAAGCCATGTTAATTTATAAGTTCAGACATTATATAGCTAAAAAGTTGCTTATGACTCAAACCTCAAACATATTTATATAATGAATAACTATACCACAAACATATTTACCTAATGAAACTTAATTTTAAATTTTATGCAATCATCAGCCATTTCTTTTACAAAGTAAGATGGTTTTCTTTCATTACACACATTTTTAGGGAGAAAAATATATTTTAATCTTGGTTTGGTGCTCCGTAGGGATTCAAATGGCATATTTCTATAAATAATAATTTGGCGCAACTGCGGTTTCAATTTATGCTGCCATTTATAATACATTCCGTTTAGTTCTTACACAACACTCTTCATTTCATAATACAAATGATGTTTTTCCAATTTTCATCATCGTTGTTCGCGCTTAACATTTGTCTGAGTATATCATTATTTATAATTGGTTCGTCTCACATAATTGTAAAATATGAATATTTAAATTTCACACAAAGTTGCACTCCCAACTAGGAATATTTAAAAAATATTGTTTTCAAGAAATTCACAGAAGAAATACAGAAAATATTTTGCTAATGATGATTATACTCTTCATTGGAATACAAATGACATATTCTAGCTCAAATAGCGTTTTCCGTTTTTGTTCCATTGCGCAAAACGATTAAGTTTCATATATGTAAATGCGAGATTTTCCATTGACGCATAACATTTGTCTTCTAAAAGTATATTACTTAAAGGTTATCGTTATTGAAAAATTCTTCTAATATATTGTTTTCTAGTGAATTGGAGAGATTTTTAAAATTTCAAACATAATTGTACCAATTCCTGAGAATCTTTAGCGCATTACTCAATATCAAAAATTCCTGCTAGGTTCCACCAAAAAAAATATATAGTCAAATTTTTTTGAAATTCAGCTGAGCCAGATTTTGGAAACCAAAACTTGAAAAAATGAATGACAAATGACAGTGATTGCGCCCTCTAGAAGAGAGAGTGTAGGCTGTATAGCCCATTACCCAGCTCGCCAACAGAGACAGTCACAAGCGACACACAAAGAGGGACGACACAAACACATAGACAAATAACAACATTTATTGACAAGCACAAACATAAATGTCTTTTACCGGGATTCGAACCCGAGCCCAGTAGCTCCAAAGTCTAGTACACTAACCACTGCGCCGACGGGCCGGCTGAAAAAATGGTGACACCTACCTTCAAAAGTTTAGTGAAACATTTCACCACACAGACATTGCAGCTGATATGAAACATTTGTTTCGGTGAAACCAAGTACGAAATTTTCAACAGTGCGTGGTAAAGAGAATTTTTTGTCATGTATCAAAAGGAGAAGTGGACAAGGTAAATAATTGAACACATTCTTCTTGCTTAATTTTAATTTCTCAATTAGGAAATATGCGTAATTAAGTAGAAACGTGTATTATGATTGTGTTCCAATGATACAATGGGATTATCATTACATGAGTTTTAAAAATATCTTAGTAATAATTTTTAATTTTATCCTATTTATAGTCGTTTAAAATAGTAACTGTGGTCGATCTAACAGCTAATAATTTTTTTTAAATATTAAATATTTTGTTGGATATAAGTATTAAATGTTTGGTATATTCATTGGTATAATAAACAAATAAACTGGTTTCAAATAAATTATCAAAGTAACTCAACTAGATAAACAATTAAGTTCGGAAATGCTAAAAAATTGGCACCTCTTCTCCATTATTATTCAGTTTGCATGTTTTATCATTTTGTTTATGAAAACATGGGATGTTTTTGAAACAACGGACCTAAGAAGTATAGTGGTTTTGTAACTGATACACAATAACCCTTTCTGGATTTTCGCTACCATTAATAATGTCTTATGTTGATCGTCTGCAAGCATCACCACTTTTTTCTACTTAAAAAAACCCCAAATACTTAAGGTTTTCTTTCACAACCAAATGCATGAGCAATTTTTTTTTACCAACAGCACCAGCGAGATGCAGAAATAACTTGACCAAAAAACATAACCCAACGATTTATTGAATGTCTAAGAAAAGTTATTAATCTTTCTGTCAAATCGTTCTGCAAACTGTTACAAACGCTTCATTTATCACTATATACGAAAACAAAAAAACTATCCTATGCTCGAATGCAGGAAAAAAATAAAGTCTATATATGAATCATTATATAGTTAAAAACAATAGAAAAATAAATGTTTGAAAAATTGCAAGCTACTGCAAATGAGAAAAATATTTTTGTGTGTATTAAGCAGAGGGTTTTTTTTAATAGTTATGTAGCAATCGTTTGACAGATATTTATTGTGTGAATTTCTATTCAGCACAAAATATTTCAATGTATAGTGGTATCTTTTTTGTTTAATTCAAAACGTTAAAGATATTACCAATTGACATGTAGTGTATTTTTAAAACAATTTTACGACCGTAACACCCTACTTAAATGATGCAGCTGAAACATTCATCATCAATAATTCAAATAATTTAAAATTTGCTTGCTCTGTTAATGTAATATAACACAGTAAAAACTGAATTTTACTTAACGAAATTCAAATTTCTTTAACATCAGTTTGTCAAGTCCCAGTCAAGTTTGTTCCAAAAAATTTAATTTTTAAGCTTGGTGATTCTTTTTAAAGTACGTGCATGTCATTAATAACGTTTTCATGTAAATTTTAAATGAAAAGTATTTTTTAAAATATTATTCTTTATTATTTTTGATTCGATGTTTTTAACAAGTTAATTATTTAGATGCTTTTAGCTAGTTAAGTTTTAACCATTATTTTTACAACCCTAATGTTATAAATTTTAATTGCTAAAACATGGCGAAACTTTTATATTCTCATTTTTTTACTATTTGAAAAATTAACGCTAAGTTGAAGTTCACTAACAAATCCTATAAACTTACCGCTTATGACTTTATTAACACACAACACCGCAATTCACCATCAAATATCTTACAAATAAAAATATACAAAGCTAAATAATGACAATCGATTTCTTTTGCTACAGAATACATTTTAATAAGGAATACTTCTTTAGATGTGAACCTATTCAAAATGGCTGTAATAACCTGATACTGCGAGAGGTCGCTCTCCTAATAGTGCAATATCAAGTCGCTCTAGGGCTTGTATAAATGAGGCCTATTAGGGAAATCTTGGCTATTATATAGCAGTGTTGAGAGCACTGTTAAGCATAATAGAAACATGTGAATGTTTAGTGTGAGGAATTGTGTGAATTTTTGAATATAGTTATTTGATAGAAGTGACGTTGTTTATTACGGATTTTGTAATATATTTTCTTTGATTTTTTAATTAATATATTCAATTAAAAATGATTTAAATTTATACTTAAGTTTAATAGATAAATGTAGCTATTTAGTTAACTATTTGGATATGAGTAAAATATTTTATTTAAATGAACAATAGGAACCTGAAGTTTTTTTCCTGGTTTATTAATACCAAATTAAAAAAGTTACATTCTAAACACTTGTGGGATAGTTAGTCGAAATTTTAACGTATAAAAATAAGATGTTTATTACTTTTCTTAACACTCCCCAGAAAAGTAACACTCTGTTTTTCATTCTTCTTAGACAAACCTCACTTGGAATGCAGAACAAGTTAAACTGATATCGATCAAAAAACACGAAGTTGAAATCTATATCTAACAAAAAGTTTAAATCTATGTTACTAACACGTAAACAGTTCCCATATATTTGGGTTAACAAATAACCGGAAACTCTACCAAAAAACAAAAAATAAATTACTTTTAATATGGTTTCAATAAAAAATTCGTTATATAAAACAACGATGTTTAATTTTATACATATAACGTTTTAAAAGTATTCGATATAATGGAATATTTATTTTACGATTTTACAAAGAATATTTTGTTGTAATGCGTTTTCTATGTAACAACGTTTTCTAAAGTTTTTAGTATCTCCTCCTGAATCCCCAGCGAAATCCTAAACATATATTCTTTATATGAACATACTTTTATAACAAACATAGCTTTAAAATTCTGTATTCGAAAGAACTGTGAAAGAATTAACATGCCATATGTGTTAAGGCACACATCAACTTCATGGATTTTGATGTCTTAAATCCATACAAATACTTTTTTATGTTCCATGAATGTGCAACTGATAACAATTTTACTGCTGAAAATGTCAAAATTGTGGTTGCAAAACTGCGCCATTTTTTATACACAAAAAACCGACTAATACCTGCAATAAAAGGCTACGTAATGATTTTTGAAATCGTCTTTTATGGAATTATTTCAGCTGGGAAAATTCAAAATAAATTATTCATTAATAGGAATGCAGTAAAACTTCTACAAATTGATTTCAAGTCAAAGAAGTTAAGGATGACACAACTATCTATTTGACTAACTTTACCAGACTGTCTTCTGTTAAAATATTAAAATGCCTTAGTATTTCAGCAAAGGCTTTAAAAACGTTTCTTCGGCTTATGTAAATGATAAAACAACTACTCTTTGAATTGTGTTTCTGAAAAATTAATTTATTACGTAACGTTATCATGCATAATCCTGTGAATGAAATCTTGGTAACTTTTTTTATTTAAGAGAAAACTAAAACTAATCCATATACTTAAAAATGACTGTTTAGACAACTTTGTATGGTAATAAAAACTGAATGCAATTCATTTAACTGTTAAAGTTCCATTATTAATATTTTTAACTTTTTTTAGTTTATACATGACAAAACAATTGTTTTTGTTTTGTTTTGTGTTTTGAAAATAATTAAAAAATAATTTTTGCATCATTCATTTCCCATTTCTTGAAACGCAATTGTTAAATGTCTTTTATTAAATGACAATATTTAAATTATCCACTTCTTACAAAAACGATTTACTTTTTGTTTGACCAAAACAATAAATTATTTTCTTTTTTCAAGAATCAGTTCAATAGCTAAGTATGCATTTGAACTCACATTGTTAAATATATTTAATTAAATATTGTATAATTTTAATGTACATTTATTTCAATTGCTTTTGAGCATACTGGTTCGGAGTTTTCATTAAAATGTAATTTCGATCAATGCACGTATTAGTGGCAGGCAATTAACTAACACTTTTGTTCAAGCATTACTTCCCCAATAACGGAGATTCCTGGTTTCGAATGGCCATTGAAATAATATTCCAAATTAATTTGACAACTCATACTATTATCGTAGGGAATACTGAAAATGTGGATTCAAACCATGGATAAAGCTTTCATTTAGGTCAGTATTTAAAATCATTTAGGAATTTAAATTCAATAATATTTTAAGAAATATTTATATGGATTTAATCAATGTAAATGTTTTTTTTTTTTCACACACACACTATACGTCACTTACTATCTACAAAATGAACGTAACTTTTAAACTATTAACTATTAAAACGTTTATTATTTTCGAAGTTTTTATTGTAATATTATACACTGCAAACAGAAATGTCTTGATTTCAGACAAAAAAGCGTCTGAAACAGGGTGCACATTATTCAGACACCAAAAGGCGTCTTAAATTTTTCAGACATATAATGTGTCTAAAATTCAGACACATATACAACAAAACTATGTTAAAATTAATGCCAAAACGTCACGCGGTGTTCCAAGGTGGTCACCCTCCCAATAACTGACTACTCTCGACGTTGCTTGACTTTGGTGATCGGATGATAACCGGTATTTTCAACATGGTACGGCCGTTGACAGTCTATTTAAGATGCAGTTGCTTAGATAAAATATTATTCCGTCAATTATTAAAAATCAATTATATTGAAATCAAGACATCTGTTAAAAGCTAGTGAATAATAGAGAGTAATTATTGCTTCTATAGTGATTTACACTCATATTTTAAAGAGAAGAAAAATACCTAAAGCCGTGTGCTTGGATAACAAAAAGACAGCCGCGAAATGACAAAATCTTATTTCGCTTGAAATCGCAATACAGATCCAATTATAAACCAACTTTTAATTATTAAATTTGGTTTAATTAGTTTCTAATGAATTTTTTTATATAAGTCGAGTTTCCAACTAAGTTTAATTTAATTAAAGTCGCACTAGAGTGCTTGGAGAGGAACGTTAAAAAACATTGCAAAAATAGTTAAATTAAAGAATAATAATTTTAGTAATCAAAAAAATGAAATATGTTCTTAGTTTTTTTTATTTAATTTTGGTAATTATTAAATTTAAAAAATATAAGTAAATGATATTTTTTGGTGGCATATAAAATTATTTATCAAGTAAATTGAATTTAGAATTTGTAATGAATAATATAATTATAATTAACAAATTTCAAGTGAAAAAGATTGTTTTACTTATAAATTAAATTGCGCTTCATCTCAAAAAATTCTAAGTTCAAGTGTATGAATTGCATGGCATGAAGTGTCTGATTTTAAATGTCTGAATTTGAAAGTGTCTAAATTTCAGACACTTACATCAAAAGTCAGACTCTACAGTGTCTGAAACATATTTAAGACACTATAGTGTCTAAAATACACGAGAGAATATTTCGGAGAGTGTTCAATTAAGACCCCAAAGTGTCTGAAAATTGAATTCAGACATCATTTGTGCTGAAATTCAGACACTGCTTTTTGCAGTGATAAACATTATATATTTCTTATAACCATTTTTTTTAAATATACAAAATCGAAAATAAATGTCTGTTATTTCTTGTTTGTTACAAATTTGAAACTGCAATTTTCTGCTTGAAATTCATATGATTTTTCCAAAATTTAAAATTTATATCGATATTTTCTTGTTTAGTGATCTGTAACTGATTTTTTTTAAATTTGGTTTTGTTGGTTAACGTCACGCATCAGCTGCGTTATACTGGCTAGTAGATCGCAACTTTAAACAACTAAAATCAAAGAAATAAATTATTTTTTAATAAGAAGCTGGCATAATATTAAAAGGCCAAATATTGCCAATAATTGCCTGCCAAATATTAAAAAAAATAATATATTTATACAATAATTAAAAAAAATTGTAAAATAGAACTTTAATTGTTTTTTATTCTTATATTGGATAATCTTTGTTTTTTTTACTATTTAATTGCGAACGTTGATTGGAACAATGAGAATGAATAAATGGTGCTCTTTTTAAAAACTCCTTTTACAATTTCTTTTTCAGAAGATTTCATTGAATTCAATTAGAGCAAAGTCTGTAATTGCTTAATCCATATGCTTAACGAATATTCCAAGATCTCAATTACTTTTCCATTAAAAACACATGCAATTCATATCAAAGATATAAATACTTAATGGAGTTTGGATGAAACTACGGTTGATACCCGACCATTAGAAGAAAAATGGCACATTTATCAATTTATTGACATGGAACGAGCTTCACTGTTCCTTATAAAGGTTTACATAGACACGGACTATTATAAGCTCAGTAATGGTGGTGTCTAAAAGTTTTGGCACTTCCATAAATCGAACTTCCATAAGCCGCTCCGAAAAGTGTTCTCTTTCAGCTTGTACCTAATTAACCTTGAAAGTTCTTGCCTACTTCTTTTAGCTGTGGCTTGGAGAGAGCTGGCGAACGTGCTTCTTTAGGTGTAGCGCTGATGTTTACGGATTGCAATGATTGATTTATTGATTGTTGGCTAGCAGCCAGAGTACAAGCTTAGAGAATCTATTTATCATCATACATTCGAAAAGTCGGCGATAACCTTAAAGGGTTTATGGCGCGAGAGAAAAGAGGTGAAAGCCATAAAACTTTTTTTGCATGGGCGGGAGACTTTTGAACTGGAAATGTTTGGAGGCTACAAGTGCAACTGCCAAATGTTAGCAGCAAAGATATATTCGACTGAGTTTTATGTGCCGTAAAGGAATTTTCACTAGGGCTCAATAAAATATTTAAATATTGGTAAAAAGTTGCATTTATTTTAAAACTTATTCCATAATATTCATCCAAATTATTATCCTTTAAAATTTATTTACGTCGTCAAACTGGTATTAATATATGAATGAATTATAAAAAAATATTTATTTTACAGCTAGTTATAATGTATTAAATACTTTGTTAAAAATATTCGTATGATCACAGTAATTTAGGATCGGCCGTCAGATGGTACTGATTTAAGTTTATGAGGCTAAATGTTAAGGGTTTTTTCGAAAGGTTGCTTTAAACAGCATCAATGCTAGCATCTCCTTAGAAGCCACGTTATTTTTTATACAAATAACGACTGGTACAAGTCAGCTGCTTCGGTATCGATATTTTTAAAAGCTTTAACATTCTCTTTTATACCCTCACGATAGCTCGGTCTTAAATGGTAAAATTTGAAGTATCCTATATTATTAGTATATACATTTGTTACTAAAATATAATAAAAACCCTATATGATTTAACAGCACAATAATACGTCATTTTATATTTTAAACCTAACTTAGCAGTGATGTATAATTTCAATAAAAGGTCTTCAAATTTATTCAATGTAACCTTGCCAAAGTTAAAGAAGTTAATGCTTCAACTTAAAACAATGTTGTTTTGTACTATACATTAGAATTCTAATGATAAAATATTTTTAAAACAACAACAAAACTCCAAGCATTTGATTCTCAAATCGGATTTGCTGGCGAAGCATTGCTGAAACTCTTCCAAACTTTGTGTTGAGAAGAAGTTTTTCTTGCTACTGAATAATCCCAAAGCAAGTTAAAAAGCAAATAATAGGATTTTATGCTGGGGTAAAAAGAACAAAGGAACAAAAGAGAATTCTGACGAACGCTTTCAGAAAATCTTATTCCCAGTCCTTCAAACTTTCTCAAACACTGCCCTATTCCTATTTCGATGCAAATCAGGTCCTCAATTTTGAATCCCATTAGTAATTCTTCTCGCCTCTATTGACGTACGAATTCATCCCAGAGTTTCGGGCCTATCTTTTGTGATTTCTAGGACGGGAAATCACTGGACTCGGTTCTTTCCAGAGGCATTTTTACTTCATTTACTTTGTGTTCGAGAAAATCCGTTCTGTTTTCGAACAATTCAAGCTGGAGGCTATTTGAATGCTAAATTGGATAGCGTGTTGAAAGAACTTAGGGACAGTTGACTTTGAAGGCTAGGATAGAGTAGTTTCATTTGAAGCTTTAAGGCTGACACAAGTTGGTTAAAACATATTAAACATTATTTGTGTACTCTTCAAAATTTTAAAGTTTCATTTTTGCATATAAACTGTATTTTATGAAGGAATTTTTACTTTTAAAAGTTAATTTTTATGTATACGCATACACAATATATTTTTTTAAAATTATGCTTGCGTCATAAACACAAATCATAAAAATACTCAATTAGTGTTGTGACAAAAGCTATACGTTTCCAAAGAAAAAAAGTTAAACCAAAGAAAGTAGCTTAAGGCTGACCTAGCCTACTATAGTAGGTCTATTTTTAATGTAAACTTGGAAGGCATTTCCTCCCCCATCCACGAGTGCGGTTTTCTTAGGAACAGGGTGATTTATAGCTGTTTCGGTCCCCCCCCCCCTACATGGGGAAATACTAACTGTTTTGATTGTAAACCTCAAGCGCGCTAGGATTAGATAAGCGATGTTCCCCCCTTTTCGTAGAAAACCCAGTGAAGGGATGGGGGAAGAGAGTCTTTTCGAAGCTTACATTCTGGATAGAAATGGTATAATACATGATACATTAACTATCTTCATTTCCTTATTAAAGTTCTGAGGTAATACCAGCGTTTGTCCATGTTCAGCGGCTAGATCGATAAGAGAACCCAAGCTTGATGCTATTTATCTATTCCAGAAGGATGAGGGGATCACTTATAATTTTTCACATATAAAAAATGCAAATCGTTTTTAATGACATTTTAAGGCATTAAATATATTACTGTTTAATATATTGTTCAACTAACCGCATATATTATTATTGTTGTTCAAAAATCCTAACTAATCGACCATTCCTTTTACTGCGTGTTTATTGACCATGAATTACATAAAAGACCCTCTAATCTTTGAGATAGTATTTGCTTTGTTTACTAAGCTAGTTCAGACCACTAAGCCTGATCCGTAATGTACAAAAACACTGCAAATCAATGTAAGACGTCCAAAGATTTGATCCTAGATATCTGAAGAAATAATTTCGCAGATATATTTTTTCGCTTTTTTTTTTATATTTGCCCCGCTTTGTTGCAATATCTTTTGTGATGGCAGAGCGCCAAATCATCCTTCTTTTGTGGAATTCATATTGTGCGACAAAGAAATGAACACACATTGTGGGATGGTATTCAGGAACAACGGGATCGTGTTTTTACATAATAATTGAAACGAAAACTTAAATATTTGGACTTGGGAATAAGTTTGACTAGAGAATGAAATATCGAAATTGCAAATTTTATTTTACTGAAAGGGAAATTCTTGTATTTCTTTCTGTATCTTATTCTAAGAGTAGATTTTTTAAGAAAGTTAATAACAAATGAGTCTCTGAATTCGTTGAGAGTCATTTTGTGTGCGTTTTATACTTTTCTACGAATAAATATTTGAATTTTGATACACATGGCGTTCAGCCAAATGCAGTCAGAGCAGTTCGATAAAAGGCTCTTTGCAAACGAGAAAATGTCCGACATAGTCTAACACTTTATTCCCATAAAAGTCCAAACAGCAGAAACATGTCATTTTTAGGGGTGATGGAAAGATATACTTTAAGATTCGATAGAAATAACTTCGAAGTAGAGCTTCTATTCCATAGAGAAATATTGGCATGGAACTTTTTTCGATTTCTTGAAGTTAAATGGGTTTCCAAAAAGTTCAAATGAGTTAAAGCTTTGAAAATGCATAAAGCACTGAATTTCTAAACATACAATAGCTTTCTAAAGCTTTAAAAATTGACTAATATATGTTATAAATATTATTAGAATTAGTTGAAATAAGTAAACCGACAAACTGACAGTTAGTATTACTAGACATTGACTTTAGAATACAACTAAGCAATAATAAATATTAATTTAAAAATTATATATAGGGTAGACTAACCAGTGAATGAACGTTTAAGGCGTCACGTTCGCCAGTGAATGAACACCAGGATATAATGACCAGGACACAACCAACCATTGTCAGATAGTTTCCTACTACATGGGAGGAAGTCAGTGCTGCCAATCCATACAGTGGAATGATTTTCAATCCTTATTTTTTAAATTATATTTACCAAATGTTCATTCACTGGGGCCTGTTCACTCACTGGTCAGTCTACTCTATTTTAAGCTTACTAAACATATGAAATTCACATTTTACGTTCATAAGGCAAAACAGTATCCACTACATTTTGAACCACTGAAAAAGATAACAAATTTATAGCACAATATATGAAAAATAAATTATTTTGCAATAAATATGGCCAGGAAGTATGAAAGAAATCATATATTTCTATTATGATGCCCAAAAATTAGATTTTAATAAAATAAAAATTAAAAAAACGAAAAATTAATATTTCAAGATGCATTTTAATGTGACTTTTGGGACATTTTTACACAGTGATCAGTAATAAACAAAGATTTTTTGTAATTAAACCTTCTTTTTTCCCCAATTTACACCAAGTCGTAAAAAATAAATTATTCCTAAAAAATGTCCATACGGCAAATTGTAACTTTAAGCAAATGTAAAAACGATACGGGTTTTAGATAATATCAATGATTTCATCATCCTAATCAGTGGCACTACAGCCTCTGAAGAGCCATGGTATCTTAATATCATGGTATATTAATATCAATGACATACTGTTATTTTCAAAATGTGTATATTTTTAAAGGGTCCATAATATATATTAAAAATAGATTTAAATGTTTTAATGAAACTTTTTATTAAATGTACTCCATCATTAAAATACGAGGGAAAATGCTCCAAGATAATATTTTAGGCGTCCCATATAGCTAATATAACTCTTGTGTGTGTGGGTGAGACTTCAATTTAACCAAACCACATATATTTTAAACCATAGACAAAGCGCGAGTATCTAAGAGATACATTACACATCGCTAATTTGGTTAAATTGTGTGTAAAAAAGAATTTTATGAATTCAGGACTTTTATCTGTTTCCTTATCTCATGTAGAATTTTATTTTCGAGATGCGTTTTCTGTTTGAACTATTAGATAAAACATTGTAATTAAATCGGTGAGTGCAGAAATTACTTCAGTAAAAAAAGTCCGAAAACTCGTTTTCAATTAAAATAAACGTAGAAAGGCATGATGCGTGTTGGGTGCAAAAACTACGTTAGTCTGTTGAGTAGCTCCGTAAATAAAGGACGTTTGTTTCGAGTGTTGAGTGCAGAAATAGAGGAGGAGTTATTACATTTTTTCTCCCTCCTGAAAAATGTGAAATTTGTGACTGACGTTGTTTCTGCACTCACCGATTCATTGTGACAAGTTCGTTAAAAAGATAATATCAATTGAGTATTTTTTGCTAATTAAATATGAACGTACACTAAACATATTTTATCTCTAGCCAAAGTACTTATTAAATAAATATAAAAAAGCGGATTTCATTCTTGTATTTAAAAAAAAAGAACCATCCATCACATATCCATGTATGTTATGGTCAGAACATGATTCCTTTTACTTTCATTTTTTGAAAAAAAATTTCTTAGCAATTATGCATCTACACATTTAAGTAATGCAATAAAAATTTAATATTTAATTTGTTAGAAAGTTATATTTAACGTGCATCTGAAAGATACGCGCCTGACCTTCCAGAAGGTTACAATTCAAATAAATATTTGTTTCAATAGTAAAATAATTAAATACTAGGGGGCTCCGCCCCCTGCTCGCTATCGCTCGCCAACCCCCGGAATTGCTGCGCAATTCCATTGACCGCTTCGCGGCCGGTAGGGCACTTCGCCCTTGCTCGCTCCCGCTCCCCTACCCCCTAGAATTGCTACGTAATTCCTCAATTTTGGATCCGCAAACAAACATTCACGACTAATAAGTGGATACTGCCAATGCAGGAATGCTCATCTATACAATCTGCTTTGAATAAAACATGCTTCCTGCTCGTTAAACATAAATTATTCATCACCAGTGAAAAACGATTGGATTGGTTGGTGCGATGACGTCAAACTCTTAAGCTTCTTTAGTTACCACCTTTGGCTCAGTGCTTTTATCTTCACAAAAAACACAAAAAACATTTAAAGAACTGAATTGGTGTTTCATTCATTGTTTACTAATTCAATACTTTCAATTTCATACTGCAAAAAATAATTAGAACAATCGGGAAGATATTTTAGTTAAAAGGTCCCGACCAGCGGGGAGAGTGCGCAAGACGAAAAATGGAAGATGCATCGGCTTCGGCTGTTTTTACCATAGAGTTAGAAAGGAGGAGCAGAGGGGTCGTTCCAGAAACATTAAATAGAAAAGACTGCGCATTGGCAAACCTAAAGTGTCCTCATCATCTAACTTACACAGTCACATGACTGTGTCGCGTTTGGCTCACATACATGGCGAGTTTACCATTTGGCGAACTTATCCACAACGACCTGAACACATGAGGCCGACAATCTAATGGTATGATAACGAAGCTTGGAAAGGAATAAGAATGAATCGTTATTTTTTTAAAGATCTTCTTAATTGATATCAGCAGGGCCTGATTTCCGACAGGGCAAGCGGGGCACGTGCCCGGGCCCAAATGTTCTCCATGAACATTTATCATTTATGCTCAATACAACTGCCCCAAATTTTTTAATCTGGATTAAACAAAAAAAGTTATTCACGAACAAAAGCTTACTATGTGTTAATATGTGTTTAAACTCTGTAATGATCAATTCACAAAAAATATTTTTTTTGGGGGTGGGGGGGGGAGGAATTGAGAATGCTTTCCAATCTAAGTACTACGGCTATTTTTTGTGACCACTGTAAGATAGGAAAATACACCCGCAAATATACAATCGATATATGTTTCATTGCCCCAAATTTGCTCGTGCCCTGGGCCCCTGAAGGTGTAAGTCGGGCCCTGGATATCAGATTATTTCTTTGCTTTTGTACGTCTATTGAAGATTACTTGAACAATTGACTTACGTGGACTCTGTATTAAAAATTAATTTAAAAGATCATTAAGTAGGTTTTTGTAGAGTGTTGCTGTAATATAAGTTGATGATTGACATGGTGAATATTTTCAGCCGTCTCTATAACTTTCGTTCTAATGGTCCGATATAAAAAAAAATCAAATAAATCTTTTTGAAATATTGCTTTTTCCTTTATTTCACCTGGAATATACCCAGCTTTCTAAAACGCATCAATATATTCCAAATTCGACTTTATAACCCTTTTAGTCCCAAAAAATTACTACACTACAGAAACATCTGATATTCACAAAATAAGCTTATTTTAGGTCAAAAATAAGAGTTCCATAAGAAAAAAAATTCACTTTAACTTTTTATATGGTTTTTGAAATAATGCTAAAATTTTGTAACTGTGGAAAGCAACAAAACAAATATATATATATTACCTAAAAACACTTCGAGTTATATATTTTAAGGTATCTGACCATATTATTGAAAAAAAATAGTAATTATTTTAACCGAAATAGTTTAAATTGTGTTTTAAATATGTGGAACTGAAGTGAACTTTCGAAAATCAGGTGAAACACTTGTTAGCTATTTTCTAAGTAAAAAAAAATTAGTAGTTCTGACTTCTAATGAGATTAATGTAAAATATTGTCTAATAGAACAAAGTATAAAGAATCGAATGATGTGTGGTAGGATGTCATAATGGGACATAAACATTTGGAAAAAAATATTGAAAGTGATGCTTCCAAATGGCATCACTGGGACTGAAAGGGTTAAATATAAATAACTCAAAAACTACGATTGCAGAAACAGGTTGCTTTTTTAACAAATGGTACCAAAAATATTCTTCTTCTAAGCTGTCAATTTCCAGACCATTAATTTAATTGACTTGGCCCAAAATATTAATTATAATTAGAATTCTAACAACGTCGACATAATCATGTATACGATTCTTCAGTATAAAAGAGCTTTTATAATAAATTCCCTCGATAGAAAGTATAGTTTATAAAGAACATAATTACTAAAAGTATGCAGAACTAAATAAATTTTATCTGTGAAGTGTGACAAATCCTTTTTTTATACCTCTCTTTACAATAAGGAATTGCACAAGCATTTGACATATTGCACAAAACGTTACTGAATTAAGAGTATAACATTCACGATTGTTTACATGCTCAGAGATTAAAAAATGTAATTAAATATTTATTATAAAAGCCAGAAGAAAAAAATAAGTGCAAAAAGTCGTCTGCAAAAACATAAAAAAAAACACCAAGCGAAACTCACGTGACTTAGAAATAGATGCAAGTCACTACTTCGGCTGGCCAGCTGATATTCAGGTCTGGCGACAATTTGGAAAAGTTCGTAACTAAACGGTAGCGTTAAGTTGCCATATGTTGCTTCCTTTCGCCTTTTGGCGATTTGTGATGTTTAGGACATAATGCTAATTTGCAAGGGGTGGCGGTTTTCTCTAAAAAAAAACCGTTTTCCGGTTCAGACCGGCCTCATAAAAAAGGTTTTTTTCTGTCAAAACCAGGGCCAAAACACCGGTTTAAAAAAAACGGTTTCAGTTTTTCATCCCTAGGCTGGTTTACTATTGAAGCGCAGTCCATTCCATTTAATTTCCTTGGGTCTATCAATTCAAATGTATTGAATCAGGGTTGTCAGGTTTTTCGAGCTACTGCTCATAACAAACCGGCACTGAGGTAGCCCAAGATGCACCGCTTTAGCAGTTTTTTCAGCTACCGCGCATAACATAGTAGCTAAAACTATGGAAACTGTCACTGAGTATCCCAAGATGCCCCGCTCTAGCCTGCTTCTTTTCTGCGTTACTGCACACATACATATAAACCGCTCTATTCTCTTTCCTAACTCTATGGTTTTTACGATCCGTGGCCGGAAACTCAAGATCGATGCCAACAGTTGAAAAATAAGCTAGTTTCCGTGGGACTGCTCCAGGGCATTACGTAGTTCTAGCGGTAAGAAACGATCTCTACCAAAGACACGGAACGCAACCTGAAGCAGCCCTGACACAAAATAAGCACAACGCCACACTTACTTTCAGCGTTTCTGATTGGCTGAAGCCGCGTAAGTCACGTGGCTTTCAAGCGTACGACAATTACAATTTTATATTATATAGAGAAAAGATAATTTCAAGAACTGAATAATTTAATTTTCTTATAATTAAATAATTTTAATAATTAAATTATTGTAAAAATTAAAATAAATAATAATAAATAATAAATTTTTTAAAAAAATTTAAACATTAAAATTAAATAATTTTAAATATTAAAATTGAATAATTTTTAATATTAAAATTGAATAATTTTAAATAATAAAATTAAATAATTTTAAATATTTAAATTAAATAATTTTAAATATTTAAATTAGATCATTGTAAATATTTAAATTAAATAATTTTAATTATAAAAATTAAATAATTTTTTCTCTTGTAGATAGTCAACTGGACGATATGGATGCAGATCATTCTCACTACAAACCCGAGGCTATTGATACCTTGTGCCAGCTTACAAAATTCAACAAGAGAGAGCTACAGCTTATGTATAGAGGATTTAAACAGGTCAGAATTTCTAGAGACATCTTTTTGTGGGTAATCTAAATTTTAATAATTGGTAATCCCTTTCCCAATTATATAGTCCTTTTGTTTAGTTCGTAAGTCTGAAGGTCACACTGTTCTTTCTCGACTGTTAGTCAAAGAAATGGCGTGGACGTCTTTATACTTATTTTATTCCAACCCGTATCAACTTGTTTGTACACTATACTTATACCGAAGCGGGGCGAAGGAAAATAAGAACGAATACTCTTCATTGTTAGCTTGACGATCAGTTGAGGAGGGGCGAAAAAAGTGTGACCTTCATGCTTGCGAACTAAACAGAAGTACCATAATAAATAATGCACTCTTTGCTTTAAATAAATTCTATATTTTTTAAATAGTAAACACCGTACTTAACAAACGACGTAACACACATTAAAACTTAAATGACCCAAACGCTTGTTTATGATTGAAGAGAATTTGTTATTAAATTCTGCAAATAGTTAAAAATGATGACATTTTCTTCCAGTTTAATGTTAATGGTTGAAAATAGGTTAAATAATGGTTGAAAATGGTTGAAAAAAGGTATTCAGAAATTTTGCCAACTGTGTAACAAAAGTTTCACATAAAATTCTTCAAAGAAATATTCATATAAAATATAAATCCGGTTTTAAAAATTGACGTCATTCAGCCTCAGCCAATAGTGGTTGTGGTAATTTCACGATTATAAGTCATGAGAGTCATTAGGGTAGTTTCAACATTCTATGAAAATAAATAAACAATAAATATGTATATTGATTCTGTTTCATCATAAAAAAATGCCTTTAAAATAACCTAATGCATTTTAAATCTTCAATATTTAATTCTATAACATTTATATTCATTTTAAAATTTCTAGGTCCAGTAGTTATTTTACGTATCACTTATTTCTATATCACAAAAGCTGAAACTATATTATACCGGTTTATAGTTAAGTCGTAATTTTTATTGTGAAAAGTTCTAAACCATTGATTATCAGTAGATGGTATGAAATGTTCATGAAACAACAACAATATAAAAACAATAATCTATATTAACTCGATGAAAGATATAGAATTGTTTTTGTCAATATATATATATAAACTCTCTTCTGAACCCAAACGATAATTTATAATTCAAACTACCCATCCCCCTTCTTAAAAATATTTTTGAAAATCACTAATTGTAGGGGAGAGTGGGGGCTATTGGGACAAATTTTTTTGAACCTCTGTATTTCAGCAGAAATGCCAAAATTTTAATTTCTTTTTTTTACAAGCTCATAAACTGAACATTCATTTACTTAAAAAGCCATTCGACAAATGTTAAAACATTACCGGATTTTGATTGCTGAGCATTTTAAACAAACATGTAAATGTCCCATTAGCCCCCATGTGTGGGGGCTAATGGGACAGTGTGCAGGGCTAATGGGACATGCTGTATGTTGCCTTAATTAAATATTCAAAAAAGGAAAAATTAGTCAGAAAGTGACCAGAAAATGAAATTTTAAAGCAAATACCATTTACTTAATGTATACATCACGAAATTTTATTTTTAAAAAAAATTATTTCACATTGAAACAAAAAAGTTAAAACTCAAAATCGGAGATGCTCCCATAATCTTTGTTGAATCACTGGAAAGGATAGTTTTATAACTAAATCAATAGTTTTTCAAACTATATATTTAGTTTAAAACTAAATCTTCTAAAATTTATCCCAAACTTGTCCTTTTTTCAGGTTACGTGGATTAAACACGACAGTCTTTATCTTCAAATAGCTTACCCGGAATTCATCACGTTTTTCAGAAATCAATCCAACGAACAAATAATAGCTTGGTTTCTAGCAAATTTTGCCAACAACAAATTATTTATCTTCACCAAGCTCTGTTCAGATGAATTAATGAAATTGCAGGTGGAAAAATGTCACGAATAAAGCTACTTGAACTTTCACTTATTAAACGATGAAAAAAAGTCAAAAAGTTTAAAATTAAAGTTAAGAAAAAGTTTTTGGCAACTTGACTAAATGAAATATTAGAGTTTTATATGCAGATTCTTCGAAAGAAACATACAAAGCTAGGTTTATTCGCGTGCCATTAGACCCCACTCGTTCTGTCCCATTAGACCCCACAGTGTTGTTTTTTATAAATGACCCAACACAGAAGCACGTGTATTTCTCCACAGTATTTGACATATACTATCTTAATATAGGATATGTCATCTACCTAAAACTATAATTTAATTCATAGAAAGTTTTTATTTGATACTTCAAAAATGAAAAACAAGGTACACTCTTAATTAACTTTGAATTATCCGAAACAAGAATTCTTCTCTCCGCTTCAACACATGCTTTTAATGGCTGATCTTTGGTTGTTAAAATGTGAAGTCTAACTGTTACAATGCTGTAGTGTAGAAAATTTATTAAAAAAGTATGTTTTTCTCAGCTTTAGGGCCCTTGTCCCATTAGCCCTGCGTCCCAATAGCCCCCACTCTCCCCTATGCTATAAATAACATCTGTAATGCCTCTTTTGAGTTCACATGTCTAAGGAATTAAAAATATAATTCTCTACAATTAAGAAATCCAAACTAAATTCCTTTTAAATTACACTGCAAACGAAAATATACGTTAAACCATTAAAACTAAGCTTCAGGATAGTAATTGCTTAATAACTTGGGGTAAATGACTCATTAAATGTTCGTACTTTAATGATAATTTCTCATTCACGCAAATCGTCACAGGACGAAAGTTTCTTAGTATTTTTCTTTTTAGTTTTCGCTTTCCTAGTTTCTTTTTCTTTAACAACAGTAATGACCCTTAAATTCGGCCGTAATGGCATGCCGCTAAAACTTTGTTTCGAAAGTATTAGCGATTATTATTAAACTGAGATTTTTAAGTTTGAGCATATTATACAGGAATGATTTTTAATATAATTAATGAAATATTATCCTACTCTCTTGCAGATCTTGAATAGAAAGATTCAAACTATCTTATAAATAGTTTTATTTAAGTGGTTTGTAATTCTTGGTGAACGTTTATTGGGTTATTAAATATATATATTTTACGTTAAATGCGCACTATTAAGGATTTATGATTTCGATTTTTTTTAAATATATAGATCATTTAAGTTTAATAAGTCTTACAGACACTACAGACTCTTTGGACAAACAGACACTACAGATCGGAGTTTAACTCTTACAGACTCTAACAGATAAAGTAAACTCTTGGACTACATTTTAATTGCTATCTGCATGAAGCTAAAATTACTTGTAGAAAATGCTTTTCTTTCTGGTGTTTGGTACATTAGAAATGGTACTTTAGAAAACTCATTAAATAAATGTATAGTAATTTAAGTTTCCCTCTCCGAGTTGACTCGATTTTCAGAAAATTGAATCACAATAATGTTCTTAACATAGTTAATTCAATTATAAATGTATAGTCGTTAAGTAAATAAAAATTGTCAATAAATTGTTAGTCAACCAATCTTTAGTCCATCAATAATCAGTTATTATTATAAATGAGTAAATTATATAAAAAAAATCAATAAGCTCATATTATAGTAAAATAACAATGTCTCCCAATGTTGCATATGTGATGACAATAATAATTTTCTTTCATTTAATGTCTTAACAATATCTGTCTATGAGTTATACTGTTCTTAATGTTAACCCATTAAGAGTAGTCCGCTAATACATTGAGTTATTTATTAATTATTAATTTTTACATCTTCCATTTTTAAAAGTGTACTATTACCTAAAATCCTGTAGAAAATCTAATTTCAGTTTTAGAGTTTAATTTGAATGTTTTAATTATTAAAACATCGATTACTAAGGCGCAAATAACAATTGATTTTATTTTCATAGTGGTGCCATCTATTGCCTTTTCCTTTACCATTAGTTTATTCTTAATGTTTCTGAACTAATGGTCGTAACATCTACAAGTAGCTTTTTGTAGATATTTAAAAAGAAATTAATTGTTTCTTATATTTAATTAATAATAATAACTTATAATGCAGATTCAGTGGAAGTTTCTTTTTTTTTTTAAATTTGGTATCAGTACCATATGTAACGAAGGTTTGGAGTTGGTGTACATATATTTACAAATTTGTACTTATTAAAGTAAAAAAAATTATCTTTATTTGAAAATAACCTATTTAAAAAGTAAAAAAAATACTTTTTAAAAATTAGTTTAATTCTTAAGAAATAAGTTATTTTATATAAATGTCTCCCTCGGATTTTTATGGTATTTTTTAATAATTTGAAAATGTGTAGTTAAATAAAAGATTTTAAATATCAACTTTAAATTGTCTTCATATGGACTAAAATAATTATTAAAATGCACAAAAAGTTAGTAACAAATTGCAAATGATTTGAATTTGATTTTTTGCTCTTATTGAAAATCTTTTTTGGAAGTATCAATATTATGTCTTAAACTTTCGTAAGGGAATCATGCAACGCATTTTTACTAGCAGTTACAGTGCAAATATTTTAATAAGTATTATTTTTGACATTGTTGTTTTATATTGACAAATAACTATCATGAGTGGCAAATAAAAATTTTAGAAAAAGTATATCAAGAAATGCACATTTTCTAAGAAAACAACTTCATGAGATTTTTATATCAATTAAAATATGTATTTAAAAACGGTTATTGAAAATGTCTGCCTTTTTTATTGTAAAGTAAATTGATTATTTTTTATGCAAACTGAAAATGATTAATTGGACTAAGATTTATAGTTTAATCTGATATGCTACATTTTTTTGGAATCACAAAATGTTTTTTAATAAATTAAATCTTTGGATTTTCGTTAAGCCCAATTTTTTTAACTGATTAATTGTTATCATATCGCACCGTACTAAGAAAAAAATCACTATTCGTCCGGCCACCGTATTCGATTGATTTTTGCTGATGTAACGTTGCACTACAGCTACACTAGGGCTGGTTGCGTCAGGGCTTCTTAATTTTGAACCTAACTTTGTCAAAGGTCTAATTAATTAAATGGAAAATCCATACGTTTTTGGTGTATCTTACGAGACGAAAATGCGTATTACACTTCGAAATATTTTATTACTCATATCAGAACGCTCTTGTGATTAAATAGTATTCACTTTTGACTGAGTTGAATTCACTTTTAATAGTAAAACCTAATTACTAAATCCGACCGCTAAATAATTACTAAAAAAATAAGCTTTAATTATTAAATTGCAAATGGTTGTTTTAAAGCATAATGTTGATTCAGTTGATTAAGTTTAAGTTAATTATTAAGATTATTAAGATTCAGTTAATTATTAAGATTATTACGATTCAGTTAATTTTTAAGATTATTAAGATTCAGTTAATTATTAAATAATAAATGGGGTTTTTAAAGCATAAAGTCGATTTGACTAAAAAAATATGAGTATAGTAGTGCGTCTATGTTATTAATAAGTTTTACAAAGTAAACCACTTAATGAACTCATTAAAAAAGTAAAATAGTCACAAAATTTATCTTACTGTAAAGTTATACTAGTACAAAAATATCTTTAGTCAAGCGCACAGTTAATTAAAGAGTTAAAACACACAATATGAGTTATGCTCCGGTCATAATTTATTTTGTTTTTCTTGTACATAGTTTTACAGAGCATGGTTCTTTTAAAGCACCCCATAAATTTCTTTTAATTAACTTAATTAAAGAGTAACGCTTAGGAATTTATGTTTCTTTAGAATTACTTAAAGCAGTTTTAAGGGTAATTGTGAACATTTATTTTCGTCTTAGATTGTCCTAATTATTGGTGTTTTTAAAAAAATTAATGAGAGTTTTCTTAACGATGAAGTTGCATTTTATATTGGTGGTGGCTGCAAGGAAAAAGGGTTGTCAAATGCAAAACTTTGTTTGAGTTTTTTTAAACATAGCTCAACTGACAAGTGTTGACCAAGAGTAAACTAAACTATTTTAAGCGTCCTTATTCAATAATTGAAATATTTTAAACATAACTATTTATACTGTAGATCTTAATAAATGTTTCTATCTCTTTCTAAAAAAACGTTTTTTAATTATGTTTTGGATAAAAGTTTTACTGAAGTGGAGAATTCTGCATAAATACACAAAATAAGTTCCGAGATAGTTTTAGATGTCATTATGTTTCTACCAGTTAGTTCCTTAGTATACCTACACTGTTAAAAATTGTGTGCTTGCTTTCACCATAAAAATGGTTCCTAGTAGCTGCAACGGCTGTGTGGTGAAATGTTTCACAGTATTTCCGGTATTAAGTCGAACCTTTTTCAAATTTTGGAAACAGAAACCCGATAATCGGTTCAACCCAATACCGAAAATATGGTGAAACACTTCACCACACGGCCGTTGCAGCTACTAGGAACCATTATTATGGTGAAAGCAAGCACAACATTTTTAACAGTGTACTTTAAATTAGGACTGTTACTATAGTATACGCATTATGGCTGGTGATAGTAGATTCTTGAATACTTCCTGTGTAAGGATAGTATTGTTAGCGCAAACATGCATAACTGGATTTTCAAATGAGAATATATCTACGTAACTTTTTCCTGTAAGCAATGTGTTCCTCGCTTGTGCTTGGCTTCTCTGTTATAATGGTTTCTAGCAGCTGCAACGTTTGTGTGGTGAAGTATTTCACCCTGTTTCTGGTATTCAATTCAAAACATTTTTTATTACGTTTTGAAAACCAGAACCAAGAGAAACGGTTCAACTGAATACTAAAAAATATTTCGAAACATTTCATAACACAGTCGTTGCAGCTACTAGCTACAACCATAAAGTTGGTAAAACCAAGCGTCAAATATTTAACAGTGTACACAAATAAAAATATATATAATTCATTAAACCCTTTTCAAAATATAGCAATATTTAAATTGATTGATTTTCATGCCTTGTATCAATTTATTTTTAATTTTTGGATTAATATTATTACTCAGGTGCAGTAGTGTTAAAACATCGTAGACCGTTGAGCGTAATATGAAAAAAAATTGCATCATAGTGTTAATAAATAGAAAAGGTTCAACATATTTAAGATAACAAAGAAATCTTGTTCACCATTATAAATTTATAAGATTTTTTATAACTATGTATGTATCAACGCCTAGAATCTTTTTTTAATGCCCTCTCATATATTACTATTTTATAATACGAGCGAGTAATTAATAAGTTATAATTTAGATGCAAAACATTATTGAAAATAATAAAAAAAGTATTTTAAAATTATCTCTATCAAAATAAAAAAAAATTAAAATTGTTTTGTACAATGTTTCAACTTCTTGGCCACGTTTTAAATTTTTTATTGAAACCGAATGTTTTGTTTATAAGATGGAATCATCGAGACGATAATTGATGGAAGCCTTTTTACTTACTACAAGATAGCTTCAATAGCTTAAATCAATTATAATCTCTAAACTTAAAAACCATTTTAATTTTCTTAATACCTTGTCTACAATTGATAGAAAAACTATACAAACTGAAAAAAAAATTTTGCTAAGCTAATTTTAATTTTCTTAAAGTAATTGAATTCAAATCTAATTGATGTTTTGGAGAAAAAATTGTCTAAGTAGTATAATCGTGAAAAACGATTTTTTTAAATCCTGAATTTGTTGTTTCATGTGTGCATGAGTTATATTTAATTTCATTACTTATTTTAATTCATTTTAAACACAATAAATAAAACAATGAATTATAAGTTGCTGAATCCTTTATTTACGCATTTCTCTTCTAATTTAATTGCATTCACAAAGTTTTCTTTAAAAGGAAATATTCCTAATGAGAAAATACGAATTTTTGATTAATTAAAAACATAATTTAAACTGGACTTTCAATTTAAAAAGCATTAAAGCCATGTTGTCATAATTATAGTACAGCTGTGAAAACAGTATTATCTCTATAACCGTGTAATCTTAAAATATATTAGGTATAAAAACAGTAGGTTATATTTTAGTTTTGTGTTTTATGAAAGAGTATGCACTTTTAAGGTTTCGCTCTTTTATCATCTTTATACGGTTTCAATTGTTTAATGTTTAGCAATGCAGTTGAAAAGTTCTAAACTAATTAGTACTTTTCTAAATATCTCTCTATGGAACAGCAATCATAAAGCTACTTTAATTATATTGTTTGGCCTATAACTAATGCTTTTATACAAGGATTATACCATTATATACATTCGAATATTACCTCATGCTCAATTTGAATCAACAATGCTTTAAAATTTTATAACTGTAAAACAAATATGTATTATGTGTTTAATTATGTAATATCATAAAATAGTATTCACTAAAATTATCTAAAAAGATTTTAACAAAATATAAATAATTTATTTTAACGAATATTGTTTTTAATGTATTTAATTAGTTTTCAGAAACACTTATGTGGCTGCATAAAAAAGTAAAAAATTACTCGCAAATTACGAAATAAAATGGCTTTACATGAATATAAAAATTTAAAGATCATCTTGACCATTTTGCATGGATGTTGATGAATTTGATTTTATAAATATTGAAATAAATCATTCTGTTTCACATGCATTACTTATAGTTAGAGTTTTTAATTCTTGCTTTTAATGCATCATAACCCTTTCCGACCGGGCACGCACGATCGTGCGGGTAGTAAAGAGAATGTTTAAGCTCTTCAAAAATATCAATAACGAATCAGCTGCCTTACCATTCGTTATTTGAATAACAAAAACGACTTTGTTTTTAAGGAGTTGCTTTCATAGATGCTGTTTAATGCATTTTTTTTCTCGATAAAACTCCAAATTTAGTCTCATAATTTTAAATCAGCGCCACCTGACCGCTTGTCGAAAAGGGTTAAGATCTAAATTTCATGTATATCAAAATAAGCAATGTTGTTGTCGAAATAGTTAACTAATTGATGCTCGAAAACGAAATAGCTCTAAAAAGACTTCTCTAAAAATATGTTACTAACCTGTAAAATTAAAAAAAAAACGCTTCTTTTATTTTAAAAATGTCTAAACAATTTACACAAAAGAGGTGGTCTGAAAAGGAATGATTTTAGGCGCAGTTTTTGAATATGAATAAAAAAATTAAACTATATTTTCTTCTTTTTGTCAGTTTACATCGCCTTAATGTTGTTCCATAAAATTTTCATTCTCTCTTGGTTTCTGAACGAAAATGATGTTTGTTATGCTTTGGAATGCAAATGTGGAAAATTTAGGTCATTTTTGAAGACATTTACTAAAAAAATATAACACTAAGTTGTGCTTTATTTTTTTCAGCAAATATTTTATTTAAAATATTTTTTATTGTACTTATTAGAGTTTCGGGAAGTTATACTTTTTCGGCATTTTTTTAAAGTTTTTCCCTTTTTACGGTAGTTAATTTTTCTAATCGTTTTACAGACGACGTTATTTTTTTTACTTTAAAAATGTGTTTAATACTTACTCACAGAATGTCTTGGTGAAAATTATATTCAAAAAATTCAACTTTTCGAGTTCGCACGTTCTTTTTAACTTAAAATTTTTCGCAGTGATGGTTAATATATGGGTTTCATTTTATTTTTTAATGTGATTTTATTTATTTTTTAGGAATGTCCCAATGGAATGGTGAAAGAAGAAACCTTCAAAGGCATATATGCTCAATACTTTCCAAAAGGAGCTGAAACAACGCAGTATGCTCATTATGTTTTCAATTCCTTCGATCATGATAACACCGGAGCGATCACATTTACAGTAAGTATTTAAAAATATCTCAGTCCAAATAAAAGAAATTGAAAGTTTAGACTTTCATTTAATAGATTTTTCTGTTAAGAAAAATTTGCTCACTTTACCCATCATCATTTGTGACTGCTATAAACATTTTCCTTACCGAATGAAACCGTCAACTTTTTTTGTTGTTTTTTAAAACAACAAACAAGTTTCTTAAAATTCATTTTTCATGCAACTTAAATTGTCGTACAAAAAGTTTTCAGTACTATAGACTTCATTTGTCTTATCTTTTGTTCATTCAAATAAGCTTACGCAAAAAGCATATTTTATTAAAATGGCGAATTTTCTTGATATTCGTCGTAATTCGTTTTATAATGTATCTTGTTATTAATTTATCTTTGTCACTGAAGAAAGCAATCATTTAAAATTTCCTCTTAAGGGGGGATCATAGTAAACGACAGCAAAAATGACCAATTCTTAGTATTGATTTCGAAAGGCTCTAAATCATTTAAAAATGATGGTACAATAAAAAAAAATTGTATCAAATTATAAATTGTACTTTTATTATTATATTTACTCCTAAGAATCTTATTTTCGAAAATTATTATTTTTGAAAAAAGACATCTTTTGAAACATACAATTACGAATTTTCAAAAATACAAGTACTTTTTCGGTACACTTTTCTCCAAATCTATTAAATATTTCTGAATAATTTCTTTTGTGTGTTATAAAACCATTTTAGATCTAATCAAGTCACCTATTTTTTTTGCCTAAAATAATTTTTAAATTCTATTTTTAAAACATTATATTCAACATTCATAAAAATTCTGATTTTCAACGAAGAAAAGTGTAAAATAATAAAATATTTATTTTAATTTGTAAGACTAAATTAGGTGACTTAAATAGATCTAAAATGGTTTTATAACACACAAAAAAAATTATTAAAAAATATTCGATAGGTTTGGAGAAAAGTGTACCTAAGTGTTGAAAATTATAGTTTTGAGTAAAACGCGAAAAACAAATACAGTCGATCCCGTTAACACGAACTCGAAATGACCACCGAAACATTTCTTGTTAACCGAATTTCATGTAAATCGTCGGGAATTTTTTTTACATTGAGCCAGTGGTTGGTTTTCAAATATCAACACAAAAAAATCATATTTTATAATGTAATACATAAATAATACAAGCATACAATTAGTAATTCAAAGGGGGCGTGGTACATTTGTTTATTTTTATAATTTTAATTTTTTATAAGAAATAATTAACCGATCTATACAAAATTGGTCTCATTCGATAGATTGGGTTTCCATCTATCAGAAAATATTGGTTTCAAAAATTCGATTTTTTGGTTTTTGTTTACTATGATCCCCCCTTAAACATATTTTATTGTTACCAAATTCAATACTTTGATATCTTATATTTAGTATGAAAGGAGCATATAATTACATTTTTACCACGATACTATATGCAATACAGAATCTGCATTATTTTTAATGAATAATAACTGCATTATTTTTAATGAATAATAACTGCATTATTTTTTTAATGAACAATAACTGCATTATTTTTTAATGAATAATAACTGCATTATTTTTGTTAATGAATAATAACTGCATTATTTTTTAATTAATAATAACTGCATTATTTTGTAATGAATAATAACTGCATTATTTTTTAATGAATAATAACTGCATTATTTTTTAGGATTTTGTGATAGGCCTTTCCGTCTTAGCACGAGGATCTCTCCAAGAAAAGTTACGCTGGGCGTTCAGCTTGTACGATATTAACGGAGACGGCTATATCACGAAGGACGAATTGTCCAAAATCGTCCAAGCTATTTATGAACTAATGGGCAAAGCTGTAGAACCAATGATTGAAGACCACACAACAAGAGATCATGTGGACAGAGTGTTTCAAGTAAAGCAATCTTTGTTCCGTGAAGTAAATTTCAGTTTAGAATAGTTTACGACAGAGAGTTTATGTTTGGATTCTTTTAACAAATTTGCTACATTAAAAAGTTCATGAAATCTATTTATAATGTTTAACTTCTTAGGACCCAAGCAAATTTTTTAAAAATTATGTTTAATAGTTACTATGGACACGCCTCAAACTCTTAAAATACACATTTTTTGTGCTATAAATGCAACAAAAAAGGACGTATCACTTATTTGTATTTAACAGATTATTTTAACATTTGTTTAAGCAAATGCCTTTAAAATTAACTACTAAAATAACTTTTTGAAAGTTTGAAAAAAAAAATTTTTTTTTAAGAACTATAATATCGAATTGAAAATCGTTCAACTACATTTTTTATAGAAATAAATCACTGATACCTGTAATCTAAAGCTGAAAACTGATATTTGGATCTTTTTCTATCGGACCATGTCAATTTTGGAACTAATTAACGAGTTAATTGTTTGTGGAGAGGTTTAAAAAAATGGCCCCAAATGGGGAAGCCAGGTCGCAAGAGGTTATGATGTAGCATAGTAAAGACATAAAAGAACTCAAATTAATAATGATAAATAATAAATTATTAGAAAAAATTTATAGAAACAGAGGTTTAAGAGTATAATATTTTCTAACATGTTATAACATTAGTTAATGTTTGAAAAGTCTTCAAATATCAATTTACCTATCACTCATTATATATTTTATTTTACAGAAATTAGATATAAATAAAGATGGACTTGTCACAATTGAAGAGTTTTTGGATTCCTGTCAAAGAGTAAGTTAGTCGAATTTATGTTATTTTCTTGGCATGTCTCACAAAAATATTTTTATTGAATAATAGTTGACTTTTGGGGACAGCCAATTTTAATAACGGTTTACACAACAATGCTTTGAAAGGTCACACAAAATTATATTTAAGAAGAAGAAGTCCATTTAACATGATTTGCCTACAATATATCAAACACATTAGGTAGAATGCTAATGCATTTGTCTGTTACACATCCTTACTTGCAATAAAATGTTTTCATTGGTTTTGTAACGAGAGAATGGAGTGTACTGTCAAAAGTTTGGTGCTTGGTTTTTACCATAATAATAGTTCTTAGTAGTTATAAAAATGTTTAACCATATTTTCAGTATTTGGTTGAACTATTTATCATGCCTTTGTTTTCACTTGCTTTTGTTTTTCCCTTTCATCTGAAAAATCTGTTCAAACTAAAACTAGAAAAAATAATAATTATAATAAATATTTCACCACACAGCCGTTTTGCAGCTATTTTGAACCATTATTAAATGAAACCAAGAACGAATTTTTTTTATTAGTGTGGTTCATTTAAAAAATAATGGATGCATATTTGAAGAGCTTATTAGAAGGACGTGCTAAGTGACGTTTTGAATAAAAATGAGATTTTTTTTTAATGAAGATATTGTTAACTTTTTTAGCGATAACAAGTTTCCCCTTTTTCATAAACTTTCGTATATTAAATAATTAGGTTAAATTAAATAATTTTAATTTAGTTTAATTTAATAATTTAGTTAATTAAATAATTTAGTATATAAATCATAAAGTTTAGTATATTTATTACGGTTTGCAAGGGCCTTTTTTAATAGATCTGAGTGCAAACGAAGAAGTTTGAATATCATTTTCTAGTTTTCACCTTTTGTCACTTGGCGTTTTTGTTCTTCTGCTAAGCTCTTCATTTAATAATAGCGATAGTTCTACAAATTGGTTTAATTTTGTGTATGATATTCTAATCTTTGTTTCAGGATGAGAACATAACGCGAAACATGCAAGTTTTCAACACCATCTTGTGATTCCATTGAGGCTCGTCCTCTCCAGAGTACTGCCATTACCTGAGAAGAACGACTCAGCAGCAGCGCGGGATCCAACCAAAACCCTCTGCGACTCTCTTTCAATTGCCTATTTTCCAGCATGTCAGTCAAGTAGTAGCTGAGAAGATTGTTTCGTTCAACCTCAGGGACAACCCGCCCTGATTAGGAGCAGCTCAGATCGAATTCCTACAAGACACTCATCCGAGGCCCAGTGAACTCACATTGGCCGACATACCTTGTTCAAAACCACGTCTCCAGACAGATTGCGTTGTTGTTTTGTCACCTCATACTCTTGACTTCATCTCTCTCATGGCGTGAAGAGGATCCTAGAAGCGTATGTGCCTAAATGTGTATAATGGTGCAATGCATTATGATTTGACGCCTTCTCATCATCATATATTGCAAGTATGTTTTCAACGAAGAATTCGCTTTTTTTCAAGAACTGGAATCAACTCCTAACTGTCGTCGTTTTTTTAATTCTTTTCAAAATTGCCCAGCACAGTTATCCTTACACTTTAGGTGCCTTACAATTAAGCACATAAGACTCTAAGGGGGAAATTTCTCTGTACTTGTTATTATAAACCGACAATAAGTTCAAGGTTTGAGTTGTGCAAATGCCGAATCGCAAACTTTGTATTGAGTGTGTTTCAAGACTACGTTTCGTCCTCGATAATGTCTCGATATGCTTGCATTTCAAATGTACTCTGAATTTGTATTATCTGCAGTGAAACTTCCTCTTACAACAACTATCGCCCAAGGTTGCCCATTCACAAACACTCTTCCAAGCCAACCTTAAGAGCTTATTCAGTGTCCTCGTACTTAACGCATCCTACTAACACTCAAGAAACAAACTTAGCAAAAACATGACGGAAATTTGCTATTTTGTGTAACAAAGTTAAGAGTTAGCCAGTTTCCTACTTCCAGAAATCGAAGCTCGCAGATATTACAAAGTCAATCAAAAATAACAAAGCGGCCTCTTAAATTATTGATTGTTAGAAAAGTCTTTAGAAAGTTTTTAAATATTCTAAAAGTGGAAGTTTATAGGCTTTTGTTTACTTTCTACTTGAAAGAATAGCTTTCTGATATTTAAAAATTTTGTGCAATATTGGCAATGTAAGAAATTTGAAGTTTGAATACTTTAAGCTTTGGAAATTACGATATTTTTTGAAGCTATAAGATTCATGCGTCGAAATTTAATTAATTTTCAAAATTTATTTTAGAGCTATCCCTAAAATTATCAAATTTATTATTCTCAGACTTCGAATACAAAATGTATATTTTATAATTTTGTGAAAGTATAATATGCTTATTATGCAAATGGCATCCCGGTGAAAATAATTCTAAAAAAAGTATTTTATAATGTCTTTAAAGTTCAATAAAATTTTAAACTTTTCCACAAATCGGAAAATGGCTACAACTCTAAATCAAGGATGTTAAATATTGCAAAGCATCGAGGCATCATCGATTTGCTTTCAGAAACGCTAGAAAAACATGATTTTAGATTATTTCAATCCTGTTTTTATATGTCACAAGGTATTGAAGTTGTTTGGCAGTAATGTTTTATCATTGCAAAAAAATCTCAGAATTGACTTAATTACATAATTATAATTAACTGCTTCCAAATTAACACAGTAAATTAAGGACATCAAAAAATCCTATTGTGCACTGTTCAATATTATATAAATGTCGATGAAAAAATACTGTGTTATTTAAATGTGATTGCTTTGAATGTTTTAAACAGTTTTCTTGGTGATGAAAATTGTCATACTTTCCTTGGAGAGGCTGGAAAGATAGTCAACAAGTTTTCTGCTAAACAAATGGCATGGCTATGGTCTCGAAGCAGTACTTAACTACAAATGTGTTTAAATTTACGTTAATATCTCTATCAACATTGTTGAAAAATCCATTATACTTGAAGGTTTCACACCATTCTACACTTTTGTGGAATTATTTTAGTATTGTTGACGTTGCTCACTGTTTTTATTAATATTTCAATCGCACAAAAACGCACAACTAAATCTTGCAATTACAAATTGTGTTAATCACGGTATAAATTAACTGCTTATTCAACTAAGTTGGTACATTTATCATTAAGGGGGAATGGGCGTGCAGGACCGGGGGTCTCCAAACTCAAGTGCCTCAATGTTAATCCAATGGGAAAAAATTATTTTCTTTGCCACATTTCTCCGGCTGTATTGAATATTTTTACAAGCGGATTTTTTTATGTGATAAATGTAGCTGACTTACAGGTCTCTATCTTCCCACTTTTTGAAATTGCTTCGAATATTTTGTGTAAAATAATTTATTGAATATTAAAAAAAATATTCGTACTAATTTCAAAAAAAAGGGAAGATAGAGACCTGTAAGTCAGCTACATTTATCACATAAAAAAATCCGCTTGTAAAAATATTCAATACAGCCGGAGAAATGTGGCAAAGAAAATAATTTTTTCCCATTGGATTAACATTGAGGCACTTGAGTTTGGAGACCCCCGGTCCTGCACGCCCATTCCCCCTTAAATCCACTCCTCGCATATTTCTTTTTATATCTCCAATATCATTTGTCTTCCAAAGAAGCCTTGATTCCTCAAGCTTTTATCTAACTTATGTTAGTATTAAATCGCTCTTGTCGCTAACAGAAACCAAACTTTAATGTCAGGTACTGTGAGAATTTAATTGTTTTTCAGTTCCATTTTAATTTGACAATTTACTACTTACAATCTTTATTGTGGTAGATTTTATCTAATTCCAAACAAATATTAAATTTGCCAAATAAAAAGTTTTTATTCCGAAATTCGGCAGTTCGATATGATGCAAAATAAATCAATACAGTGCTATTCAGCGTTATGAAAAAAACGTTTATTACAATTCAATCGAATGTTAACAATAGAAAATAGCACCATGATCAAATTAGAAAGAAAAATCCACCTATTATAATAGAGAAATACAAGTGAAATCCACTCAACTTTAGAAAGTAAAACAATGATAACACAGAAACTAAAACACACTAAAACTTTCGGCAACATTATTATTGAAAGTAACAATGTTTTATTAATTTTTGTTAAAATGTATGTTATTAAAAAATACATTTAAATAACTACATTAACCTGTGAAAAATTCTTAATGAGATTTTGAGGCTATTGCTAACAAACTGAATAATGAAATTTTTTCCTTCGAGAGGTTCATTTACTAGCACTTTCCATTTTTTAAACAAAACTTCAACAATAACTTAATCCAATGCAATGTCTACACTACGACAATAAAAACAAAAACTGACAACAAATGCGCGCGCAATTTGTACAGGCATGCGCGCGCACCTACCTCTCTGCGCGTGCATGCCTGTTCAAATTGTATGTGGATGCGCGCGCATTTGTTGTCAGTTTTTGTTTTTATTGTCGTACTATGGACAAAGCATAAGAAATATATAATTTTAGGAACGTTGGAGAAATCCGCTACACGCTATGCCACCTTCAATAGTTTTTATGCTACTCCAATCGCTGAAAAAAAAATGGCTGCAAACATAGCATTTATCAGAGTTGAAATTTGCGATTAGTCTTACTCTTTGTGGTAGGGATACAAAATAAGCAGGGGAAGACTCGAGAATTTACGCGAGTTGATTAAGTAAAACAATCTTTTTCTAAAACTATCCGCACACATTTACAAATAAACACAAAACCTTACGTTATTTTTTGTTTTAGGGTTTTTAGTTAGTGTAAACAGAAATAATTATAAGATATAGCTAATTTATCTTGCTGCACAAATTAGAGAAGAAAAGACTTCGACACAAGTAATTGAAAAAGTAACTATCACCTTCATTCATAGGTTCTTCTATTGTTGAGGAAGGCGTGTAGAATAATGTTCTTACTGTAGGGTGACCAGACTTAGCAATGAGCAAGCCACTACAAAATATGGGATTTTTTTAATAAAATAAATGTATATGAAAATTGCGAAATTCCCCTTGATGAAATATAAAATTCTAAAACAAATGTAACATTTATAAATATTTTACCAACAATTCTATAAATTATATCGTTTTCAAGCTTATTTTTATCATCAACATATATATTATTTGATTCTAGAGTATAATATTTCCAAAGCTCTTTTTAAATCTAAATTGTTTAATTAATAATATTGGATTTAAGTGGCAAAGCAAGCTTTTCATTTTAGAGATCTATCCATGTATTTTTATTTTTACTTTGTAAAGGGAGATAAAACACTTTTTATTTGTAAAGAGTTGTATGTTTCAACGATTTTAGAAAATGTGATGGTTTTCTACTTCAATTTGAAGATGAGCTGCAAACACATTGTTCTTCCTGGTCGTCTTATATTACTACACATTATAGTTTTTATTAAATCAAGCAACTTAAGAGAAAGTTGAACTATTTCAGCCTGCTCTAGAAACGTAGACAATGGTTTCAAACTTTCATTCCAGCTTTAAAGTCTTCAACAATTTTCTCTTCTCATTGGATTAGTGAAATTCTATTCTAGACATTTGATCGCTATATTTCGGAAAGAATATAATACCAGCTGATGTCAATCGTAGTAACACAATGTAGTGGAAGCGTTTTGTACGAAATCGTTTATCTCTATATAACATGCATGTTAGCCTTAATGAGACCCTCTTTTGATGATATACATATATTATATATACTGAAGTAAAAACCAACGAATGAATTGTATTGTTAAATGCAAGCTTAGTTTCCAGCGCAGCCAGAACAGGTGACATTTTGAGTTCGAGTGTATGGCAAAATCTAACGAAATTCCAAGCGTCCAAGTTTCCTGCTGAACCATTCGAATCTACTCATTTCGGTGCTGTAAATGGCGCCACGTTCCCTTAATGCTGTAGCAGGCAGCGACATTCTAAAGCAATAATAAGACAGTAGAATTACTCCCATTCTTGTTTTTTGTTAGATTACAATTGATGGTATGTAGTTCGCGATGTTGGTGGCTATTGAGAAACTAAGCTTCAATATTTGTCATTCATTTTTTAAAAAATAAAAACATACTTTTGTTCTCCGCTTTCAGTGTAAGCTTTTGGTAGTGGAAGTGTCTTTACTTCTCGTTGTTGTGTAGAGGAATAGTAACTTCTGCAAAACAAAGTATAAGGTAATATGAAGTTTAATCAGATAGCAGTGATTTAAATCGGGAAGTTGTAGGATATTTTTTTATTGATTAGGTATAGTTAGGCATGAGAAGGTCTTATATAACGATTCTTTATTCTTTGCAACTTGATTAGACCACCAAGCACTTTTCTATTATGACTCAATTTTGATAGTGATCGATTTCAAATCTACGCGCACAGAGATATTTAAACAACTCTACGAAATAATTAAACACAATTCAACAATATCAAAATTTTACTATTAGTAAATATTACATTAGCAATTCACTTATTTGTACATTTTTGGGTATCTTATCCTTTTACTCTCATGCAAATATCTATCCTTACCTATAAAAATATCATATAAGCAATTTAGTTTTACAAAAAATTAAAAGAAATATTTTTTGTTTATGTATTTTATGATTGAGGGAAAATGAATGGCAAAATATTTATTATTTAAAGCATTTCTTATCGCTAGCCTGCTAAAAATAAAAAAAGGAATTTAAAATTTATAGAACTAAAAAAAAGTCCATGAAAACTATTTAATGATTTTTTTGATGATTTGAATTGTTTTACCACATGTATTTTAATGTTCATATTTGAAAAATGTATATATTTGCCTCTTACAATATTACATATTTTTGCATAAATAAATTATTATCCTAAGATTTTTAATCTGATAATGCAATTGTCCCAATTAAATTTTCCAGTTTTTAAAGCAACAGATTTTTTTTTAATATTGCTAATTTTGTCTCACAATATTATTGAGGCAGAAGAAAACAGTTTAAATATCATACCGAGATTATTTAAAAGAAAACTATATAAAAACCATTTATTTGAAATCTCATTAACTAATTAGCTTTTTGAATAGGCTCTTTTGACTAATTTAAATTATCTTCTTATAGAAATGGAAAATTATAAATTTTTAAGAAATGATAGAAATAAATTATCTAATGGAACACCAAAATGCATCATAAAATTAGCATTTGTATCATTAATTAATTATTTTGCCCGACCTTGTTCAAGGTGAAATATATAAAAATCTAATTTAGTTGCATATTTACATTTGCTGGAAATGGTGAAACACAATTGAAGAGTACAGGAGAAGAACCGCTTTTTTTCGTAGAAGGCTTTCCTTATAGCCTCCTTATTTTCCTTAATAGCCTCTTTGGGGATCATAGTGAGAAATCGCCTTAACTGGTGTAAAGAAACCGGTTACTCGCTTTGTTTATCTTTCGAGACAACCCTGATTCATGCCAGAGATCAGTGGATACGAGCATATACAAGTCACACGTTTGTACCGCGAATGAAGAACTGAAAGAAAAACCGGTTTCCGTCTCCAATGTCCGCCAAGCAGACACATTTTCCGCCAAGCAGACACATTTTCCGCCAAGCAGACACATTTACGGAAATACTCTAAAGAAATTAAGCGGTTCTTCCCCTGTACTCTTGAATCAAAAGTGCATTTAAAAAATTTTGTACTTAACATGACAATGTATCTTATAGGATAAAAAATATTTTTTAATATTTCATATGTATATCTTGGAAAATCTTTATATTTTAATCTGTGAATCATTTCATATATTTTCTTGATATAAGTTATCATTTATATTTGTTTTATTACCCTTCAGATATTTATGTAAAAGTACTATTTCCAAGCTTTGTTATATTATTTTGTTTTTCTAAGTAATTATTGTCAATTGCATATTCGCATGTAAAAATACTATAAGAAACTTGTTAATTGTTCAAACAAACAACAATATGTTAACACATGTTAATTGTTCAAACATTGAAAGTTTTCTTATAGTTGTTGGGCAACCTGTTGATCTTCACGGAACATTTTATATAATGCTTTTTTTTTTTTTTACATTTCCCTTAATGTATTATATTTTGTGTTTAAAATTTTTATGGAATCATAAGTTAATTGCACATTAACTAAAATACTCACAATAAATTTTGTATCATGAAAATGCTTTTTAATGATCAACTGCTTTAAAATAATTTATCTTTCAACAAAAAATATTTTCACTGAAATGTACTACAAATATATATAAAGGCCTGCTCGGTGTATTTGTTACGTAAAATTTTATTGTGTTTTAAATTTATATAAAGCTTTTGATTTTTAAGAACGGCTAAGAGCGGCTTCATAAAGATACTTATTCATTTAAAACCTTTTCATTTCAAGATGAAAATAAGCATGACTCAAAATTAAACATATCATTTTATTGAAGGAAAACTTTTGTAAGTAACATAATTCTATGACAAAAATGTTACAAACGTATTGAAAATGAAAAATTGGAAATTTGTTATTGTATTTCGTTCATGTTTTTAAATTATCTAACTTTAAATATATAATTAACAATGGCTATTGTACAGTCCAAAAATAAAAAGGTGCTGTTCATATTTGAATATAAGTGTTAAAAGTGTAATTTACTTTAAACTCAATCAAAGAACAGTTTTCTTTTTTCAGCTAACATATTTCATAAATATGTTTTATACATAGCTTATAAAAATGTTTTTTTTTTCCCTAGTGCAGATTGTCTTTCAAATTGAACTATTATGCAAGTGAAAAGTTGATAAGTGAAAAAATAAAATTATAGATGAAGTTGAGCATAGAGTGAATTTGTCTCATTTAACATGAAAATATTTTTTTAATAATTTTTATGAACTTTGAATAATTAAAACACGTTAACCCTGCAGAAACTTCAGTTTAAGTTTTTAATTTTGGAATACTTTTCAAAAATTAAGGACTATCTGCAAAATTTTCATATATAAATAAAGGAAGTGAACATGTTCATGTTTAAAGGATTTAAATGCATTTCTTTGTGGATAAATTAATAGCTACTTGAGAGAACCATATTTAAGAACTAAAACAGAACTCATGACAGGTTTTTTTAGTATTTAATTAAATTTTTTTAATAAATTTTTTTAAAATTTGGTAGTGAAAAAGTAAAAGTGCATACTAATTTATCTTGGAAACTTTCTAAGAATTCCTTATGTAAAAAAACCTGCTAGTTGAGACGTATTTGAGTTTTTTTTTGTAAGAAGGGCCCCTCGTTATAAATTGTGCTTAAAAAAACTACGCAAGCAAAATCTAGCATCAGATGCTTTTATATTTATGCTAGAAAAGCATGGTAAAATAAACATGCGGTGCAATTTTTTAATGCTGGACGAGCAATAATTCCCACCAACACATGCTAGATTTTGTGTGCTACACAAGAAAAAAAAAGTTCGAAAACACACCATGGGATTCTGAAAATTTTATGCTAGAACTAGCTGCATGAACTAATTGCTAGAACTACTCAGCTTTCATGCTGGTTGATGCTTTTTTCTTGTTGAATTCTAGCATGTGATGCTGTGATGTGATGATAACAAGCAAAGAAATTCTAGGTAGCATGGATTTTAACCTGGGGAGAAAAAATAGTTGCTAGTCCAATCAACTAAGTTTTGTTTGAGTTAGTAGTACAACTTTATAATGATCGGCTGTAAATAAGAGTATTGACGATGACGTTATGATAATATAAAATTAAAGGAATAATTAGAACAATAATAATTAATAATTTACTATATTTTTAATTAAGTATATTTTAATAAAAAATATTTGAAAATATAGTAAGTTATGAAATTTATACTTGCTTAAAATCAATATCATGATTAGGTTAGTTTTTAACACATTAAATATTTATCGTTGAGCAACTTTGTTTGTTGATTTCAGTTTTTAAATTTCATAAAAAAAAATTATTAAAAAATATATATAAAATTTACTATACATAATTAACTATAATAATAGAAATTATGTATAATTTTAATTATTACAATTTAAAGTTTATTATGTATAATTAATTATAAGGATTTAAAAGTTATCATTCATGCGCAACTTTTAATGTTTTAAAATTTATTATGAATAATAATATTACTGATTTAAAAAAAATTTGATGAATACTATTAATTATAATTAATTAAAACATATAAATATTAATCATAATGGTTTAAAATGTATGATGTATCTTCAATTAAAAGGATTTAAAAAAGGAATTATAAATATTAAATATAAAGGTTTAAAATTTGCAATGTATAATTAATTTCAATTTAAATTACACTAAATATAGTTTTAATTACCTACATAATTTTAAATAATTAAACGTCATTCATTTTTTTTATTTTAAATACTTAAAATGAGACAATTATATTCAATTAAAAGTAATCATGTACGAATATTAATAGAGCTGTAAAACATCTTGGAATTTCCCCTCAAGGCCCTAGCAACAGCCCTTAGCAACTCGTTGAAGGGCTAATAGTAATTGCAGGACGTTACACTAGGATTTTGTTATTTTTATTCTTTTTAGCTCAAGTTAGGCTTTGTAAGATGCCCTGGCTAAATTTTTCATTGAAGAAAAGGTACACGAACTAAAATCTAAATTCGTAATTTTTGGATTAGAAAACGATGAAGTTTGACTCGGTTAGTCTTTGAAACTGACATGGGAGATATTGTTGTTTATTTTGTTTTCTACAGAGGATTTTTGATTTATTAAATTCAAAGGCAAACGAAAAAGATTTTTGCGCAGTGCTACGTCACGCTAGTAGCACGTGCTTTCTGGAAAGGCAGACAGAATCCAAACATTGCACCGATTTTCAGTGCATTTGACCAGGAACTAGGTTGGTTTTGTTTTAGAAAAGCATATGTTTTGTATTCTGTTTTATGAAGTTGAGATTCTTGGGAATTAATAGAAAATTATTTTTAAGATATGGCAGCATAATTTTGATTTGAAACGAGCCTGAAAATATATGTCTATCAACCATCACCATTAGATGTGATTGCGAAAGGGATTAAAAAAATTTAAACAAACGTTTATTTGGGATTATTTTATATTATATGACTTAACCCATGAAAATAATACCGTAAAATTAAATGAATATATATGTTCCTTGATTTTTTTTTATCCTTAATTTTAAGGTTTTGCATGTTTATTATGTTTTAAGTGTTTTAAAATGTATTATGGATAAAACCAAAATACAAAATTTCAAAAGAGATCTGAAAACTCCGGGATCCGAAAGTCGCGGAACTCTGGAATCCGAAAGTCACGAAACTCCGGTGATCCGAAAGTCGTGGAACATAGGCGATCCGAAAGTCGTGAAACTCCGAAGATCCGAAAGTCGCGAAACTCCGAAGATCCGAAAGTCACGAAACTCCGGTGATTCGAAAGTGGCAAAACTCCGAAAGTCGCGAAACTCCGGAAATCCGAAAGTCGCGAAACTCCGAAAGTCGTGGAACTCCGGCGATCCGAAAGTCGCGAAACACCGGTGATCCGAAAGTCGCGAAATTCCGGCGACCCGAAAGTCGCGAAACTCTGACGATCCGAAAGTCGCGAAACAACGGCAATCCGAAAGTCGTGAAACAACGGCAATCCGAAAGTCGCGAAACTTCGGCGATCCGAAAGTCGGCAAATTTCATACCCTGCTGTCAAACAGTAACGAGAAATGACAAATAAAAACAAAAATCATACCTTCTCATACTTTAACTTTTAAACATATTCACTTCTCATCGCCTAAAAGCGTAATTGGACAATGATAATTTAACAATTCCTAGAATGGTCGCGAAACGCCATGTCAAACATGCGAAAGGCGTCCGCTCTTTTGCCTTTCTATTGTCAGCTGATATTTCTTTGTTTGTAAACATGCCCTTTTCCTATAGCTCTATGGGGAACATTCATGTGACGTCACGCGGTTTGTTTTGCATCATCTCTTGACCCACGTGCTAATGTTATCCTATACAGCTATCGAATCACGTGCTTATGTTTTCCTACTACTCAAACCTGTCTAACCGCTTTCTTTTCATACAGCGATTTGGAATTAAGGCTCAGGTGGATATGGCGTGAATGTCCCCCATTAAGGCGCTTTCACACGGTGCTCCTTGATCACGGAACTCCCGTAGGCATAACATGGATAACCGCTGCAGGGAATTTTTCATGGAAATTTTTTCGTGGAGATACGAAAATCGGTAAACCGGTTTTGCGGAGAGATATAGGTAGCCAATCAGCATCAAGTGTAGCTCTGACGTTTTGTTGGCTAAACCGAGTTTGCGAAATGGATTCAAATCTACTTTATGGTCCCCAATGTTGATTTTTGCAGTTTGTACTCCTTGCTTAATCGGCTGTGGGGAGCCTTGTGGATAAGATCTCGATCTCGTAATCGTAAGGTCTCGCGATCGAGTCTCGGTACCACTGAAGACCCACCGAATATGCGGAGTACGTGCTCGTTAAATCTGTTGAGACCGAAAATCCTGTGGGTGGTCATTGTGCAGTTTCCCTCGGGTACAGGTCCCTGCAGTCTCTTTCCCTCTCTCCAGGGACTTGTCTAAATTGCGGAGGTGGCGATATATAGCAGCATCTTTCATGTATGTGTGTGTTGTGTGTCTGTCTTGCTTGACGAAGGCTTATGCGGGTCTCTGGCCAAGCACACAAGCCTGAAAATATATGTCTACGAATCCTGCTCAATCGACATTTTACCATGCGCTCACTTCGAAATTCTGCTTGCAAAATGAATGAAGTGAAAGTCCAATCATTCACATACATGGCTGCTGCCATTACTTATAGCGAGGAAAAATTTCATTCCTCTATCTGTACACATATAATAACAGTTATTAAAGGAAATGAGAAATGGAATACAAATATAGTTATTTTTGACAGTCAAAAAGTAATTGAGGCTTCCGCTGGGTTTAATGCAACGTTAATGTCGTGCGATGACTGATGGTATACTCACATGTTCAGACAGGCAAACTGTTCCTTACCCCTTACACCCAACTTGATATTCCTTATGGTTTCGCTAATATGGGACTGTCATAACCGTACCAACCTCCCCTACAAGAAAGATCTATGGAAAGGCCCTCGCCAGATAAAGCCCGCAGCACATTGGAGCGGTTTCCCGCTCGTAATTTGACGCGAGCGATTTTTCGGACTGCGCATGCGTTAAGAAAAGCCGCGGCGAACATTTTTTCCCTAGCGTTTTGTCGCCCGGGTCCTAGTGGCGAATTTTTTCACGTGGTGAAACCGCTTTGGCGCATGCTCAGAATGTAAGAAGCTGCTTGATCATTTAGTCACTCTTTGTTTAAAGTATTTATTTCTTACTTAAAGGTGAAATTTACCAATAAGCTTTTAATTATCTGTGTACGTTTCATAATTTTGATGAAAGATTTAAAATGGTTCAGAAAATATTGTACAATTTTTCCTTTGGTGTACTAAATTTGACGTCGAGAATTAAAAGAAATATTAAATATGATAAAAGATTTTATGCTTACATTGCAAAACCATTATTAAATAATAACAAATTAAATGCAAAGCAATGTAAAAAAAAATTCCGAAAAATCTAGTTCCTCTTACTAAACTATCCTCGGTGTTCTCCAACGTCATGAATGGAAGCTTATGAACAGCTTTTCGGCATCGGACCAAACAAACCTCCAATATCTATAATTACGCATGCGCGAAAGCGATTTCCAAACAACGCTCCCAAAAATCGCTCAGAGGAGCGATCGGGAAATTGTTCGCCGCGGTTTTCCTCTTTCGCGCTTGCGCAGTAGAGAAAACCACCCTCAGACCGGTTTGCCGCGGCGATTGTTCGCTCGGCATTCCGCTCGACGCTCCAATGTGCTGCAGGCTTAAGACGGTGAAAAATGCCCCCATTCCAATCGGGCTAATTTTTTTTCTGAAAATACCTCATAGTATGGACAACTTCTCAGCCAAGTTTCAGCTCAAAAATATGACGCATTTTTGAGTAAAAAATTAAAGTTTTTTTTCTTTTTAAATTGATTATTCCCTGAATATATTTGATAAATCCAAAAAACTACTCATGAGTTTTTAGATATCATTGAGTAATATTCTCAGAAAAATCCGCTCATAAATCTGATCGAGCGATCATTCTTAAAAATGCATTTTTATTTTTCAAAAAAAAATTTCATGCCAAAATCTTTTGGTCACAACTTAGGATTTTGTCTCTACATATTCCTCTATTATCAATCTATAATATATATTTTTTTTTTCAGATTTTTAAAATTATTGGACGATAGTATAAAAAAATAATTCTTAAAGCCTGATTTTTTTGCTCTAAAATCCATAGATTTAGAAATAGCATGCCTACCGATTGCGCAATCCCGTACAACGCAATGATGCGTGATGAATCCACATTTCGTCGTTTTCGCAATGCATCACGGGATACTGATTCACAAAAATGGTTTTTATGAAGAGTTACATACAATAAAAACTGCATTTTTAACTTGCTTCTTTTGTGAATATATACCTCATGCCTTACAGAAATTATCAATGCGCATGCAGCTATAAAATTATGCTAGCGAAACTTGTAAAAATTTTTAATTAGTTAATATTGAATATATATCTTTTATTAGTCGAATTATCTCATGGTGCCATCTGGTGGCGTATGGCATGCCATGTGCAAGAGCTTGCGAACTGCCTTATGGGATAATGGTTAACAAATGGCTTCACCTTTCCCCCTAGAGGCAGATCTGCTACTTTCTAAATCTATGCTAAATTCTTTAGTCCGAAAGAAATTCTCCCAGATTGAATTTCCTCGCCTTTGTTAGGAGTGCCATCTGCCGAGTAAGTAGTGCGAAAAGTCAGGTTTTAAGAATATTTTATTTTTTTAAAACTATCGTCCAATAATTTTAAAAATCTGAAAAAAATATATATTATAGATTGATAATAGAGGAATATGTAGAGACAAAATCCTAAGTTGTGACCAAACGATTTTGGCATGAAATTTTTTTTTTGAAAAATAAAAATGCATTTTTAAGAATGATCGCTCGATCAGATTTATGAGCGGATTTTTCTGAGAATACTACTCAATGATATCTAAAAACTCATGAGTAGTTTTTTGGATTTATCAAATATATTCAGGGAATAATCAATTTAAAAAGAAAAAAAACTTTAATTTTTTACTCAAAAATGCGTCATATTTTTGAGCTGAAACTTGGCTGAGAAGTTGTCCATACTATGAGGTATTTTCAGAAAAAAAATTAGCCCGATTGGAATGGGGGCATTTTTCACCGTCTTATCTGGCGAGGGCCTTTGTAAAAAATTGAAAAAGTGTGCCAAGACTAGCGATAAAGTATCATTTACAACAACCCCTCCAGGGACGTGTGACGTCAGAATCTTGTCAGGTGGACAACCCCGTCCGAGCAGTTCCGTGCACAAGGAATACTTGTGAAAAGGCCTTTAAAGTAGCAAAACCTCTCACGTTTATAAGGTACCGTCAAAGCGGGTATCTTTGGCCAGGGGGGGGGGGGGTAACTTTGGCCACGCGTCGGAAAAAGATTTGTTTCTTAATTTCTCTTCATAAAATGATCTCATCTTAAATTGTTTTACATTTTTGGAAAGGTGGAAATATCGCCTTTCATTTCATGTAAAAAAAAATCTCATTCTAAATCTGGCAATGCTACAAATGATGTTTTCATTCTTACGAGCATAAAATGACAAAAATCTATCTCTTCCAACTTTTGTCTGGAACACTTAAAACATTGAAAATATTTAAATAAAACACTCTATATTCGATTCTTTTATTAATGAGGAAGAATATTACACCATTTGTTTTATTCTAAGTTGACTACTTTTTATGCTGTATTTAAATATTTGTAATTGGGAAGCTTTTGCCGATGAATGCGGGTAACTTTGGCCATAGATGTAAATATTTCTTTATGGAACTTTGCACTTTAAAAAATGTATGTAAAAGTGTATTAAGTTAAACTATATTTGAAAAAATTCTTACTTTTATGATTACTCATTTTTTAGATATTTTTTTTTTTAATCTCATGATTTTAAACTTTAAAAAGATAAAGATAGAATGCAAGATACGTATTCCACTCAAAATCGCAAATGTCGAAAGGTAAACATTTTCAAATTCCTAATTATAAATATATTATTTTTCACCTTTTATAATAAAATCGTTTGCTTTTTACAAATATATTTGTTATTAAATCTTGCTTCAAAAAAGTTATTTTTTCTTTATTAAAATAGAAGGTTATTTTTCTTTCTTTTAAGCGAAAAACAATACTAGTATTCAACGTGTAATGCCATTCCACGATGCACTGCAATGTAAATGTTAAGTTATATACCATTTTAAATAACTATATGTCTTATAACTTTGTTATTTTGGGGTTTAAAGTTTTAATATTGCTATATAAATCGTTAACACAGCTTTTAAGGATGTTAAAAAGTATGTTTCTTATGTATTTTTTGGGTGGCCAAAGTTACCCGCCCGGCTCCTAACAGTGTCTTATTTTTTATAATTAATGCCAATTTTTTATTAATTTATAAAATGTAACAAAAATGCCTGAAAATTATTCCTAAATGTACAATACTTAGAATGCATAAGGATTTTTAAGTGTTTAAATCGTTTTTGAAGTTAAATTTTTCTTCTTTTGTGAAAAAAACTATGATTTTGGCCAAAGTTACCCGCACTGACGGTATGAAGCAAAGTAAAAATTCCCGAATTTATAATATTTTTGTAGCTTATTTATTATTTAAAAATTAATGTACAATAACCGCCTAGAAAAATAGTAGAAACACTCAATAGGCGCGTTTACACGAGCCATCGAATCCATGGAATGCCAAACCCTACAAATGGGGAAAAAGTGGTCGAGCAGGATTTCTAACCCAAATGATAGTCTGTGGCCGAATCCTGGCATGAAACATCAAACCCTACTTCATTGGAGGGTTTGAAAAACCCTCCAGTGAACCCTGCAATTCCGGTTCTGCCTGGGCGAAAATCCCCAAGTGGGAGAAATTGGGGTTTGAGAGACCCTCGAATGAACCCTGCAATTCCGGTTGATCCTGGGCGAAAATCCCCAAGAGGGAGAAATTGCAGAGTTTACTCTTCATTCCATGGATTTGATGGCTCATGTAAACGCGCCTAATGACATACTACACCCGCTGTATAGCTCCTTTGTATTCTGCCAATAAAATCAAGTGTATTAAATTAATCTCTCTCCATTCCATGTAGCTACTCAAGACCTGAAACTGTGAAACCACTCCGTTTAACGTTAGAATTTTGTTCATATACCTTTTCTTCAATACAAAATACACTGAAACATCATAAAAAGCTTAACATAAGCCAGAAAACATAAAATCAGCACAATCTGAGAATAGTGCTATGATACTTTTTAAGCACTGTCGCTCCTTCAACGAGTTGCTAAGGTCTGTTGCGAGGGCCCTGAGAGGAAAATTCCGAGGTGTGGTACAACTCTATATTTAAAAAGTAGATTTTGCTATTTTTAATCTTAATTTTTCGTCATAGAATGCCCGCCACCCCATTTAAATTGAAACCAAACTGCATCTTAAATTTTGGCTCGCACATGCAGAGTTATTTAAAATACGCATGTGCAAAGAAATGTCACGTGAAAGTTCTTCCCATTAAATTGAAATCAAGGGTTCGATTATCAGTTTAACAAATCGATGCTGTTTGTTTACATTTCAGTGGCATTCTCTGATTGTGATTAGATGAGAGGGTCACGGTAAACTTACATTCAAGTTCTGATTGGTCAATTTGATGAGATTTTCTTCTTCCGAACGCATATTTGTATAGTAGCGCCACGTCTAGAAATTCCCGCGTTACAAGTTTAGCTTGATAATAGGCGTAGCCTTCTCAGGACAGGATTCCAGAGTCTTGTTTACTATTCTGTTTGAATAGGTTTTGCCAGTTTTTTCGCGCACTAGTCTGTTTTTTTATGTTAAGTTTGAAAAAAATAGTTTTCTTTTAATAATTTATTTAAAATGCCGATTTTAAAACGATGCTGGACACCATTTATGGTGTATTCCTGGACAACTGTCAAACTTGGCTGCTATTACGCAGCGATGTATATTTCGGTAAGAGTTTTAATTAATATTTAAATTATTATATTTAAATTTCTTAAACCAGTGTTTCTTCGATTGCGCGTTGATCGCGTGGCGCCAATTTGAATGTCTTTGTATAAATAAGATGTTTGTTTGTATTCCGTTTTAAATGGAACGCTTTTTAATGACATATTTGTTGATTTATTGTTTAAATAGCCATGATGAAATAATTATACATTAATTTTTTTCAGTAAATTGAAATTTTTCCATAAAAGCTTTACTTTTTTAAAAAACAACAACAATTATATTAAGCTTTTGTTTGTTACAAAAAAAAAAGCTAGAAATGTAGTTTACAATTTCAGTTCATCAGGTGTTATACAAATAGTGTCAACCAACAACCATCAGAGTTTACTTTAATCAGCATTTAACTGGATATTAAATCTGCCTCTTAATATATTCTTAAAGGGTCTTACTAGTCGTGTTTTCATTTTAAATATTTAAATGTAATTTGTAACGGCAGTATTGGCTATTTGTAGCACTTTGCATGTTTTATTTATTAAAAACAATGTTTAATTTTTTTACTGATATGTCTGTTACCCTCTTTCACAGTCGTCTGTTTACCCTTTTTTAACACAAATATGTCAAAGACATGCATCTGTAGGCAATCAAAGTGAATGTGCATCTAGTGCAGTGGTTCTCAACCTTTTGTAGGTGACAACCCCCTAACGCTAAACAATTACTTCGCAACCCTCCCCTCCGTCCAACACCAATATACTGTATCCCTCCATACTGTGCTCTTTATTAACTATATTTGGGTAATTGTTTTTTTACCCCCTCCCCCCAATAATATAATTTTCTTTCAGAATAGTCATTTTTATTAAAAGCAGGCCTTTCCAGTGCCGACTGTTTGAAACACTTTGTAATTAAACTGTCACATTACATAAAGCGCTGCTATTCATACGGAGGTACAATGGCTGTCAAGTGGGAAGGTTTTGAACAAACTAAATACAAAGCTACAAGGTAGAAATATAACAATAATCATACCCAAGACAAAATCAATGGATTCTTAAAGAAACTGAATGTTTATGCTGCTAAAGTTAAGAAATTTAATTTTGAAAACTTCCATTTATGTTATGAATTTAAAAGTTCCGAAATAGATGCAGAAGAGGAGATTGACTATGTTTTCATGTGCAATTTTAAATCAACTCATATAACTGAAATTAGTAACCAAATCCTAAGCTACATTCCATTTGAAGAAATTGTCAGTGGATACTTAATCCTTTTAATGAAAAATCTGTTGAAAAGCGGAAATGCCATAGCTGCTCCATGATAAATTGATAGAATTTTCATCAGACAGCATTTTAAAATTTGGAGTTCGTATGTGAAGAAATTGATACATTTTGGTTGTCGAGAAGGCGTGAATACCATGGTTTGGTATCTGAAGTTTTAAGGAATATCATACCCTTTGCCATGTCCTATCTTTGCGAACTTGACTTCTCGAACATGTTAACCTTAAAAACTAAATCAAGAAATCCTTTAGACCTTAAAAATGATAGGATTATGTATGTGACAAGAATAGAACCAGACATTCAGAATTTTTTTTAATCAAAACAAGCACTAGTTCCTCATTAGCTTGTTGCAACGTAAATGTACTAAAATGACCCACCGGTTGAGAACCACTGATCTCGTGATTGCACACTACTAAAGGGAATTTTCACTTTGTATGCTGTAAGCAAATGTTTAGGGGCACGGAGATAAAAAGATCCAAACGATCTTGGGCATGCTGGACCTTGAGTCTCCTAACCAAAGTGCTAAGAACACAGTTACTTTTTGAGAAATCTAATTTTGTTACCTAAAAAAAAGTAACAGTTACGAGTAATTTCAATACAAGTAACATGTTACTCCAGTCCCTGATTTACACATGGGAAAATCGAAATGCATGCAGTTACCAAGTGCTTGCATTTCTTGTTCCTTTTGCTTGATACAGCATTTTTGTTATAGTGCGTCTCAAAAGTTTAGACAAAAGACATTTTGAGTCACAAAATTTTACTGAAAAGGTTTATTTGAAAAAAATTTTGGTAGTAAGGATAAGGCAAGTATATATAATTAAAAATAGCATGAATCACAAAGAAAACAGCCAATAATAATTTTTAATTTATTGTAAAAAGTACCCAAAAAATCTGTCTCATAAATATAGACAAAATCGATTTAATGTCATTTAATGATCTAATTTCGCATTTTTTTTTGCTAGAATTGTATTTCTGTTTGATATGATGAATTAGAAAATATGTTTTACCATTGAATTTTAACCATTTTGTACCACCCCTGGTCCAATTACATACTAACAGTTAAAAAAGCAGTTTTAGCTTTTTTAAGGTGAAATATTGCTGGCGATTTGCTTAATACATATCCTAATAATTAGATGCAACTAACGAATATATGCCTAAAACAATAGTACCAATACGTTTTGCCATCGATTCTTGCATTTGAAGACATGTAATGACACATTTTCTGGTAAAAAACAGCAATTTTCAAAATTTAAAATAATCAAAAGGCAAAAAAAGGTCTGTTGTGCACCGTAACCCGATGTAGAGTTTGCCTCCCCTTCAAAAAAGCCAAAAAGTTCCAAATTTTAACCCAAAACCACCCCCATACCATTCGATATTTCTCCTCAAATTTGCTATTCTCGAGTTCGGAAACACCGGTTTTTTTTCAAACCGGTGAAAAAGAATCAGTTTAACCGATTAGATACAAAATGTTTTAAGAATACTCAAAAACCGGTTTTAAAAAGCGATTTTTTTAAAACATGATTGAATGAGTACGCGTTTTTGGCTGCCTATTTCTTTGCTATTTCAGGAGCTTTAACGCAGCCAATTGTGCCTCGTAATCTCGAACCCTTGTCAAGTGACGAGGTCAACACCTGAATGGCACTTCGAGCCACTTCGTTCGCTAACGCCGTCGGGACTGTCCTCTCCACATATTTAACGAGCACATACAGGGTGGTTATAAAATAACGCTCGCTATTCGGAGTGGTCTGTAGTTTTAATGAATAATCCAAATGCAAAAAAAAAATTTGAGACAATTACTAATCAAGAAGGGGGGAAAAGAATGGAATCATAAAAAAACAAACTAGTCTCTTGGAAAGAGTTCTAAATTACGAGGCATAATTGAATGTGTTGGCCGTAATTAGCCATAATTGGCTATGCCTCGTAATTTAGAAACTTGGTCAAGAGACGAGTTTCTTTTTTATGATTCCATTCTTTTTGAAGAAAGGAAACTCGTCTCTTGACCAGGGTTCTAAAATACAAGGTGTAATTAGCTGTGTTTGGCGTAATTGCCCATAATTGACGCCACCTCGTAATTTACAACCCCGGTAAAGAGACGAGTTTGTTTTTTATGATTATTTTTTTGGATTCTATCTTTTTTTTTTGTGATTCCAAATTTTTTTCACCCTTTTTGATTAGTAAGTGTCTCAAATTTGGATTATTCTTTCAAGCTAAGACCATTCTGAATAGCGAGCGTTATTTTATAACCACCCTGTATATTGCATTGTACTCGGTAAGCCGGTGAGTTTTAGAGGATTTTTTTTCCAAAGTAGAAATACTCTATGTATAGTATGGCTATAACTGCCGACCTATAAACGGCCCTACTGCAGCCAAAAATATCCGACGAATAATACCCCATGTAAGGGAGTGCACGTTAAATATCCGTCAAAGTCCTAACACTGCTTACGATGTCTCTTTAACGGTTACGTTGGGTGCCGATTCAGGTGTCGGCTTGTCACTTGACTGTGGTTCTAAAATACGATTCCCGTTGCCAATAGCCCTCATATTCCCTCTCCTTCAGGGGCATGTCTAAATTGTGGAGGTCGCGCGAGATAGGTGGCAGAATATGTCGCGTATGCATGTGTGTGTTTGTGTTATGTCTGTCTTACTTGACGAATTTTTATAAGCAGATCTCGGACCAAGCACACAAACCTGAAAATATGTCTACCAATAGCCTTCGTGTAGCTCTAGTGCGAAGATATTTCAAACCTAACCTCGTGTAGAGTAGTTCTATTGCGAAGTTCATTCAATCATATCTAAAACTTAACCAGTTCCTATTACACCGGCTTTTATAAAACATCGGAGTATCAAACCGGTTTGAAAAAACCGGTGTTTCTAAACTCTAGCATTTTTGAGAAAAATGACGGATGGTATGGGGGTGGATTTGGGTTAAAATTTTAGACTTTTTTTATTTTTTTTAGGGAGGGACAAACTCGACATCGTGTTACGGTGCACAACAGACCATTTTTTGTCTTTTTGATTATTTTTAATTTTAAAAAATGCCGTTTTTTACCAGAAAATGTGTCATTACATGTCTTCAAATGCACAAATCGGTGGCAAAATGTATTGGTACCATTGTTTTGGGCATATATTCGTTATTTGTATCTAATTAGGATATGTATTGAGCAAATCGCCAGCAACATTTCCCCTTAAAAAAGCAAAAACAGCTTTTAGCTCAAACAGTATGCTCAACAGCTCAGTATGTAATTGGACCAGGAATGGTACAAAACGATTAAAATTCAACGGTAAAACGTGTTTTTAATTCCTCATATCAAACAGAATTACTATTCTAGCAAAAAAAGGCGAAATTAGATCATTAAATGACATTAAATCGATTTTGTCTATATTTATGAGACAGATTTTTTGGGTACTTTTTACAATTAATTCAATTTAAAATTATTATTGGCTGTTTACTTTGTGATTCATGCTATTTTTAATTATATATACTTGCCTTATACTTACTACCAAAAAAATTTTCAAATAAACCTTTTCAGTAAAATTTTGTGACTCAAAATGAAAAAAACACACATTTGTCGAGAGGGAGGTCTATTTTAATAGACTAAAGTGGATTATGTAACTTGTTACCGAACGGTAACATTAGAGGGTTAACCAACCATTGCTCATACTTTTTAATTTTTTATTTATAGGTTTTTCATCTCCTTTTCATATGCTATGCACTGTACGTCATCGATGGGGGCAGGTCGGATGAATTCTTTAGTCCGTATTTTGAGCTTAATCAGTCAGGTTAGTGTAAATTGTTTTCTATTAGTATAAGCTTTATATAAAAGAAGTTGATTATGAAACAAAATTTAAACTTTTTTTTTTTCACTCTCACTGAGCTGCTCCTTTTTTGTTACTTTTTAAGTCAATATACCATGTGAATCTTATTTTAATTTTTCAAAAATATAACAAACGTAACATAAGTGTTTTCTTGTTTTGAAATTATTAAAAATTTTGCCAGGGGGAGCCTGTCGCTGTTACTCAAGTGATTTTTCTAAGAAATTTTTTATGGATGCAATGAATGGGCTTGCACCCTTCTCAACAAATAATGCTTAAAATATAATATTTGTAATTGTTAATAAAGAACTGGGTTACAGTATATGGGCAATTCTACCATAATTTTTAATTTCATGTCCCTTTTGGCATATTTTTTGAAAAAAAAAATAATAATATTTATTTTCAATTTTTTCTTATTATATTAATAGACTGGTTCTTATATAATTGCAAAATGGAATTGTAAAGCAAATAAACTTCAAAATAAATGTAGGACACAAAACAATGCAGAAAATTCCTTACCGTCCCATGTCCCAATTGTTAAATTTTTAGTTTAGTGCTCAAACTTTTTGAGCTAAAAATTCCATTCATTTGAATAATTTTTTGAACTAATACTATATCTTAACGAATTTCTTCCATAAAATTTTGGCTTTTAATATTGATAAAGTGTGTTTCTCTTCTCCTAATTTTGTCCCTGGGTTTTCATTCACTGACCTCATTACTAAAGTGGTGAAGAGAGGCACAGTGATTCTTGAACCATGAAAACTGTATTGCAGAAAACTCACATTTCAGTTAGTAACTGCATTTTTTTTTTGCTATACTACACAAACAAGCCCAAAAGTAAAAAAAAAAAAAAAAAAACAGTAAAATGAGCTACATGAGGCTTTATTGCCTTCCTTAAACTCCCCAGGGTTAAGGTTAATTTTTGCTTGATTATTGGAATTTTTTTCTATAAATATGTTTAAGTGGAGTATAAGGAGTACAAATAATCCATTTATTAAACAGAAGTTAGTTTTAACATTAAAAAGACAGGGAAAGGTCGTGAATTTCCTAACTGTCCGATCTTTCCCTTCCTTTCCATTACTTACCATCTCAATGATCTAGGGATGGAAGACTAGCCGGTTTGTTTGGGACTTTGGTTTAATTGAAAATTAGTTATTTATATTCATAAGACCAGTTTAAACCGTTTTTTAATACCTTTTTCTTAAACTGCCATCGCTAAATTAAAAAAAAAATTCCAAATGAGTCTTGCTGAACTTTTTTTTGTTCTAGCACCCTTTTAAACCTTTTTACAAACATATAAAGTGTTTTTGATAAAATAAATTTCACAAATTTTTTATACTTGAGATTCAAATTTATGGTAGAAATGTCTACATAGTTTCTGTTTTTTACTATAATTTTTTTTATTGATAAATAATATATGGAATATAAATACTTTGTTACCAATAATTGTATTTTTAAAATATATATATATTTATGCCAAATGTTATATATTTATTTAATTAGCATATTAACACAATATTTTTTATATAAACCCAAATTGAAGCTTACTACTGACGAAATGCAAATTATCAGATTAAAAAAAAATAAATTCAGCTTAGTTTTACCAAAACTGTCTGAAATACTGCTGTCTTAAATTCCCAGTAAAATATTCAGTAATCTTTGTTTGTTCCCCTTTTTAAATACATTTCTTTCTGTCATCTTTTTAGTATGTAGTATGTATTAACTGTAGTATGAAGCAATGTTGTGTTAAATGCAGCAGTATATGCGTTATTTTGTCTTACTGCATTTTCACATGTTATTATCCCTTAAAAGCTAAGTTAGCAATATTATTATATAACCATTTTATCAACAAGTCCTTGCTAATTTGTTCCAAACAACATGAAGAGATCAAGGCTCTTGAAAGTAGCTGTTTATTTCTATTAATGCAGAGAATGGCATATAAGCTTATCAAATTTTCGTTTAAGTCTTATTATACATGAATGAAGAAAAATACATAAAAAAATTCTAAATTTGCATAAAAAAATGCAATGTTTCGTTTTTATTTTTAAAGCAACAATTTTACTAATTTATTTTTCCGAAATGTAAACTTGTCGTTTCATAAAGGTACTTATTTAAAAAAAATGCATCTTTATTCTTCGAACTTAAAAAAAATTAGCAAACAATAATGATTAATTAGCAAATCTGCAAAAGAAGATTAAAGATAATTATTAATTTGGCTTATAAAAGTTTGAATTAGAACTAGCCAACCGCCCTGTATGACGAATTTCTTTCCGAGGTGTTGTCAGTGCTTTTCCTGTTGAGTGTGAATGTTGTGTGGAAGTGGTGTAAGTGACAGATTCTGTAACAAACCAACTTGTTTCTTTTAATCAGTGTGTTACAATAAAAAGCTAACAAATGTTAAATGTTTGCAAAATATTCTCAAGATTGTCATCTATAAAAAAAATCCTCAATGATTTATATAGCTTTAACGGTAAAAGTCAAAAGATGTAGACATGCATACTTTTGGGAAGATAATACCTTTTTTTCCTTCAAATTTTGCTGTATGCCCGTTGATTGCAGGTTAAACTGTATGTAGCTCAAATAAAAGCATTTTTATCAAAAATTATTTTAAAGAACAAATAGCATGCAACATTTATAGTTAATAGTATGATACACATTAGTGTCTGCTCTATTTTACTGAAAAAAAATCTACGATATTTCAGGTGCTGTTGTTGCTGGGACAATTACAATAATTTCCAGCTTCTACTTCCTTGTCGCATGTGGAATGCTAGTTTATGGAGTCAAAAATGTAAGTTTTGTTTTAGTTCTTTTGTATTATGTAGATAAACATTAAAAATTAAAAAATATATTTTTGATGAAATTTCTTTTAATTATTTAGTTGAAGAAATTAATTCGTAAGGTCCATACCAGGCTTTTTAGAACAAAATTGAATTTTTAAATGACTGAATGAAAAAGGATAGTTGTTTGACTGCTTCTTAAATTAAGAAGCAGTCAAACAACTATCCTGAGCACATTTCATCCTAACACAACAACTATCCTGAGCACAAACACATCCTGAGCACAACTGCCCTGAGCACATTTGCCAATCCAAACTGTGCAAAAACTCTTTAAATATGCTGAATATCTTGGTTAGCGTTTTTTTCTTGCAAACTAAGGCTTCTGATTTAAGAGCGATCTGTACTCAGGGATTTTTAGCATATTTGGATTCAAATAATTAACTTTTGACCTTGCTTAGTGATATTGCAAAATTTCTAAGCCTGAATCTTGATTGTCCAACTATTTACAGCTCATAAATTACCACTTATTGATAGTCCTAATGCCTTAGTTGTGTGGTCTTAATATGTATCCAGAAAATGTTTTTCTTTACTAGGTTATATAGTATCTTTAAAATATTTCTGAAAAGTATTCTTTTTTCCGAAACAACCTTGTTAAATACATTGCTTTGTTCATATGCTTTTCTTAAAAAAAAATATGGTAAATATAAAAATAATATTCATGTAAAACTTTTTATTTAAGGCAAACAGGTGTATGTTTTATCCTTGGCTAATAGGAATGCTATTTGAAATACTCTTAATGGTGTGCATGGGCATTTGGCTGATTTTTCGATACTACCATAATGTAAGTTGTATTTACATTAGATTATGATTTAGTTTTTTGTTACGGAGTGAAAATATTTATGTTTTTGAACTCAGTTATGTATATAGTGTTATATTTTATTTATCAATATTCATCCCATTGTGACCTGATATCTATATTAAAGGAATTTTTCTGTTTTGGTCCCATTTTTGTAAGTTTTTTTGGAGTTAACAATTACTTAACTGTTCCATCTCGTCTCACTACTTGACCTCTTCATAATTCAATCTATTTTTCCTTGTCATCAAAAAGCTATAAAAAAATTACTAGGCATTATTGCATGGTCTTTTACCTGGAACTGGCCAGGTTAAAATAGGACTCCAGTTTGTGTGTGCTTCTCTGTGATTTTTATTTCTCATGTAATCTGCTCATAATAACTACTTCTACACTCAAGTGTTAATTCGTCTGTAAAAATTTTCCTTTTACTACTTTTACCAGAAAAGTAAAGGACAGGGTTCGCACGCAGCCTGGAAATCCTAGAAAAGCCTGAAATTTCATTTCAAGGCCTTAAATAGCCTGGAAAATCCTCAGACAGACTGGAAATTCCTTGAATTTCCAGTTTTTATTCTGATTCAAAATTGAATCGAAATAGCGTAGCAGTGGACAAAACATCTCCTTTTTTCTGTGTGTTTCTGAACCACTTTGCAAACTTGTTTTTTTGTTGAAGTTGAACTAAATTTCTTATTACTATTTGGTTGGAAGTTAAAACAAAAGTACACACATTAGCTAAAAAATGACTGTCCAACCCACTTACCATGAGCTTTGACCTTAAATTTAAATACTGTTTTTATACCACTTTAGCATTTTCAAACTATTTATAGTAACACCTAAAAAAAAATAATATAAAAATATTTTCATCATGAAATTAATGAAAAAAATATTAATAATGGAATTATGATTTGGTATTATGTAAATAAAGGGCCAATAGGCAGTGCATCTTCTATCACAACTTCTTGAAATTAACTTCAGACTTTTAAAACTATGTAGACTATCACACAATTTGATTTTCAGTGCCTGGGCTATAATTAAAACGAAGTTTTTTTATTCTTTTAAAGGTTCTAGTATAACAGGCTTCATCTCTCCCTTATTTTAATTTCAAAATAATTTTATAACTAATGTCAATCCTCCTTAATGCGAACTCACTTGACACAAAATTTGCTTAAGATGAACTGAAAGCATTTAAGCATAAAACTTTGAGCTAATGCTAAAAAAATCTGTCAGCGTAAAATTGCTCTAGGCGAAATCCCGCTTAACAAAAACAGAAATTTCAGAATTGGACTTTTTTTTTACTAAGTAATTCAAAGCTACTACTTCTGAGAAAATGATTTGACTGTATTAATATTATACTAAAAAGTAACTTGTATTTTTTCATAATTCTGGTACATTATTGTTGCTTTTTTGGTAATATAATTGTTTTACTTTATAGAGTTATTCCTTTTTGGCAACCTTTATTCTATATTGCATTGATGGACTACATGTACGTATTTTTTATGTTCCCTTACAAGTTTTTGATATTTTTAAGAACCTTTTTTGATAAAGTAAATATTTAAAAAATACTGATTTGTCTTTTTTTTTAGATATATTGCGTCATGTGTGTAATCTCAGAATACCAGATTCTCAAGGATCTTCAAGAGCCCCATTTTATAATCTTGCACCCGTAGAATATTATTAACAGTCCAGGTACATTTGAAAAACAAGGCTCTATATTTGGAGTTTTGCTGTAACAATCAAAATATTTTGTACAAATAGTATTTATAAAACATTTTAAAACTGTAAATGCCATCTTTTAATACTGAATAATATATATTTTTTATTTACCAGGTAAAACATAACAGCCTGCTTTTATATTCTAGTTAAAAACATTTTATGTATAGTAAATATGTTTGTGTAACATTTATATTTTGTTTTGCACCAGAATTAGAAAGGTGGGATTTCAGTTCCATGAAAGAATATTGTGCTCAAAACCTTAAAATTAATTATGTTTTGTAGATACCAGTGACTTACTTTTTATTAATTTGTTATAGAATTTTGCTCTTTTATCTATGCATTGACGTGTTTTTAAAAATGTATTTAAGCTATTTATGTCATGTGTTTGTTGCTGAGTGTTTTTTTCATCCCAAAAATATATATTTGTATCTTTAATACTCATACATTACAGGGAAAATGCTGGAAAAAAATAACTGCCATGGAATTTAAATAATTTCAATTTTTTAAATTTTTGCCATTTGGCAAAAACCCAACTACAAAATTCTAATTTTGATAAGAATGACTAGAAAACTGTTAAATATATTTTAAATCAACTCTCTTTAACTATAATTATTTTTTACAAACATTTTATTTGTATTTAGTACTAATATTATTTTACTTTGAATACTGCCAAAGATGTCATTTCACAACAGTTAATAACTTCACTATTTAATTTTGAATACACTTTTACTACTGTCATCTATGATGGTTATTAGTAACTTAAACTTCAAAATGGAATGCATTCGATGGGAAAAAAACACAGATTTGTCGAGAGGGAGCTCTACTTTAATAGAATAAAGTGGATTGTGTTACTTGTTGCCATATGGCAGCAGTATGCATTAGAGGGTTAAAGTCTTTTTCTTATTTTTATTTCAGGATAACCTTTTTTAATAGTATAAAATTTAAAATATTTTTTCTTTCTTGAAATATTATTTTACTTTCCTACAAAAAAGTCTTGTTTATCTGTTTTAGAACACATTTAACTTTGTCTAGTAACCAATATGTATTTATATCTACCTATTAAGATGGACAAATTGATGTAAAATTTGTAGATTACATACCAGTTTTTATATTGAATTACAACTATTTATTTAGCGGAAATTTAAATTAGAAATCTTTTTCTTTAAAGAAAATGTTTGAATCTTTAAATTGTTTTTTTAAACAGTGTAAAACTTATTTATGAGTTTTAGTAAATAAAAATGAAGTTGATTTAATATGTATTTTAGAATTTCATATAAACCGCAAGGCATCTTGGATTTTAAGTACATATAGGAATTTTAAATTTGTGTTATTTAAAAGAAAAAATAAGGAATAGATTATTTGCCAAGAATTAAACACTTTTACTTCAGGGGTGCATTGTTATAGTAAACTTGTCTTTCTCTTGTAATAAAATTGTAAAGTAGAATATTAATAATTTATTTATAAAATTTTGTGAAAAGGCAATCACAATTTTTTACCAAACTGAGGAACACTAAATATAATCATAATGTATCAATGGTAGTTAATATTCTTTATTTCATATTTCTCAAGTTTTAAATGACCTTGGCTAACATCTACTATAGATAAAATTTTCGTAAATGTACACTTTTTGCTTCCTTCTAGTGCTAATACATGAAATGTGTACGGTTGATAGTGCTTCAATGACAGGTATTTTCAATTTTATCCTTTTGCCTTTAAATCCAAAATATTTTTTTAATGATTAAATTAATAATATATATATATATTTAAGGGTTCAGATGATCGTATTTTCTTTAATGAATTTTTCGTTATCTATTTCTAATTTGTATAACTATATGATTGAATGCAGCTTTCTTGTATCATTATGTGCTAAGTTTTAAATGCGATTTTTTTTATTTGGTTTACTGTTTTAATTTTAATTAAAAGAATATATTTAATTCATTTTTTTTGGCTTGTTTTAAACAAATTAGAAGTGTATTGCTTAACATCTCCTGGCATGTATAAAGTAGGAAATTAAGTATGTATTTAGCATTAGTAAATGCTACATTTTCTTATATAATGAATGTACTGGCTGACATTAAGTCATTCAAGCTGATTTGGGGCCATTTCTGTAATAGTAGCTTAGAAAATATTGTAAACGGGAGTTTCCCTGGTTGTTTAGTTACTTTAATATGCTGTGTATTGGGAATATGTTATTTCCCTCAGTGTTTTGTACCTAATAAATAATATTGTACTAGTGATAGCTAATCTCTTTAAAAGCTAGGTTAGGATCGTTCCAAGAATACCTGACTGTAACGGTGTGTAACTTGTTTTGGGTGTCACGTGCCTGAAATACTCATACAGTATTGTCTATGCAAAGTTATGCTAATTTGACAATGAGCACCCAAATGAATTCCCAAATTAGCTTGGCACTCTTTTATTGAACTTAGCAGGAAATGAATACTCAAACTTTTTTTTAATATTCTATTTGCTTTATGTAGTTTCTTACAAATTTACACTTTTGAAGTATTATTAATTGATTTGTTGGAAGTATTAGACTAAACTCACCAACATTCATAAATATTCATACTACTTGACCGATGGCATTAAAAATGCATTTTTTGTGTATGACTTTTTTCCCCTTTATTTACATTTTTGTTAATCCTGGTGATTGAACACATAATATACGGGTGATATCTTTATATGAGTTTATACTTGTTTTGTAATATATTTTATTTTTGCTTTGTTAGTGTATCATTTGATACAGTATTGAAATCTCTTATACTAATGTGAACTGTCATTTTTCTCAGCATTTAAGTACAATTTATGAATGAATTAATAAACATTTATATTTTAACTTTTTAAAACGAAAAATATATATGTTGCTACTTTGTTTACCACCTTCATAGAATTTTATTATATTAAGCTTTTTACTGTGTGTATTTTTTATTATTGATTTGTATTGCTGTCAATTATGTTAGTTGTGTCTAATTATTATAACATTCCATTTTATATACTAAATGTAGTCCTAGGCATTGGAGCGTAAATATTTTACTAAGACCCATTAGTGTATAGATGAAAGGGCCTTGCATTTTTGTAAATTAACCCACAAATTTCAAAGGAATAAACCAATATTGGAGCATTCCAGCGTTCCGTGTGTTACATTCGGACCACATTTTCAGTATATTTGTTACATTTTTGGTTTGAAAGCAGTATAAAACAAATAAGATGACAACTTATATCTTTTCTCAGATGTTTAATGATCTTATTAAGCTAATCGGAATCTTTTTAAACTAAAAAGTTACGCAGATATAATTTTTTCATTTCGCGTCACGTGTGTTTCCATTTAACAGGGTTATTTTCTTTTCTTCTTCCATTATTTGCATAATTCTGCGAATTATGCAAATACTCATGAAAATAAAAAATATCAATAGCAAGCTAAGTAAACAAGCTTTAAAAAAAGTGGCGTTGGAAATCTGAGTTACAAATAGTCAGACTACAATAAAATAAATAGCGCCGTCACGTGTGTTGCACTCAACGTTCCGTGTGTTACAGCGTGCGAATTGATTTGCAGTTCAGTTTTTAAAATCCTAATATTTTTAATGATAAACACTTTGGTTAGCAAATAAATAAATATAGGAGTTTAGTGACATATTAAATACACAATTATTTATTTTTTAACTTTGGTAAAGCACATTTTTTTTATATTTAATTTTTTATAAAAATATAAAAGTTCAATTGCTATTAAATATTATTCTTAAATTTTCAACTACACTAAAACCGACCTTAAGTTTGCAGCAGAAAAATGTACTGCGTGAAGGAAACTGGGTAAACAACGCAGCTGGAGCCGAAATTTCGCCTACTCTGATTGGCTCCTCCTTTGACCCTGATATTCGTGCACCCTGTTACGTCAAAATCGAAGGGAAAAATAATTAAAATACCCTCTAACTGAAGCTAAACTAATAAAAATAATAATTTTATGTCTTGAAATAACAAATAAAATTGTTTATTGAATGTGAAACACCTTTTTTTATTCGATTCTCGCACTCGAAAATGAGAACTATTTACCCTTTTTCTCGTAGAACATTTGTATACTGCAAACTTAATGTGGGTTTTATTGTAGTGAAAAATGATTCCTACCATATTGCAAATTACACAACAATAGCAAGCACAATTTTTATATAACTGTATTGAACAGTTCAATGTGACTGCCAGAGTCACATTTAACGTGGTGAATTTTTCGTATTCCTGGTACCGGAAACAAAGTAACTCAAGGGTTAATATCCGTTATTTTAGATGTTATACCCGATTGTCAAATATGAAGGACTTTGGTATTCGGAATTAAGTTTCCGACAATATCCGCCAAATCCTTTGAATGCTGGACGATGGTCGGATTTGTTCTTTTACTCATAACTTCTCTCCGCACGAGAGATTTGGCATTGCCACCAACTCCGTCGACAATGTCTTTCCTGGGAGACGTTGCTAAATAATTGCATTCAAATGTTTTTTTTTTCTTTTTTAAAATTGTAAATGAAAGTTGTTAAAGTAAAACAATTCACTTTCGTTAAAATTAATTTTGTTAAAACATAACTGTTAATATCAATAAAATGCTTAATTTGAAATAATGATTTTGCAACACATAACTTTTCTAAAGACAAATGGTCACAAGGAAAAACAAAATAACGTCTGAAGCACTCTATATTTCAACTACTACTGATCTAAAATGTAAACATCCAATGCATCCTCAAATGTGTACATCTGCCAGAGCAGGTGGCTGAAACTTCCATAGCGTAAATTATAACGTTTTTAGTTTTGCAATTGTTTTTAATTTTTTTAGTAAGGATTTTTTTTGTAAAGGATTTTTTTTTTGTTTTATGGTGTTTTATAAATATATACATGCATGTTTCCATAAGCACGCATTTCAATAAATGAATTTCTCAGGGTAAATCTCGTTTTTTATACTACACGTCAACTAGCTCCCACTCCCGTTTCCTTCATCATTGCCAAAATCGTTCCGTGCGTTTCAAGAAATAAATTGCCAAATTCTTGCTTAATTTTTAAAAAAACATTTTGAAATTTTTTCTATATGTTCCCCATGTGTAACTAGCTTATAATTAATAAAATAAGCTTTGTTAAGCTTTTTTCACAGTTTTTATATAAAAAGTTTTAGGTTTTCGTTCCGTGTGTTACATTGAGCATCAAGTAATTCATATTTTACCGAGTAATTTTTTAAAAAAAAAGCGATGCACAAAATATCTGCCTAAGATACTCAGAAAAGATGCATTTGCAACAATATGCGTAAAAAAATTCATTTTACATGTTTTTTAGCCCTTAAACGTTTATCATACATCTGGCAATTATTTCACTTGAAAGATCTATATCTAAATCGGTCTAGTTTATTGCATTTTTTCACACTAAAATTGAATTCAGATTCGAAAATCAGTATGATTTATTTGAAATATAAACCTTTAACTACATGTGACAATTTTTTCAGAATTTTATTTGCACTTTAATTTTTTGGCACTTCAGGACCACTTTCCTTGGAATGCTCCTATTGCTATTCTAGTTACTTGCTAAATATGTTTGTTTTTTTATCATGTTTTTGCACATAAAATAGCTTTGCACTTATAAATGTCAGTGTTTGCAATATTTGCACTTTTTAGTCACTTAGTGGATGTTTGTAATGGTGAAAGCATTTTTAGAAGTGTACTTTTTCGAAATGTTCAAATTGTCAACTTGTTACATTTGATTATTCTTATAAAAATAAAAATGGAATTTTAGTGTATTTGGTTTTTGATACTTAACTATCTTACACTCTGACATATTAAAAAAATTATAAACCCTTTTTTTTTAAACTTATGCTTAATTAATTGTGAGATAAGATGTTAAGCAACTATTTACATGGCAGTAAGTAAAGTTGCAAAACTATTTTAAATAATAATTCACCTATTAAATACAAAAGATGTTTTTAACTAATTATTTTATTAAAAATGAAGTAAATAAACTAAGTGAAAAGAGCACATGTTATTTACCGTCATGGGGTAACTTTCGTCCAAGTATTACGTACTACTACTGAATTTCTTTTTAATAATTTTTAAAGGGTTTTAATGAGTAGAGCTTTACTTAGGTAACTTAACCCAAGCTCTTCAAGCTAATTTGTTGGTAGTGAATAACACTCATCACTCAAACTTTAAATGTATAATATTATAACTAAATTGAAGTTAGAAAGAGAAATATAGAAGGTTAATTTTTGAGTTTGTAATTGTAAAAAGACGAATCATTGCGTTTTTAGAATCTAAATTTTGTTTCGAATTTTTCACGCAGGAAATTTTTAGTTCGTACAATTGAAATCTTGCGATATTTTCAAACTAAAGACGAGGGGTTGGATAAAAAGTGCACTCATCATCATGTAAAAAGTCATTTACTTTATGTGATGAGTTTTCAGCTTATGGGGGGGGGGAGGGGTTACACTTTTTACTGCTGTATTGAAGTAACATGAAATAAAAATATGGGGTCTGAAGAATAGGTGAACACATTTTAAAATAGAATACCCACAGGAATCAGGAGGGTATACTGAAATTGTTTTAGCAGTTGGAATTAGTGCGTTCCTTTTAGTTCAAAGAAGTTAGTTAAATTGTTGGTGATTGGTGCTGTATTTACAATTGTCACTCAAGTTTTTCAATTTAACAATAATTAAATAAACAAAGAAAACATTTTGTGACAAATTTTTTGACTTGGACATTATTGAGTGTTTTCATCATTGTAGGTCAATTAAGTTTTGTTTTCATATTAAGCTGCTTTTGAATCTTATATGAGTAAATAAACCATATAAAATTGCACACATACAGCTTCAAAGTTTAGCTTCAGGTGTAATTTTATAAATGTGCTTGTTTTTACTCTCGCCTCTTCTGTATGTGAAATAAAGATATAAATAATTTAAATTAAGTTATTTATATAAAAACTTAAATACTTTTATAACTGCTTTTTGATGCATAGTTTATAAGAAATTTTCTCGCGGGTGCATAAAGCAGATTGAAAAAATATTGTAAAAAGTTCGATAATATTATAAAAGAGCATTGAATTATTTGGCTTTTGAAAAAGGATCCATTTTATGATTTCCGAGGCCAAATTCCTTAATTTTTGCATTAAAAGATAGTGGCGCCATCTATACGGGATTTTAAAAATCAAATATTAAAAATTCAACGAACCTGAAAATAGCAGCAAAATGTTTTGGCATATTTCAATTCAATGTTAAAAATATATTATATACCAAAATAATACAGTCTTTTCATCTTCCTATTTTTTCCTCCTTTTATGATACCTACGATGATGAAAAGTTCTAAGTTTGCACTCATTCTCATTTATCCAACAAAACAAATGCAAGAAAAGTATTGTAGAATTATGGTACTCTTCAATAAAAAAAGGGTTTGAAAAAGGGAGTAAATTTCTTGTGGAGAAAATATGACGACCTTGTAATAAAAAGTAAAGGAACGTTGATGTTCTTTTGTGTGTGTGTGTGTGATCGAAACTTAATAAAACTCCTGCTTGCCAACTACGCAATCAACTCTTTGTTTGCACATACATGTTTGAATCGAAAAAATCTATAGCAATAATTTTATAATATATTCATTGCTTTGCAGTGCTAATATTTGCTTAGCAGGAACTAATGCTATTGCTTACAGGTGGGAGGAGGGGTCGCCTTTTCGTTATTTTGTAGGTGGCGGGTGGTGCATGTCTTGGTAGTATATATTTAAACTCTTAAGTTTTAACTTCTTTGAATATTCCTTTTCAAAAGTGAGGGAGAAAAGCCATCAGCTTTAATTTTTTTATTGATTGACATACATTAATTCTGCAATTATGTTCAACTTTTTAAAATCTCCACTTTACAAATAAGATTAACCTGACCAACAAAATGTTCTTTAATTAATTTTAAAATCATTTGCAAATGTTTCCTATAGAGTCGTATTGAAAACGTTCCTAAAAACTTCTTTTACCATTATGTCGACTGCCAATTTACGGTTATCGACATAAAGGTGTTGACAGGTGCATTATATATTGAAATATAACATGCAAACACAAGCATAGAAAGATATCAGTAAAGAAAGTGCCTTATAAGAGATTCTACCCATTGACCATAAATTACAAATATAACTTAAATTTAAAAATAAAGCATAAAGTAACTATCGACTCTTAAAAAATTCAAAGGATTACACTAACTACTTCGGCAATGAAACTCAAACTATTTGGCCAAGATCTGGAGAATATAATGGTGGGATGCAAGTGTAAATAACTAACTTTTTTTTTTAGGTCTCTTTAGCTCAATTTGAAATAAGGCTCTCATAGGAGTCCCGCGGAAATAACGTTTAATTAAAGTGAACTTTTGTTTGAGCGCCGAAATTTGAAATGCCGACCCAATTTTTCTTGTTGACAGGAAATTGATCTAAGCTCCTCGCAAATCCCCACAAAGGTTTTGTTTTATCGTTTTGTTGCAGAGGGTGAAATGTGATTTGAAATCGAAGTAGAACAAAAGTGCGAAACAAATAAGTCATAATAAAATACGATACAGGCTGAATTTTCTTCGGAGGCCAATGTTTCATGTTTCTCTTTAAGTATCTTTATTTCCTTTTTTGTAATTTAAGGTCGTATATATTTTATTTTTGTTTAAAAGGTTTCTAAGACTAGCTATAATAAATATTTTTTGGTATAAACGGTAATACTACGTTCAGCTGTAGCAAGCTTTTACCTCACAAATGAGCATATATGTTTATTTTATGTTTTAGTGTTTGTTTAGAATGCTCAAACTTTATTTTTATTTATATAAAATTATAAAAATGAGATGGTTTTGAAAAACATGAAGTGTGATGTAGGAAAAACTTACTCTCTAGGACGGGTTTACACTTTGGTAGACTTTGAATATTTTTTTAAAAACTTTTCCTACATAAAACTTTTGAAATAGAAACTTTATGAATGGTGTGAGATCAAAATAAGAAAATTAAATTTGTATGCAAATACTGCATCGTATCTTCCTATTTACATTTGAATGTATAAATTAATGTATTACAATAAGCGCTTGTTAAATTTGGACTACTCGAACTAGTGGAAATTGTGACGGTAAGCATAAACCAGATTCCCAATTTATGCTTTGAGTAGCAACAGAAATCGCCATCCGTGAGAAATCTTGAATGCATTATATTGCCGAATCAATTGTTTTATTCAAATACATTGTAACGAAAAGCATCTAGGTATTTTCTTACTTACTTATACCTCTTTCAATCTAACATGGAGCATAGGGCCTCCGTCATGGTCCGCCACCTCACCCTGTTGGCAGCAACGGTCTTAATCTCTCCCCATGACTTGTTAAGCTCTTTTACTTCCTTGTTGATTGTTCTACGCCACGTCGTTTTTGGCTTCCCTCTTTTTCTTTTGCCTTGCGGATGGATGTTTTCTTAAAATGCAGTTACTTTACATTGTATAGTATAGAAATGGGGTAAATTTGGGAACATGCGAGAAATGTGAAAACCTAACGTATTTCGACTGTAGGGAGTTTAACCTTAGTATTGACTGTCATCCGTAATTGTCACATTACAACGGAAGGAATCAGTCGGGAGTTGAAGAAAAAGTTTTGCACCAATTCGTGTTTACATATTTTTATAAAGTTTTTGGAATTGTTTTTGTGGTATATTTAGTTTAGTCTTTTATATAGGTACTGTAATTCTTTTCAAAAGATTATAAAAATGAGTCATAGGGAAGATAATGTTGATTTTCGATCAATCGTAAGTTTTCTTAATTGAACTCATCAAATCCAGTTCGAGGGCAAAGTAACAATACATTCGAGGGCAAAGTAATAACATCTATATTGACCTCACACATTCGTGAAACTACTCTACATGTATCTGTTCTGTTCTACATGTATCTATCTATACTCTACATGTATCTGGAAACACATCTTGTCGAATAAGCCATATAGGCTCTAGAAAATAGTAGGGCGCTGGTGATGATTAATGCTATAACATCTGCATATAAGATGATATTAGAGTCATAAGTTTGTAAGGGGGTAGGGGTATCTTCATACGATAAATACAAAGCTTAAAGTTCAACATTGCAACAACATTATTTGTTTACACACAGATTTACTGTCATTTTTAGGGATTTTCGTTTTTTCTCTCCAAAAATCGAAAAGCATAATTAACTTCTCAATTTCTTTTTTTAATTTATTAATGAAATACCTTGTTTATAGACTTGTGATTTATAGTCATCTATTTCCAATATTATAAGAAATGTTTAAAAACAACTTAAGGTTAAAATAACTACTTAATGCGTTACTAATAAAAAGTTTCCAAGTTTTCACTCCTTCCTCTATGAAATGTTTGACATATTAAATTAAATAATTAAAAGTACATTTGGCTGAATCAAATTTTTCAGTAATTAATTTTCCAATTGGTTTTCAGTAAATTTTGGATTTAGCCTACGCTGAAATTGATGTCAAAATATACCGTAAGTTACAAACACAATCCTAAAAAATAAATAAATAAAATCTATTATAAAGTTTGTAATAAGAGAGTGCGGCTTTTACTTGAAAGCTGAAAGCAGCATCCAGCTTTTTTTCTTCAAATACTTGGATGCAAGGGGTGGTCAGTCCTAGAGACCTAATATATTAGTTTTGAAATCCTAACTTCTATGGAAATATTGCTTTTCTATGTAGGCATTTTTTCACCAGGCATGAAAATCGTAGAGAAGACCAAGACTAAATTTTCAATATGGAAAGTCAACACCAAACTAACAGTACTTAAACACCAACCTATTAACATATTTCTAGTAATTTTTAATAAACTATTGAAAATCACATTTTGAAAACTACTGCAATATAAGCTGCATGTATTGTTACTCTAAATTAACAAAAAAGTAGTTTTAGTAGTTAAAATACCATTTGGTTTAATTATTGTCTTAAATGATTCAAACAAATATTACTTTTGAATGAGATTTTATTAAATAAGCAACTTTCTTCTTCTTCCTATTCTTATCTCCAGCCTGGTTCGACGTTGTCAGACTTTAAAGAAATAGTTGCTTTGAATTAACATAGTTGGAGTTATTTTTTGTTTTTGCAACGGGTCATTCCTATTCTTGCATTATTCATCTCATAAAGAAATGTTTACGTATTAAGATATTTTGTTAGTAAATGTTTAGAACAACATTATTTAATAAAATTTATTGAAATGTACTTTACTTACCATTGAAAAGATAAAGCTTAATTCTAAAACAAATGTGTCATAGATATTAGTTACAAGTTTTAAAAATTGATAGAATTGTAGCAACTAAGTGTCTCATACCATATTAGCCCTAAATCTTAGAATATCATAGTAATAAATTTACAAAGTATTCAAAGATTTATGGATCCACTCCATCCCTCTTAAAGTTATGTTTTATGAATGAAACAAATTAGAATTGCAGCTACACTGGTGGACAATTTGTTAAGAACGATACGGTTTTTTCAATATAACTTTGTACAAAATCTTTCCAAATCAACACATTTCATACCGTAAGATTCCCAATACGTAAGGACCTGAGTAATAAAAGCAACACTTACTATAAGAGAAATCAAAGGGATAAAAATAAGCTTTATTGAAAGAGAAATGAAATTCCATCCCATGCATCTCCGAGGTGGAGATGAATTTTGGATTTTTAATTGCGACAATTTTACGAGTGAGCCATGAATATCGATAATCCTGTAAAACATCAAATCTACGACATAGTTTTAACCTTAAAAGCCGGGTCCATTGACAACTGATCATTAAATGTGAGAAACGTCTATATCGTACAAGTGATGTCTTGTTAACAATTTAATGAATATTCACAGATATGGGCTTCTGGAGCCGTATGTATCACGTATCCGCAATATATAATATTTAATGAATTTCCTCCGTCGTCGATGATCCGTTTTTGCGTGTTTTTTAAGCCGCAGCTGTGTCGTAGTTTTAATGTTTTACTGGATTATCGATATTCATGACACACTCATGAAATTATCGTAAGTGAAAGTCCAAATTTCCTCTCCACTACGGATATGCATGGAATGGAATTCCATTTCTCTTTCAATAATTTTTTTTATCCCTCTGATTTCTCTTTTAGTAAATGTTGCTTACATAACTCATGTCCTTATACGTATTGGGGATCTTACGGTATTAAATGTGTTGATTTGGAAAGCTTTTGTACAAAGTTATGTAGAAAAAAACGTCTTGTCCTTAGCAATTGTCCACCAGTGTATATTTGATTAAATAAAATCTTAATAAGAAGGGTTATATTCTAGATAAAGTAAATAAATATAGAATATCTAAAATGGTTATTTTGAAAAAGGATTAACTATTGGATAATGACTAGAGATATTGTGTGCTAACTCTTAAGAATTGATTTATTTAAAAAAAATCCAGTCTTATTTTGGAGAGGTATTCCTGAGAAAGAAAATACTTCTAAATTTCACCTACAATAATCCATAAAGACACCATATTTTTTTTTAAAACTATTAATTACGTTAGAACTTATATAAAAGCGCCCAAAAGCTTTTAACTGACATGCATTTTGTTTGAAATGTTTATTATAAAAAGAAAAAAAGAATTATTTGTTAGTATTAAGTTTTTGACTGTTGACGCAATTCTTTAATCTAGCAGAAATTATGATATGCGTAAATGTGTTTTGTTTTAGTATGTTCGTATTTACCAAAAAATAATATTTCAAAAGGAAAATGTTAGATGTTCTTTTTTACAACATCCAGACACAATATTTATTCAGACAATTTTTCCACTCACTTAATCATAAATGAGACATGAAAGATGGAAACAAGAACCGATATAGAAAGACAAGTATCCTATAAAAAACTATTTTTATTGATTTAAAAAAGCTCGTGCTCTAAACAATGTTTTAAATAAGTGTCGGATTTCGAAACTGTTATGAAACTTTTTAAATATAAATTTGAGATTAGTTATTACCGTGAAGAGCTAATACTAATTCTAGACAAATGTAGTGTGGTAGAATAAGTAATTGTAAGATGAGTGCAGCTCAAATAACAATAAGTATAGAATTGTTTACACAGTTGACCAAACCAACGTCAATTAAATTAAATGAACTCTAATTTATTTTTCAAAGTTAAAAGTCACGTATAACATAAAGTATATCTAAAGTAAAAAAATGTTTAAATAATAATATGAGACGGTTTTTTTAACTCCTAAATGAAAATTTAAATTGAAACTTGTTTTTTAATACTCTCCTAATACACAGTTTATGAAATCTGGCAATACAATTTTTTGGACAATATTGTTTTTAGAGTGTTTTTAGTAAAGTTAACATTTCATAGGAAAACTTATGTTGACGTAAGAATATTTAGGTTTAGAACACACGAAAAAAAAAGTTATTTCGATTTTTTTTCTTATCTCTCTGAATTTTGTCTATATTATGCGCGAAATTCAGTTTATTGTAGAGTTATTGGATTATTTCCACGGAGTTTTTTTTGTTACGTGTGCTATCGTAAAAGTATTTGTTGGATAAAAATTCTACTTTAAAATAACAGAAAAAAATTGAATTTTTTTTGTCTTGTTCTGTTATATATTTCCTAGAATCAAGGGGAAATTTTTTTGTTAAGATTTTTTATAGATCGTTATATAGGTTACAGATTTTTGACGTTTCTTAGGTAGGGTCTAGGGGAACATGAAAATGTAATATGCAACAACAAATTCGTTTTCTTTTTTTTTTTTAAATTTCTGGCTATGAAAAATTATCATCTAGATTAAGTTTTGTGTAAACTGTTTAGTTCTAGATTTTCTTAAATTAAAAATAATAAACATTAGTTAATTTTGATCTATTTATCGGATATTAAAAAATAGTAAAAATATACAATAAAAAAATCCTTTTCAGCATATTTTTGTTAGCGTTGAAATAACGGCACACTAGAGATACTCGGGGCTGTCGTAGTCTGGCCCCGCAATTGTGAACAGTTGTGAAGTAACTAACATGCCATCTAGAATTGCAAAAAACGTATTCAGTGAATAAAAAACTCAATCTCTAGAAGTTGCCATTTATTTCTAACAATAAAAAATCAGAAAAAAAAACTTTTCAAATTAAGGTTTATAAATTTTATTTTAGCATATTACTAAATCTTTTCTTCGAAAACTTAATTAAGTCTCTTGGGCCTTTCCAAAATAACTGGCGGCCTATAGAAAGCCCGTGCAGCCAAAAACTTGCCGAAGCATAATACCCCTTATAGAGGGAGTGCACATTAAATATCCTCCAAAAACCAAGCATTTCGTACAATGTCGTCGTTAACGGTTGCGTTGGTTGCCTACTCAGGTGTCGGCTCGTCACTTGACTGTGGTTCAAAATTACAACGTCCGTCACCAATAGCCGTCGTGTGGCTCTAGTGCGACGATAATTTAAAATTAACATAATAAAGTATCTGTGCTATAACTAGCTTACACTTTTATCGTCATTTTTAATAAGAAACAACAATGTTCTTAAATTTATTCAATTATATCCTTATTAAATTGTTTCTAATTTTAATTTTTATTTTGGCCATTGTCCATAACCATATTTTTAACTCTACAACGGTTGAGACAATACGACACTACGACGTGTCATGCATTATCATTTATTGTTAGTTGTTAAAAATTTCTTAATAAACTTCCAAAATAAACTAGCGCAAATTTTTGCTGGTATCAACATTTTTTTTTACCTATACAAATACCTATACCTTATATAAATACCTATACCTATACCTTACCTATACAAATACCTATACAAATATATTTTTTACCTATTTGCCTTAGTATTCAAAATAGGGTGACAAGACGTACTTCATTTCGCAATACAGTTTAACTTGTTATTCATCTATCTAGCCATAAAAATTGCGCAAATGGTCTCCGTCTTTTAAAAATATTTTTTTCAAGCAAAAAGATCGTAAATAAAATATTATTCATAAAAATTGAATGTGATGATTTCATATTTTAAAGTTAATCACCCAAATAGGCTTCATCGAAATCTATGTAATGCAAGAAAATTCTTCAAATCTTTTCGAGACAAAATTACATTTAAATGCATTTCATTTACCTGATTTAATTATTGAGTTGCAAAAAACTTTCTTCCCGTCAAAGTGAACCAGAGACACAAGTCAACACTTGTCAACCGCCCTGAAAAGTCCCCTTCTTCCTAAAAAGCTTTTTGTTTTGCACCTTCCGCAACGAACTGAAGTCTTCTTTTATTCTTCGAGCATTTGCTTCTCTGCCTAAAAGCTCAAGAAACGGTGTCAAAAAATTGTACATTTCATTTCCGATTTTGCTGCGAAAGATGTCAATCCCAGAAAAGTAAGACAAGGTGAAAGAAACTGTAATGGGTTGGTGGTATTGCGCGCCACTCGCGTATTTGGCTATTTTATTTATTTATTTATTTCAATAGTTGAATTTTTAGTTTTAATAATATGTAAAAACTCTAGGTTTTTTTTATAATATAATTTTAAGGAAGTGAGGGCCGCCCCGGTGGCTCAATCGTTACGATACTGGCCTTTGGAGCTGCTGGGGTCGGATTCGAATCCCGTTCAGGCATGGATGTTTGTGGTTGTCAATAAATGTTGTTATTTGTCTATGTGTTTGTGTCGTCCTTCTTTGTGTGTCTCTTCTGGCGAGCGGGGTAATGGGCTATATAGCCTACGCCCTTCCCTTCTAGAGGGCGCAATCAATGTCATTTGTCATAAGGAAGTGAGGTTTTTTTTTAAATAATTTTTTTTTCTGTTTTCCGGTTATGCAGTATTTTGTATAATAGATTTTTTTATTAATAATAAGAAACCACTAATTTAGGTTTTTTATGTTTCTTATTATTTCAATTATTTTAGAACCTTAATTAATGAGTTTCTTATTCATACGCATCAATTGCAATATAAAACTTTTTTAAGATAATGAAGTATTTTGTATCACTGTATTACTTTTTTGTTCCTAAATTTGAATTTTTTTTAGTGAGCAACTTCGCTTTTGAAGAACTATCTAATGAACATGTTCGGATATTAATCAATTCAGGAATATGTTGAGTTGAGTAGAACGTTTCCTGGATGTCTACTTTTTTCTATCTAGGGGTTTTAATCACTTCCATGTAATGATTCGTATTTTTGAACCACAGCCAAGCGACAAGGTTGACGTCTTAGCTGACAAACTTCGAAGGACATCGTTCTCTAAAGCTGCCGGGACATGAAACTCCATAGATTTAACGCATAAGACTGTCCAAATGTACTTGGTGGACCCAATGATGTAGTCAATTGCATTAAGTTTTTAACATTCTGTTTGGACTTATGTAATCGCAAAGTACAATAAATCCCAACATCTAGTTGACTCGAGCTTGTCATCTTTTGATATCTTGTTCCTATTTGAACGCCAAGCATAATTCTATTGGAAACTTTATAATTTTTTGGGGTTAGGACCTGTTTTTCATTATATGATTTCTTGAGTAAGTGAAAGTATATTTATAATAGATGAAGCAGGGACAAATTATTAAAAAAATGATATAAGGACACTTTAATTTTTTTCCAGGTCCTTATTAAGTTTTACTTAATATTATTAATAGTAATACTTTTAATGTTGATTTAAACACAATCGAAATAGGTAATAATACATTTACTAGGGTTGTTTTTTGGTTGAATACAAATACCATCCCAATGTCCAACTTAAGCAAGGGTCTTTGATCTATTTTATTTCATCTATCCGCAAGTTATTTGTAACACATTTTTGGCGAGGTCTTTTGGCTGCTTTATAGATGTCTCGCACTTGGCAGACCTTTTTGACGGTGGCATCTTTTGCCGAGAGCTATTTCTCCCTCCTCAGGCCATCTTTGTCGCCAAGAAAAAAGGTTTTCTAATCTTGTTTCGGGAATTGCATTTCGATTCACCTTCCAACTTGATCACGCTTTTCCATTACAAGAAACGACTTTGTATTAAGAGACCCTTTTTTATGTTAATCATCTCTTGAAATTGTTCAAGTAGAAAACCAAATCGGGAATGGGTAACGTCCATGGACGATATTTCTTTCCTTCGTAAGCGCTTGAATTTATTCGAAGTATTTGTTGAAGGCACTTTGAATAAGTAAATTGAAATTCTTATGCTTTGAGTTTGTTTGACAACTTATTTTTGTTTAAAAATATGTTGTGGTGCTTAAACTATTCGCAATGATAATTAATGTTTCTGATATATAGCTATGCAGAAATGTTCAAATATGGTTTCTTTATTTCATTGAAATGCTAATATCTATGAACAATAACAGTGCAACACAAAATTTTTCAAAAACAAATTTAAACTACCATTATCACACAATTTGCAACGTAAGTCCACGCAACAACAGTATGATGTTCTGCTTTTAATTTTAAAAAATGCCTTGTCTTTACTCACAATTTCATTTTTCCATTGAATGCATGCATATTTCTTTAAATAAAATAATATAACTGACAATAGTAGCAATAACTACGATACAAGTAATATAAATACTTCCTTCAACTTTTTAATTGATGACATTGACACATATTTAATTGACACATATATTAATATGAACATTAATTAAAAGAGAAATACTAATACTATAACATAAAATTTTTTTGGAAACGAAATAGTTTACAAACAACTTGGTGTATTTGAAAAAATATTTTATGCTTTCCATATATTTGCAAATGTATAGTTACGTATAAATAATAAAACTAATTTCACTTCCTAAAACAAGATTTTTATTTTTGGTTTTCAAAACAGAAAACGTATAGAAATTGCCAAGGATTTCGCTTCATTAATTTAAGTTGTAACTCATGAAACAAGGTACTACGTTTTTAGTCAAATATAATTTAGTAATTTTTCTTCGTGTCAAATTTATTGTTTTTTAATACAACTTTGGGCTTCTAATATCCATTTTTCTAATGAAATGCCTAATTATGCAAAATATATCAATAAGCAATTTTTATGCAAATGCAAAAAGATAAATACTTTCTTTCGGCATGGATCATAAGTGTTTTATTTTGAAATGCATGTATTTTCTTGACTATTTTTATCCAAGTTTCAAATATGTACATTAAAAGCTTTACTTAATCATGTGCAAAAAATATGAAATAGGTTAGTTCATTATATGGAAAAACCATATTAAATAGTTTAATTCATTAAATGGAAAAACCATATTAAGTAATTTAATTCATTATATAGAGAAACGATATTAAATTCATTGAAGTTCTACAATTAAAATACAGAAACTGCTTTAAAAAGATTTGTATTAAATATTTAATATTATAGATAACAGTATTTTAAATATCAATTTTAATTTGCCAACAGAATTATATTCACGAATATAAACTTAAAACTTGGCAGGGAAAATAAAATATATTCAGTTTATTCCTTGTGTGTAACATAAAATTCCTTAAGTATTATTCTTAGAATAATTAGACTGATAGATACAGATGGAACTGCCTTACAAAAATTAAATTTGTTGACACATAATGAAATATAAAAATATTAAAAAAAAATCCAACTTAACATGAGCTTGGCTTTTTTTTTACAATACTCATACATTGTCCATTTAGTAACCTAAATACTAAACACTGCAAGACAAGATTGAAACTCAAACTTTCGATCCCGGATTCGTTTAACATGCTTAAAACTTTTTAAACTAGTATATTTATCTGCTTTCTAGGCGGAAAATAAATTATTAGGAACTAAACGATCTTTTTAATTATATAGATCCTAAGCCTGGGATTTATTCTCCTTACTAGGGCGTTTCCTTGCAATGAACGCACCTTTGATATTTACGGCATTAAGAGAATATTTATGTAAACAAGTGATTTAATAAATTTACTGAGAAATTAGTTTGTTTTCACTACATTTAAACATGCAAAATCAGTATATTATTTGAATATAGATAGGGTATATCTCTTCCGAAATACATGCAGGTATAAAAATAGCAAATAAATTATATTTTTTTAGTGTGCCTGAAATAGAGAGACACAATTAATTAAACATTTGCAATAAAAACATATTTCAACAACAATAAATGCAGCTCGACGAAATAATTAATATTAATGATTCTTGTAACTGAAATATTGAAGTAATAGTTATAAATTATTAAAATAAGAGTTTTTTAATGCATAATTTTATGTTTTTTAACAAATGGCTATTTTAAAACTTTGTTTAAAATAGAAACAAATCTACTTACTATGTTATTGTGAATGTTAGTACAGTATTATTTTTTATGGATGCATCTTTAATGTTTATTTTTATTAGAATGCAGTTTACAATAACTAGTTTTAGGTCACTTAATTTTTTCGCTAACTACTACCCTGTGAAACTGCCAAAAAGTTAAGTAACAGTTTTGATGATAAAAATTCGATGATAAAAAAGGGTCATACCATCCAACCTTTTGCCCCTACTTCAACACTTAGTTATGAGGGAAATAAAACTTACAATGAAGTAATAGTATAGTGGTAGTAATAGTATCATGAGGTTTTAATCCATTTCTACTGGAAAGGTAGAGGGAAGAATTAAAAGTGAGTACATTTATGCATTTGAAAAAATGATGCTCGCTTGGTAAGTCCACTTTTGCTAGCCAACTTCACCATTAAATATTAAGACCGTGGTTTTACGATTTCTTAACATAACGTTACTCACATAAACATCCACGAAATCTAATATAAATTTACTATTCTTTTTGCAATGTTTACAAACATGGATTCACCTCCAAACTTTCAATAAAAGGTATAAGGATGAAGGACGTCCCAATACAAAACGAATTGATCTTGAAACCTCAAACAAAAACTTCCGTATTCTTCGATGCACTTACCATTATACTTCCATCAATTTCAATGATCCTTCGCTTGAAGAATCACTTAACTCAACAACTTGCCTGATCTTCATCCATCAGCCTCTGAAGGTTGACAACAACTGGATCATAATAACCAGAAAGGAATCAAGAAACCAAACCTAAATATGAAAATACAAGGTGATTATAAAATAACGCTCGCTATTCGGAGTGGTCTGTAGCTTGAATGAATAATCCAAATGCATCAAAAATTGAGACACTTACTAATCAAGAAGGGGGGAAAAGAATGGAATCATAAAAAAGACAGAATCCTAAAAAATAATGATAAAAAAGAATAATCATAAAAAACACTCGTCTCTTGACCGGGGTTCGAAATTACGAGGCGTCGTCAATTATCGCCACTTGCGGCCAGCACAGCTAATTACGCCTCGTAATTTAGAACCCTGGTCAAGAGACGAGTTTCTTTTTTTGAAAAGGAATGGAATCATAAAAAAGAAACTCGTCTCTTGACCAATGTCCTTAATGACGAGGCATAGCCAATTATGGCTAATTACGACCAACACATCCAATTACGCCTCGTAATTTAGAACCCTGGTCAAGTGACGAGTTAGTTTTTCATGATTCCATTCTCCCCCCCCCCTTCTTGATTAGTAAGAGTCTCAATTTTTGATGCATTTGGATTATTCATTCAAGCTACAGACCACTCCGAATAGCGAGCGTTATTTTATAACCACCCTGTACTTTTGACAAAGCCAAGCATTTTTAGTGGCAGGAACCACAAACCGACAAATGGTCATCTCTCTGACTACATTACTACTTACAACTATCAAACTTGTTTCTAATTTAAACAAAGTGCTCAGCCTAAAAATCAGTGTTTTCAATTAGATGTTTTTTGGTTCCTTTTTGATAAACCATATCGAACTATCGAAAGTGATAGCTTGAAGGCAGCTGACCTGAAGACAGCCTTGATGGAAAAGACATGGAAGCTCGTATCTCACGGGTGTGTCGATGTCTGACCGTCGATTTACCATGTTCAGGAAATGGAGGTTTTTCTTAAGAGCATTTGCTCGCAGCTACAGTTTTTTTGGTAAACATTTGAAAGTTATCAAGTATGAAGCATCATCCCTATGGCATTTTATGTTGACACATTTAACTCGCATTTTTATTATACAAATATACTGTCTGTTTATAAAGCCGAATTTAAGAATATTTATGTCGAAGAATGTAAGTAATGGTTTTAGACGGAGTTTTTTTTGTTGATGTATGTTCTGGGACCCTTCAAAGAAAATGTTATTTCATGAATTTTTCAAATTCTCGTTTTCACACAAAGAATTTGCGGAATATATTAAATGAAAAATATAAGCATGCCAAAATTCATATTTTGTAATGACGATTTATAATAAATTCTATGAAAGCATTGATTGTAATAAAGCATTCAAAAATATTACGATTTGACTCAAGTAAACAAGAACTTTTGGTAATTTACATCATCTAGCTAAATAAGCTTGATTATAATATCACTATAAATCTGGGCGTCAAAAATTGGTAGCGAGAGTCGCCTAGATGGTACCACGAAAAAATGGCTCTCAGTTCTGGGGAATATGCCGAGACTGCAAAGGCTTGACCGCCAATATTGGAGCGCTATTTTTTTTAAGTAATATCATTGTGTTTATTTAAAACAATCTAAATTAAGAATACCAATGCTTGCAGTACAAAAAGAATTAATAAAAACTATTAAAACCAAAGCAAAATCAAAATGTTAAGCGGGCAAAGATGATTCTGTATATACACTCTTAAAACAAGAGTGAAATCCACTCCTATAGGGGAAGTGCATTTTCGATACTGGAAAGGAGTGAAATTAACTCCTAAATCTATCGTAATCGCCTTAAAATCGCTCGTTTGTTGTTAGGATTGCTGGAGGTTTAACAAAACAAAAAGAGTGAAATCCACTCCTATAGGGGAAGTTCATTTTAGTTCATTTTAGACACCGAATAGGAGTGAAAATTAAATCTGAGTTAAAATCGCTCGTTTGCTTTAAGAGTGTACTGAACAGGTGAAACAGATCAAAGTTACTTTCTTTAAGTTCTCCACTAGTTCCCCTTCTTCTGTATCCTAAAGGGTGAAGGTTCGTTTTATTAAAAGGAAATGTCATTGATTGCCTTCCTGAAATGAAGGGGCGGAGGTTAAAGATATCCGCGACGATTCTGAAGGATATGCTTCTAATAAAACTAGAATAAAACTTGTTTTATTTTAAAAAATAGTTCCGTTTTAAAATTTGTATAAATACGGAATTTGGCGGGTTGGGTGGTATGTTGAGCTGTAGTGGGTTTGCAATAGCAACATGACTAAAGTGAGTTAGTTTTATGCATTTATTAATTTGAATGTTGTTTATGAAACAAATTTAAGTAGATGTATTTAAATATTGATACACGATAAAATGTTTAAACAATACATTTTGATTTTTATGTTTTTATTAATCAGAATGTTGTTTATGAAACACATTTTTGCAGATGTATTTCAAACATTGATCGTCGAAAAAATGTATAATCAATATATTTTTGATTCAATATTTTTAATTGTGAAATTATTTTAAACATTTTATTAAATTAAAAATTTTGCCTTCCTGAAAATTACAAATACTAACTTTTGATGAAATCTATCTAAATAATATTAGATGTTTTTTATTTATATTTATAATCAATAATATTTCAAAACGCTAAGTTTGAAATTATAATAACTTTTTCTTTAAAAAATTACGTTATTTTTCCTGATTTTTGTAATAAATCCTTCGAGTAAAAATATTATATATTTTTTAGTATGTTATATAATAAGTACTGCCTTGTGCTGTAAATCATGCTTTTTTTACTTTGCAAGAAATTTGAGAATATTATGCAATTTAAATCAGTTGTCGTTCAAGTTTTAAGATTACTTAAAATAGTTAATAATTATACATTTTTATAGTATATTATTTTACTGTTCGTATTTAAAATGTTGTTAAATTACCATCTCATGTTCAGAAACGTGTTTTTCTGAAACTGCTTTCGACTAGGTTTCAAATCCATACTATTATATAAACGTAATGGTAAAAATCTTTTTAATTTTAAATTTGTTTATAAGATTACTTTTTTTATTGATTACTTTAAAAAGAATTTTTTTCGAAACTCATATTTGTTTACTGATAAAATGGAATATATATATTATGGTATCTTCGCCGTTTATGCAAAGGTAAGAATGAAATCTTGTTTTTACCTTAAGACACAACGACTCTAAATTTTAGAAAAAGGTAATTTTTCATTTCTGTATTTGAATGGTATCTACAATGTTTTCAAGTTAATGACACTCAAAAAATATAATTATATCTTTCTAACTCAAACATACAGATATTGATGTTGATGATTTTTAGTCTGTTAAATTGCTTCAACATAAAATCGAGAATAATAATAATAATTAGTAGATCTAGTATTTAAATTCTAAGCTATCTTTAGCTTTGTTAGAAAAGATAAAATAGCAATTCTAAAAATAAATATCGTGCCAAACTTAATTCGATTCAAATAAATTTGGTATCTATTTCAAACAAATGTAAGGGCACTTCAATTAAGTCAATATATAAAAAAACGAATCAATTATATGAGTGGGGTTTTTCAATACCCTTAAGAATAATATTGTTCCTATTCGATAAAAAGAAACCAGCAAATGAAAATTAAAGAAAACCTTTTCATTGCTCCTTAACACCCTTGAGAATTTTAATAAAGAATTATAAGGGACGTATCTTATTGATTTATACCTATTTCATGTGCACCTTTTAAATATTCTTAGGGAACAAAAAGAAGTGATTGCAAGAAAGATAAGAATATTTTCTTATATATACGCAATGAGAGAAGAAAAAATATTCGTTTTGCATAGGCGTCAATGCTACGTTGTTAATGGAGTGGAAAAATGAGTTCGGGTGCGAGTTTTGCAAGGAAATCTTTTCAGAAACCTAAAGAAAGTAAAAAGAAATCTTATCCGGGATATCAATCGATGCGGATGTCACGGCTTGGATCATCTATCTTTTGTTCCATCTTTTTAATAAGAGTGCTTTTGGTATTAAATTTTAGGGATTTTCCAACCTTTTTTCTGTGTTAGTTGGCGAGTTGCTTTTTTAGGGATTCAATTTTTTAGAAATAATTTTACTTTTTTGAGTTGTCTATTGTTAAATCGTAATTTGTTGCGGGTGTGAATTTATTGTACAGATTTGATTGCATTCCAATAATGATTTTTATTTGTCTAAAACCAATCACCGCATTTTTATTTGTGTTTTTTTTAAATGTAGAAATGTTAAATTTTAGTATAGACATATATTTCCCCCATTATTAAAAATGTATTAAATAGTTAATTAAAAATAGAATTTCTTTATGCTTTAATAATTTTGATAAATGCATTGAATAGATCTGTCTTATTTTTCATAAAGTAAAGATAGTAATGGCCATAATATACCCAAAATATTAAATATCAATAAGATAAACTTAAACAATCACATTTAAAACGTGTTTATTATGAATACAATTTTTAATACCAAACATGCTTTTAATAACATTAACAATAACTATAATAACTATATATCTAATTACTTTTAATTTATGTTTTTAAATATAGTGTAGAAATATATTTTCCCCATTATTAAAATGTATGAAATAGTTAATTAAAAAATATTTCTTTATGCTTTACCAATTTTGACAAATGCATTGAATATATCTATATATTATCCCCACAGATTTACTTCACTCTTGTATTGATCGGCTATTTGGCCTCCTGCCAAAGCCAGCCCTTAACCAGCGCAGAAGGCTCCAACCTCATTCAGCAACAGGCCCAACAAAACTATAACCACCACCAGGAAGTGATCCAAGGCCACAGCTCCACATCCACCTACAAACAACCCAACGACGGCAGCTTTGCAATCACCTTCGACAACCACAATAAAGAGCACAGAGATAGGGGATACGGCTACGAAAAAGCCTATGCCTATTCGCGGGAGACGGCCTTCTTCGATTTCTATGATGATAAACCGTCTATAAATGCTAAGGACTTGGTGGAAAAGCATGGAGACACCGAAAATGAGGATCTGTTAAAGGGCATCGTCCAGTGATGGCTTGGTGGGGATTTAGTTGTGGTTTTAGGAGGCATAAACAAGTTTTTTTTACAAGGTTTGAAAACAAATGATGTATTTATGAAGCAAAAACACACACCCAAGAATCGATATTTTTTTTGTATTTGTTCAGTAAACCTTTGAATTATTTCTTTGGGTTTTATAATTGTCAAAATCTTCTTAATTTTTAAAGTTTAAAGTTGGTGTTTGTTGCATTTTGAATAGTAACTTTTGTATTTGTTCCGCAAATCTTTGAATTATTTATTTTTATGTCAATTTTTAATTTTTTTTTGTTGATTTAAAGATGATGTTTGTTGCATTTTAAAAATTTGAAAAACCGTTACCATCAACTAAAATACTAAATGTGCCTTGCTTAACTATTAAGGTGTTGCTTACATGTGCTCACCAATTAAGTGTACAGCACATGGACTGGTTAAATATTAATAGTTATAATCTTTAAAGGTTAGATCAAAGCAAAAATGTGCTAAATTTACCCTTTAATTAGGGGAATATGTTCTCAATGCTGCCCGCACAAGCTCATTCTGTGATATTATTTGAGACTTTTTTTTTAATGTAGAAAAAAAAGTCTCTTAAGTTTTTATTTGGTGTTTATTTTTTAACTCTTCTATCAGTTTATGTGTTTTAAGTTTGTTAAAAGTAAGTTTTTACTGTTTTTTGTTATTTTTTGTCCGTATATATTTTTTTATCCATGGTATAACTTATGGTGTATAATTTTGCGTTACAAGAAAGTTGTTTCACTGAACATTTAATAATGTGTGTCGCACTCATTTTTTTTAACATACATATGTTTTTGAAATGTTTCATATATTGTATGAGACCATAAAATTATAAATTTTTACGGATGTGCTAATTTTAAATTATGTTACTGATACTATTTAAATAAACATATTTTGTAATGACCATAAAAAAGCTTTAAAATAAACCGATTCATTATAAAAAATTACTATTAATGTTACTCTGAAACTATTTGCAAATCATTTTGTATGAATGTAATTTTGGAATAGATTAAAGTGCTGCTTAGCTGTTTAACTAAAATTTGAAATGTTTTTATTAGTTTTAACTTTATTAATAAATATTTTAAGGTAATTTTGAGAGTGTATTTATTTTCGCACAAAGGAAGCGTTTATTACCGGTTACAGGCAAATTTAAATGTGAGTTTCCATTGAACTTTTAAATTTGAGTTTTTATGTTATGTTACTAGGAAAAACTCTATATAAATACCTATTTTTAATGTATGCAGATTGTAAAGGTATCAAGTTCAAGTAATTTAAAAATGTCTGCACCTCAAAAAATTCGTCACAAGAAAAAACCCCAAAAGAATTAACGCATTTCAAAAAGTTCTTTTAATTCTATAATTTCTATAAACTGATTTTTGTTTCGCTGCTTAATGCATATTTTAACTAATATATTTCAAAAGCTTCACAAATCTGATGACAACACAATCAATAATTTCAAGGTACAGTTTGATGAAACGAAAATACAATAATTGCTTTTTTTCCATCACTTACTTTCATATATTTCATTTACATTACCTTTTTTTACACAAACACCTTTTCAAAAATCCCATTTCTTTATTTCGAAATGGAGTTTAAACCAGAAATTCCAAGTGTGGCCCTCAGCTTAAAAGATATTCAATTTGAAAGAAAACGTAAAAGATAGGGTTGGAGCATTGTAAAGAAATGTCGATCAATTGAAAAGAGAATAACAGGCCGTATTTGCTTTATAATGCTCTGTAGTTGTAGACTATTTTTTCACCACAAAGCAGAAAAGAAATAATAAAAGTTCAGATTCACGTGTTTTTAAATAAATAAATATGTTTTTACCGCCCTAGAAGTGAATTTAAACTAGATCTTTGCCTTAAGAATTTTTGTTGTACAAAAGCTCTTTTTGAAGATTCAATTTTAAATTTCAAAAGATTTTTATCTATGGCCGTTGAAATCCTTAGTTGCTCTTTAAATTAACTACCTCAAGAATTCAAATGTAGATTTTGAAATTTTAAATAAGAGGTCGTTGTACTACTTATAAAAAGAAATACATACGCAGTTAAAGATTAGTTTGAAAATTAAATAACATTTCAATACCTATTTTTAATTCGTACAGATTCTTTAACACGGATTGTGCAAGTTTTGTGCCTTTTCATTTTTGCAGAATAAGAGAGTGCAAATATATTTTTTACAAATAAAAATAATAACGACTTTTTGAAACAAATTGATATGAAAAAAGAAACAGTGTCTAAAACTTCTTAATAATAAAAATGGTTTACAAAGCAGTTATTGTTAATTTTTTTCAGTGATTGGCACGAATTTTTTGAACATATAGTAAAATCTTAATAATATCGATTAGAATATAGAAAAAATACCGTAGTAATTTTCAAATATTGGAACGTATTTGATGTTATTTTATTCTCAACTATATTACAGGATTGTTTTAAGAGAACTGATGTTCTGTCGTTCTGTTACCTGGTAAAACAGTTTTTTTAATAAAAGTTATAGAAAAAGTCTGGTCTCTTTTTTTTTATCATGGAACTTAACTCTGTAATTTTGTACCTTTCCTTGAAAAATTTGCATCCATGAAATAGAATGTATTTAATTATCTTTAAGTGATTAAATAACACATTTTTAAAATTTTGGTACTCTTTATTTTTTCTTCATTATTTTGAAAGTTACATACCGATTTTCTGAACTCTTCAACTAATAATAATTTTAAAACTGTGAAATAAAACTAATTAAAAAAAGTTTAATTCCTTATTTTAAATATTTTCTCCTTACAATTATAATTATATATTTTGAGGTTATTTAGACTATTGCGCACATTCAAAAATAATTTATCACGTGACTATTAATGAGTGTCTATTAGTGAGGGTTCTTTAATTGTATATTCTTAAATTGTAATTTAGTTTGTAAGTAAGTAAGTTAGTAATTGTAAGTAAGTTTTTAATTTCACATTCTTGAATTGTACTGAAGAAATCCTTCTTTTTTACCATCACATTTTGATGGTAAAATTAATGAAATCAACCTGTGCTGTAAATTTACATATGATGTAAAGCTAATGCGTAATGTGTATATAATGCACGGGCGAAAATGTTTGCTGAGAGTTGTTGGATGCACCCATCTTCTCAGTTTGAACGTTATTGTAGTAAGTAGTTTGTGTGACTCTGCGTGCCTTTAAGAAAACATCAATTTGCTGTAAAACAAACATTTCAACATTATAATGTTCAAAGTAATCTCAAAATGTGTTGCAATTTTACAGAACATTTTTACAGTTTCAAAATGCGCAATTTGGGGCCCGGATGGCCGAGTGGTTTGGACCATTACGATACCAGACTGCGCGCTGTAAGGGGTGCCGTTTCGATTCCCGCCTTCGCCCTGGGTGTACTTCGTTTCTCTGTAACAGTAAAATTTCTTTTTGTGTCTGTCTTACTTGACGGGAAGATAATAAAGCTGACGAAGGCTTATATAAGCAGGTCTCTGACCAAGCGCACAAGCCGGAATATATATGTACCCTACCCTGTACCGTACCCCTGTAAAATACGCAATGCAAGGTAATGTGTTAGTTTCAGTCTGTAGTGTATTTATAAATGAAATTTTAATTATTAAATTCAGTGATTGACTGACGAATATATCCAAACGTATAAATTGATTACTCAAGTAGAGTGATATGTTTTTAATTATTCCGTCAATGTGAAAATAAATCATTGTTACTTCCAGTTATATATGACACCTCTTAATTATTGCATATGATTTATAGCATTAATTATTTTAATCCATGCTTCTACTTATTATTAAAATTTAGTATTTTAATCACAACATTTTTATTTTTAAAGCTGTTGAGATGTGTTAGATTTATAATTTAAATAAAATGATGTAAAAACATGAATAGTATATTTATAATGATTGAAAAAGAATGTACTGTGTAATAATTATTCACAATTATATACATGATTGAATCAAACGACAGTTAAAAAAAATCCATTTATTTTTTTTAATCTACGAAAAGCATTCTATTTCGGGTTTAATTTCAGAAATTATCCTGAATCGAACTATGTCATTTGCTTTCATTTGCAATTCTAATTTCGTGGGTTGATAAGATTATTATTTTATGTCATTTATCTTAAGGTAATTGATTCTAGTTACAAAACTAAAATTTTTCCAAAGTGTAACTAAGGTATTGGGTCCGAAAATTCCATTGGCGATTTTATCAGTTGAATTTCCCATTATCGAATGTCGCCAATGAATGGACCGGACCCTATATCAAAGTTATACTTTGGAGAATGTGAGTTTTGCAACTGTACCCTTCATTTGCGTTTTTTTTTTACAATTCATAATCGATTGTTCAATCAAGTCTTAACCTCATTTACCGCTTCACTTTTCAAGTTTTTTGTGGAGGTTTTTTTTTTACTTCGCAAAGAAGTGTATTTTTTATTTTAAGTAATTTATCTATTTCTCGCATGAAAATTCTCAGTTCGTCAGCAATTAGTTTCTCACTTTAATTTACTCAAGCGTGTTACAAGATTACGTAAAAAATTGTTAATCCTGTAATTTGCTTTTTATCTATATATTGTGTGACTTTTAACAATATCTGCTGAACAATGCCATATAATTCTATGTTGCCACTTGAATTTGTTTAAGTTAATTATTTATTTAAAAATAATATCAATGATGAAGTTTTTTTATTACACTTGTTGTTTTATTTGTAGTAAATATGTATTATAATAGGTCCTTTTCCCCCAATTTTCTATACTATAGCAATTTGATTTTTATTTTTTCTTTGTTCACTTATAAGCATATAAGTGATTTTTTTACAATTTATTTAAAAAGATCTTGAATAAAAAAAATCATAATTATTTCTCGTTAAACAATTTCCCTTAAGAAATGTTCGCCATCATTATAAATGCCCAGTGTTGCTTCACTTTTCTAGAGTCTGATAGTCAGCGGTAAATCCAATCTCAAAAACGACTTTGCGCGTACACACACAAAAATGCAATTTTTCTTGCCACATAAATTCTACAATGAAAAAAATCTGTTCTATTACAGAAAATTTCTGGCAGTAAAGTTGACAGAAAATGTCCGTAACGCTATGGCAAAAAATATGTTGGCAGAATTCCCCCCATACCAAAGTAATACAGAAAACATTTGTGCATACATATATTTTCTGTATTGCTGAGCAGGGTTCGTTCAAAAAGGGATCTTCTGACCGGTTTACGAACTTTGGTCAACGGAATAAGAGCCTTGCGATTTGACGTAAATGAAGATTGTATTTTTTTTTATTATCAACAAAAAAAATCTGTTTTCAACATGAGTGTAATCTATGTCATTGGTTATAGATTTAAACGGTTTATAGAAATAAAATGGTTCTTTTGAAAAGATGTTTGATTTTATAGTAAATTTTTGTACTTAAACTTCGATGCGTTAAAAGACAAGTTTAAGAAACACAGGTTTCTGTAGGAAAACGCCACAAATATTTTCTTTTCTAGCGTTTTCTTTTTACATTGAATCTTTATTTTTCGAAAGTTTTCTTGTTTTGGGCTGGCCAAACTACATATTCATAATTCAGAGACACAATATTAGTGAGAATCATAGTGATAAAAATATACGATTTTTTTAGTATTTGCAGTTTTTGAATTTTATCTTTGAAAAGTCGCTTAATTTATTCAAGAACTAAACTAGACCTAGACATTTTAAATGTAGCACATTTATGCATCAGATTATTAATAACGTTTTAATTGTTGTTTTTACCATATAAACTAAAAAACTTTTTTCAAAAAAGATAACTGCATTTTGAGAATTTAAATCCACATAAAAATTTTCTTATAAATAAAAAAAATCTCTTAAATAATTGAATCAAGATTTCATTGAATATTTTTCTATGCAGCTTTTCTCTCTCTCTCTCTTTTTTAAATTTAACATAAAAACTAAACTTGATGCGAATTTGTTTTCATCAGTCCTATTAACTATTTTTATACACGTGCAATGTTAGGAACACACACAATAACAGTGAAATAATTATCTAAACTATTATCTATATATTATTATTCAGCCTCATAAAATTTGTCCATTTTGCTTCACAAAGAATTTCTCAGTTAAATTTGGTAAAAAGATTTAGTATTTTCGTAAAAAATACTAAATTTGACAGCAATTAATGTACTAAAATAATTTTTTTACAACAGTTGATTATGATTTTGAAAACTGAAGGGTATTAAATTTATTTATATCACACAATAAATGTATTCCCTTGCTTTCTTAATTAATCCTCCTATCACCACACAAGATGCTTGTTTTTTCGTATTTTCTGGAGTTTCTAATTGGCTGTTACAGGTTCCCAAGAACTTTTGCCTTTGTTGATGCGATCTGTTTGTTTCCTCTGGAAAAGTTCCTTAGAATAGAACAACTGCTGGATAACGACTTTGTCAACTTGTCTGAACGCTTTTCTTCAACCCACTAATTATATATTACTCATGCGCAAGATTTGAAGCTGACAAAGAAGCTGGAATTACTAAAGGATGTTTCTTTTCATAATTAAAGTAATTTAATATATAAATGAAACGGGAAATTATTTTAAAAAATTTATTGTGAAAATACAAGAAAAGTAAAGATTACATTGCAAGAATAAATAACCAGCAATAGGCTATTAATTTAGGTAAATGTTAGCTTTTCAATTTTATTTATAGTACAAAAATTAAAAAAAAGTTCTAACCTTTCAATGTTAAACACTAATTTAGCTAGTAAATGTTATATTACTATCGATCTATTTTTATTGTAGCTTTTTTTCATATAAGTTTGAATCTTCTGGTGAGTCAATTGAACGTGCATTAGATACTGTTGCTTTTATTTTATTAAAACAGAAACACTGTAATGTTTAGTAAATATTAAAAATTATTTTTACTAGTTAATAGAAATATTGTAAAGTCAAGCTACATTATTAGATCTTATGTCGGTCTAAAAGCAAATCCATGGATTTTCCTCTTTATTCCTCCACAGTTTAAAATAAACGCTTTTGCCCTCCTTTCATTAAGGTTTCCTAAGAAGACAATGTTAGATTATTGAAATTAACGATCAATACAATGAGGAGGGGGGCGTGATTTCGTGACTAAACGAAAATACTCTGGATTAGCTCAAGGCCGATGTTTGTGAAGCTGCGAGATTTGTTAGGCTTAAAGGGCCACAACTTTGTATAGAAATAATAAATTTCAGCAATCATTTCTCCATAAAGTTGCCTGAAAGGAAATTTAAATTCAAAGTCCAACACTTAGGACTAATTGGATAGAAGGATTTCGATGTATTTCAGGCTTTCGTACCAATGACAGACCCCTTATATAGCGCTGATGTAATTTCTGTTGTTAATTTGAAATTTAATAAAGTGCAGCTTCATAAAAGGAATTGATTTGAATTATCGCCGTTTCAGTTATTTTATCAGAATGTAGAGATCTCTAAGAAGTTAATAAATAAGAAGAAAAATATTATTTTCGAACTTTACTCCAACCAATATAAGGGCAATAGTTATTTATTCCTTCTATTTGATTTGATTCCTCTCAAAAATTGTTAAATAAATTTAAAGAAATTCAAAATTTATAAATGAAGTTTTTATTGAATCAAAACTATCCTTATATAAATATTGTGTCAAAAAAAACCCGCCAACCTTAAGAAAGTACCACCATTTTCATTTGGTTGGTTTCTCATTGTAGTTTTATCCAGAATATTAAATTGTATGGGGTAGAAATAAGGGGTAGATACATGTATATATTCCAGCTTGTGTGTGTGCTTGATCAGATACCCGCTTTATAAGCCTTCGTCAAATAATAAATTGTCTTCTGCTACTTTGAGTACAACTGTTTTTTTCCCCAATACAAAACAAATTAAGATAACATAATCAACAGAGTATGAATATATTTGAACTCTACATGTTTAAAATGAAACTCAATAAATTAGTACTAGGTTGTTTTCATTTTATTCTGAGAACAATATTATCAAAAGTAATCCAAAATGAAAACTCAAATTTGAGTGTTATTCATTATGTCTGTAGCAGTTCACCATATAACAACTTCAAACAGCCTCAACAACCACTTGGCTACTAGCTATCCTCTCTAGCTCACTTTGATAATTTGACTCGAAGTGGGGGCCCGGATGGCCGAGTGGTAAGCATCGCAGGCCAGCAGTCTGCGTGCTGTAACGGGCGCGGGTTCGGTTCGCTTGCCTTCCCGCCCTTATTTCCTTTCTTAGTAAACAGTCTAAAAATCTTTCTGTGTCTGTTTCTATGACGTATGACTTATAATCGGCTTCAATGAGGAATACTCAAAGTCGGAATACCTGTGAAAATTATATAACCCATATACATACTTGAAGTGGATTTCACATCGTGAGTTCTAACCCACCTTTGTTAAAAGTCATTTGTTCCGAAACTGGTTACACTTGGACGTGTTGCAGTCAAAATGTAGACCCACATTTTAATTTTTTTAATTATTTTTATGTAATAACAATGATTAAAAAAATAAATGAGGCAAATAAATTTAATAATTTTTTTGCGAAATTATCTATATTACATTAAAATCCTAACAGAACTTATTTAAAAAAAACTATTTGCAATTGAGTCTTTAGAAAAACCATTAAGCCCTTCTGTTATTACTTGTTGTTCGCTTTGTTATGTAACAAGTATCAATTAAAAACAAAACCTGTACGCTTCTGTGGATATCTGCACATATCGACAGCGCAGGCAATGAAAATGGTGATACATTAGCCAAGGAAGTCAGAAATCTTAATATTAATAATAATAAAGTCTATTTCCAAGTTGCAAATGCAATAGCTAAATATAAATTGAGAGAAAATTCTATTCAAACGAAGCACCTTCTTTATAATTTTAATGCAGATAGATCCACCACAAAAACTATGGCCAGACTAAGAACCAATCACCACAGAGGCATGAAGATAGACAAAGCGGGCAGGAAGGTGTATAGAAACTGTGACAACTGCCCATATACACAACTTACATCAAACCACATTTTTGAATCAATGAGTGCCGATTTGAGAGACATTGAAGTTCTTCCATCATTAATCGATCTTTATGACAGTAACATCCAAAACATTGCAGACGCTGTCATCAAATTACGTGGCTTCATTTAACTTAAATTCACTTTTCGGCAACCTCATAGAAACGACAAAAAAACAATTAAAAACTTGATATATTTAACATTATGAAACATACCTATTTAAGGCACATTTGTAAGACAATTTTGGATTTAAAGAATGTAACCTGTTAAAATATTTATAAATTTGAAATGTAGTTTGAATAATACTTGAAGCATTTTGTTTTAACTAAACATGGACACATAATAAATGCGAGATATTAATTTCTTACTTTTTTGAAAATTGCCTTAAGTTTGTTAGACCAATTGCAAATTTCTCACAGCCTTTCTTCAGTACATTCGAATCATTATCGTTGGTATCGTTACGACCATCTTTAACGATTTCCTGCGTTACATCACACTATTACCATCATTAAATATGCTTAATGACAAGATGATAAAGTATGAAAATCAATGGTGTATAAATTTGAGAATATTTTGGTAAGTTATTTTAAAACATGACGTCGGTGATCTAATATGCCATTAGCAAACTTGCAAGTTTCGTGTGACTATTATGCTTTGGCTATCCTAAAAAATTAGTTCAAAGTTACTTAAAAATTTTTTACATGAATATTTTTATTTCTAGCCATATAGTTGTAAAAAATGTCACTGAAGCACCTTTTTTATATTTATAACCTGCATGTTTTTTTTAAAAAGAAAATCTGCACTAAGACCTGTTCTGAAGAACACCAACTATCCGAATTAATTGGAACTGGTTCTCATTCGGTAATTTCAAAATTTTGTTAAAATAATCCGTTTTTTCCGAAAAAAACCCCATATTATTAATTAATCACAGTTTGCACTTGGAAGAAAACTTGAGTTCAAATAGCATAGGTGGAACCCAAGTATTGTGAAAAAATGCCAACGTTATGATTTTGTATAAATTCAATACACGAATTGTGATGATGACATTCGAGCACAAATTTGTATTCCAACTCAAGAGGAGTCAATAATTATATGCAAGCGTGATTTACAAAACACTGTAAACTATATTGTTACCTAAAATATGTATAACAAAATTACAGCATTTATTTTAAAAAGTACTGCTAAATATATTTATAAACTTTAGTATAGCTATATATCCCAAGCAGTAATGAGCTTGTGCGGAACTGTTATTTCGAAAAAAGGTGCGTTAACGAAACGTTTCGAAAAAGGCTACGTCTTTAACGTAATTTGTGTATTAACCAAGCATTATTACTTGGTAGTAACATATTTTTTTTGTAATGTTTGAACACAACTTGTAATAGAAAAACAAATTATAACTGAATCGGCATGATCCTCTAACTGTGAAAAACGCAACTTTTTGTTTTGAAAGTCAAAACAAGTTTTTTATAAGTGTTTATGTAAAACATGAGAGAATTACTTCTAAAAAAAGTGATTTTAATTAAATGAAAAGACGACACTTTTATTTGTGAAGCGTATCGATGGATGAATGGATGGAACAGAATGATACGCTTGGAGTTCGGATAAATTTAGTTTCTGCATTTTCGATATCGCTTTTAAATACTTTGAAAACAGAAATCACATGATATTATAGCTACTTTCGATCTCAGTCAATCCATATGCACAGATTTGAATATAGATTACCATGTGTTTGTTTAAG